>CADDXX010000113.1:2015644-2039218 GCA_902810485.1 Alauda arvensis | reverse complement strand
TCACTTCAATCTTTCTTGTGTTTGTTTTTGCAGAGCTGACCCTGAACCCACCAGAAGGGATTGTGGCAGGTGAGGAGCTGAGCAGGGTTTGTGCACTCTGGAGCTGTGACCTTGTGTTCAGGTAGCACTGAGCATTGTTCTGTTCTGTTTCACAGGTCCCATGAACGAGGAGAACTTCTTTGAATGGGAAGCCCTGATCATGTGAGTTAATCCTGGTTGGTGCCTGAAATCAGCAGTAGTTGTGGTCAGCTTCTAGGAGAGCAAGATTGTTAAAAAGTACTCTCAGTTCTGTATGACTGGCCTGCCTTGGGCTGAAAACTGTTCTGATCCAAACATTTGGGCTTTAAATAGAGTGACAGAGGCAGCATTGGTGGTGTGTACAGCTTGTTATGATAACTTCTTGTGCAGGTGTCATAACAATAAGCTTGCAGATTTGTCAGGAATCCTCATTTGGGTTCTCTTGGATTTATGTTACATTTACAAACACTGTAGGAAACAAACAGTTGCTTGTAGATCACACATGCCTGTGGAACTCTGACTCACTGCAAGTGCAGGACAAGTTTTGAGTGGAGCAAAACACACAGACTGTTAGTGACAGGAGAAAAAAATCAATGTCTAAAATTAGTTTATTTACTATTTAATTTTTTTTCTTGAAATATTGAATGGTTTTGATGAAAAAAAGTATTGAAATTGATGTAAAAATGCTTTTGAAGTTCTTTACACTTCATGAATGGGTTGGTGTTGTCAAGAGTTGGATGCAGTTGTTTTGTATAGAAAAAGATTCACTCTTCTGTTGGTGAATATCTCTGGCCATGACCTGCTGTGTTTTGGGGATGATGAAGACTCCTTTACAAAGCTGTGTTCTCTCTCTCCCACTCCCCAGATGGGTGTGATTGTTGGTAGCAAAATTTGCCATGAAAGGACAAAATCTTTTTGCCCAGCATCTTCCAGGTTGTCTTCTCTCTTGCTTGTACACCTACTCATGCTGTACCTTCTTTGGGAACTTTGAGTACATGGAATAACTGGTGATTTTTACAAAATAAAGTTCTAAAATGCTAGAACTGAGGGGAAAAGACATTTGTCACTCACATCTGGCAATTTATGCAAATACTGCACAATTAAAAGACGAAGGAGCTCCAGACCACTGAGTCCATCTTGAAGCTGGTGGTGAATTCTCTGTATTTCAGGATTCCTTTGGTAGGAATTGGTGATTTCCTTTCCTCCAGCCAGGGCTGGCTTGTCCTGGAGGGCTCTGGGGGCAGCAGGCAGTGGCTGTGGCCCCACTGCAATCTGGGCCAGTGCTGACTGGTGAGATTCCCAGCTGGTGTGGGTGGCAGAGTTTYCCTAGCTCAGTTTACTCTGGATTAYGTTGTCTAGGGATGAAAACCAAGCTTTCTGTCTCTTGATCTTGGGCTTGCAACCATCACAAAAGCATTGTGAGCATGGTGAATTCCCTATTCCACACAAGCCAGCTGTGTGGGTGATCCTGCTGCATGGCAAGCCAGAGCCTCCGAGTTATTTTAGACCTTGGTGAGTGGAGGGTTGGATTCCCACTGCTTGTTTGCTCCTTGATGGCAAGAGTTGGCAAATGCCTCTGCTTATGTGCAGTGATTTCTCCTGGGATAACAGGTTGTGCTTCCTGGTAGCCCAGTCCCCTGAAAATAAACACTTAGAAACCYATTATGGAAATAGGTTGTTTTGGTGCCTGACACCAGAGATTYTGGCTGCAGGGTTTTAGGCTTTCTGAGAGAGGCATAGTCAGCACATCTGCTTCATAATGGGCCAGATTTCAGGTCAGGCAGCTGGGAGTGTGGGAATCCCAGAGGGTTTAATGCACTTCTTGGAGCATGGAAGGAAATTCCTGCTTATTGGGACTTCCTCCTGGCAGAGGTGGTGTGGCTGAGTAGAGGTTTCCTGAGGGACACTCAGAAGTACTTCTGAATTGCCTAGAAAATCACTTTTCTGATGTTTCCTGTCACATCCTTAAAGAGCTGAAGGAGCTGCTTGCAGGCTTGAAAGCCCTTTGAAGTGCTGAGTGTTGAGCTTCAGCTCTGTGTCAGCGTGGAATGAGAGGCGGAGGTGCTTTCATTTTGGTTTCTGYATTGTGTGTGTGTCATAATAAAGTTATATTTTAAGATCTGCTCAATTTTGAAGCCGTGATACAATAGAAACATGTTTACCCCAAACATATTTGGTTACTTTCATCTCTTTACAAACCCTGTTAGCAGCAGTGTTTGCAATACCTTTGGAAAGCAAGTTACATGACTTGTTTGTGTTTGTCTGTGGTGATCTCCTCCAGTGTTTTGTAATCTCAAATGTGCTGTGTGAGATTTAGGGAAGGAGATGTGCACATGAGAAAATGGGAGTAAAGCTGCCTTCAAATTTTTAGAGAGATGAAGTGCAAACAGTAAGAAACATAATTGTGAAAAGAACAGAATACTTTCTTTCCTTCCCCTCATTTATTTAAAGCTAGAGCACATATAATGGCACATAACTTTAAAAAAAAGAGAGACCTAAGAGAGAAAAGACATCTCTCATTTATCAGTTTAAAGGTAGACTGGGTAATGTTACATAAATTGATGTAAGAGCTTGGCTTGGAGATAAAATAATGCATGTTTAAATAATGGAAGAAATAATTTGTGCCTCCAGTTCTTGTCTGCAGCAGCAATGCTGGAGGAATGTGAAACATATAAATGTTAAGACCATAATAAAATAAAGGAGAGAACAGATCTTACACTCCTAAAATGAGTGTGATGGGCACAGAATGAAAATACCTTTCTGAAGGCCAGAGGTGGGGAGTTTTGTTGAAAGCCAGATCTTTGCAGCATCATTTCAGGAGAGTTTCTCCAATTTGCTGCTCAGTTCCCTTGCACTGCGTGAGGTCCTTCAGGCTGTGTTGTGTKCATGGATTTAACACTTCAAGGCCARGCTCTGCCCTCTKTGCTTGGCAKGTACCAGTGTGTGCTGCTATTCAAGTTTATCCCCAAAAGACACAAAAGCATGCAATGGTTAAGAACTTTATTAGCCTAAAGATTGCTTGAAAACTAAACAGTGTAAATTGAAGTCAATTTATCACAAAGCTGTTTAGAAAGGTAATTATATCTATAATTAGGCTTATGACTTTTGTTTCCATTCCCCTTTTGGGCATCTGATGATTGTGGGKTTTGGTGTTTTTCCAGCATCTTTTTACAAATAAGCCATTTACAAATGTATGTGAAGCTGTGATTATGGAATTAGAGTCACGGAATCCTTAAGGTAGGAAAAGACCTCTAAGACCATGGAATGCAACCATTCCCCAGGCACTGACAAATCCACCACTAAACCATGTCCCCAGGTGCCACATGCACATGTTTGCTGAATGCTTTCAGGGATGGTGACTCCACCACTGCTCTGTGCAGTCCCTGCCAAGGCTGAACAACTCTCTCAGGGAAAGAAGTTTTTCCCAATATCCAACCCAAACCTCCCCTGTTGCAACTTGAGGCTGTTTCCYCTTGTCCTCTGGGAGCAGAGCCCGACCCTCACGTGGCTGCACCCTCCTGTCAGGGAGTTGTAGGAGAAGGTCTCCACTGAGGAGCCTKTTGTCTAAACTAAACAACTCCCATTAGCTGTCCTCCTCAAGGTACTTCACTCTCCTATTTGGAAGATACCCACCCCTCTTCTCTGCCCCTTGCATGAGTGACAGCCAGCTCCTGGAGGTCAGAGCTTCTCATTTTCATGCTCTGTCTTCTGTCAGCTTTGGCATCACTGCAGAGCAGGGGGGTGATTGCAGCAGCTGCCATGSCCTTACCTCCCTGGCCCTGCCAGTGTCCTTTGTGAGCTACAAGTGATGCTGTCAAGTTCAAATGCTCAGTGTTTTGTAGTTGCAAATGCTGTCTTGGATTAACTTTAATAATTTCTTTGAAGTTGATCCTGGCAGCACTGAGTGGCTAAAACAAAAGCATTTTGCTCACATAATGCAGGGCCTAAATTGGAGTATGTTGGGTTGAGTGTGTTTGACAGAAGAGCCCTTRAGGCTGTGGGTTTGCTCTCAAAACAGAACATAGACACCCACCAGCTTTTCAATGCCTGTATGTACATACTCTCAGAAGTTCAACAATAAGCCTTTACAATGCAGCTGGAATTAAAATGGTCAGGAAAAAATGCATTCAGTTTACTCTCAGATGTGAATTGAATCCTGACTAAATTTAGGGAAAAGGCCAGAAAGGGAACAAAGTGGTTGAGATGGTTTAGCTTTCAGTCTTGCAGAATGTTGATGCATTTCTCTTACCTTACCTGCCAGTGTCAATATTCATGTTKAAATCACAGAGTTCTTGTGTTTATCTACCAGCCAAGKCTTTTGAATCCCARAGTTTGAGACAGTAGGTCTTCTAGWGCTTWAGGATTTGCTGCTCTCCAACTTCARTGTTCTTTCTGGCATGGAGAAAGTGGATTGGGAGGAGGAGACATGAATATATTCCTAACCCTTATTTCCCAGACAGTGGGAGCTTTGTTTGAATGGCTTTTTACTAAATACATGAGGTTTCCTTGGCAACGATTTTCAGTGCTGAAGCTTTTTTCCTCATCTCTCCAATCAAGAGAAATCATGTTTGTGTTACAACTTCCAGATGGCTCATCAAGTTGGAATAAATCATAGCTAATAAACTTGTTTTTTGCTCACTTTCCACAAGTGTTTTATGTAGGCATGGTAAAATAGTTTGTCTTTATGTTCTCAACTCGATTGCACTTTGAACTAGATTCTGAACACAATGAGGAAATGTTTCTACAAGAGCCCTGATGAAGCCATTTGTTCTCCACCTGCACTCAAGGGAGGGCAAACTCAGTACCTGCAGTCTGCAAAGACACATTGTTGTCCTGCATCTCTTCTGACAATTATGGTCTCTGAGCTGTGTTTTTATTTTTACAAAGCTTTGCTGTGCTTTCTGCATCAGRCACTGATAAGTGTTTGTGTGGTTGTGCTAGATACTGGCAGTTGGGATCTCTGTGGCATTTATGAATTAATTTTGAGCTCCAGCATTTGACATCTCTGTCTTGTAGAGCATAACAGTATCTTCAAAGGCACAGGAGTCCCACACCTGCCTCTGCTTTCGCTTGACGTGCAGACACTCAAATCCTGGAACATGCCTTGGAGCCAGATACTCCAATTATATCCAGACACACCCTGCTAATTAAACAGTGTTGTGACCTTCCTAGTAATTTAGCGTGCAAGCTTTGATTTCCCCCTTGCCTCCCAAGCCTCATATTTGGATTTAAGTTTATGGGGTGTGGGGTAAGAGCACCTTAACTCTTTGTTTCCTGGAGAAGATGATATAACCCATGCCTCACATGTCTCATTAGGTAGGAATTTGGGGAAAAGAGCTGTTGAAAACTTGGGTGAATAACATTTTATCTGTTTCTAGGGGCCCAGAAGACACCTGTTTTGAGTATGGGGTTTTCCCTGCCATCCTGAGTTTCCCACTGGATTACCCGCTGAGTCCTCCGAAGATGAGGTTCACTTGTGAGATGTTCCATCCCAACAGTGAGTCTKGTGCAGCAGGATGCACAGGGGGGTGGCTTGCTTGTGCAGCTTAAAAGGATCTCTTGCAGCAGGAGAGCTGGCATCCTTCCCAAGGGTGGCTCTCTCCCATTCCAACCTTGAGCAGCCAGCAGGAGCATTCAGCTGCCCAGTGGTTTTGCTCTGTCTCAGGCTCCTTTCCTCTTTATCCCATTATTCCTCCTAAAACATTTGCTCATAAACAGTCCAAGGATTCCAGCAAATTCCATGCCTCTAAATCTTCTGTACAGGATGTGAGGCTTGGTGAATTAATGCAGGCTCTTTCCAGATGCAGAACCATAGAATATGCTGAGTTTGGAGGGACCCATCAGGATCATGGTGTTCAACCCCTGGCCCCATGCAGGACACCCCAAGAATCCCACCATGTGCCTGAGAGCATTGTCCCAACACACCATGAACTCAGCCTTGCTCTGTGGCTTGTATTTAGGTCTTTTGGTGTTATTTTAATGACTGAAAAGCTCTTCATGGGTGCAGTTCTATTAGACAGCATGGCTTTTGCCCCATGAAATCACAGGGTTAGCATTTCTGAGGGGATCTCTCTGAAATACAGAGTGCTCTGTCCAAGCAGACAACACACTTAGAGGTGTTTAATGTTACAGCTTTGCTGGCCTTTGCTCTGTGACACTGATTGAATTAGAGATCTTTTCCAGCCTTAGTGAATCTATGATGGTGACAATATTATCAGAAGACTCTTCAGTGGGAGTGATTGCAGTGACAAGAAGTACCACTAACAAGTTTGAGCCCTGGACATGAAAAAACCCTTAAAGCCCCTGTTTGCAGCCTGGACTGCTACTTGCTGGAATTAGCCTTGGAATTCTGTGTAAAATCATTGCTTTTGACATCTGCTGAATCAACATGCGTTGTGCAAAGGTTGTTTATTACTCCCCAGGTTTGATGGGCTGGATCTGTGTTCAGGCTGTCAGATGTCTGGCTCTCAGGAGCAGGAAAAGGCAAAGGCTGCACTCCTGCCTAGTGCTTCCTCTTCAGCTGGCATCCTTGCACTTGGAAAGCACAGGTCATAATCTCACCTGGGAATGGATTCATTTCACCCTATATACAAGGAATTTGGCTATTTCTTGAAGTTTCTGTGTTATCCCCTTCTGGAAACACCACTTCTGCAGGTTYTTGCCCATTTAACCCACATCTTTCTGTTCTCCTGTGGAAGACTTGCATGTCCACTGATGTCCACAACAGGGCACTTTGGCCCTTGGAAGCAGTGTAGCCATGTCAGCACCTTGCTCCAGCTGGATTAATTTACCCAAACTGCTTGCCAGGACTGGTTTCCATGAGCAAATCCTTGTCCCTGCAGCTCCAGTTSTGGCCTTGAGTTTCACTGCTTGCAGCTGTGTTGTGTGCAGCACTGCCAGGAGGAGTGGGGTGTGGAGAAGCACAAATTGCCTGACTCCTGTGTTAAAGAGTGGCTTTACACATGGGTGTTTCTTCCATGGGATAATTGGAACACACTGGATGGTCAGCTCAGCTCTTTAAAGCCCTGTGACTTGGAGCCTTCTCAATCTGAAGCTGAGATCACCTGRAGCAGACACTTGAATCTTTCTTCTCAGCTGGGGTTGTGGTGGGCTGCTTCTACCCAGAAAGGGGTGGTTGGGCTGTGCTTTTTCTGTTTACTCCTCCCTCTGTGAGAAATCACCAGGAAAATGTTTAAAAKGTCTGGTGTGTCCCTTCCTCTTTGCAGTTTGTTATGTGAAGAGGGAATTGAGGTACCACACAACTGTCTTCTCTTACATTGAAATGACCTTGGATACTGTGGCAAAAGTAACCAAGTAGTGATCAATGGCATTGCTTTCATTGGCACTGAGCATCAGTGTGGGGAGATCACAGGATCATGGGTGGTTTGGGGAGGATTGTTGGAAGGGACAGTAAAACCCATCTTGTTCTACCCCCTGCCATGGGCAGGGACACCTTCTGCTGTCCCAGGTTGCTGCTGTCCAGCCTGGCCTTGAACACTTCCAGGGACCCAGGGACAGCCACAGCTTCTCTGGGCAAGCTGTGCCAGGGCCTCACCTCCCTCCCAGGAACAATTCCTGCCCAATATCCCATCTAACCCTGCCCTCTGCCAGTGTGCAGCCATTGCCCCTTGTCCCAAGGATCTTTCCAGCTCTCCTGGAGCCCCTTTAGGCATTGGAAGGGGCTCTGAAGTCTCGCTGGAGCTTTTTCTTCTCCAGGCTGAGCGCTCCCAGCTCTCCCAGCCTGTTTCTGGAGCATCTCTCTGTGGGCTCCTTTGGACTTGTTCCAACAGCTCCACATCCTTAGACTGGGGGCCCCACAGCTGGGCAGGGGTGGGTCTCACCTGGGCAGAGGGASAGGAGATCCATACATCTTCCTGGAATCAGCCTTTGATGTCCTGACTGTGCTGCTGTGATCCAGCTGTTTTAAATGAGGCACTGCACAGAAACAGGAGCCTCCCTCACCAGTGAAATCCCTTCTGCCAGTGGGTTCCTGACTGCAGGAAGKGCTGATTCAGCCCCTGCTGTTTTCACCTCTTCCAGCTAGGGTTAGACCAGCTCCAGTCCCAGCCTGGGGCTGCAGGGAGGACTGGAAATGAAAGTCCTGCACAGTGCTTACATGCTTGGGCAGACTGGGTGAATGGAAGGAACTGGRAATGAGCACAGCTGCTTCCAGCACTCATTCCCACTTTGTTTTCTCTTGCTTTCCTGGCAATGGCACCAGTTTGATCACCTGAGGAGTAGAAGCCCTGAAATGATTGTGCTGAAGTTGTCATTSCTCAGGAGCCTGCCATGCAGGAGAGTTAGGCCCATGTTGGGAGAGCAGTGTTTTCTTCTGTGGTGCCTCTTCAACCTTTGTTGGGTTTCATTACCCAGCCACTGGAGCTCAGTCTGTGAAGACAGCTTGTGCTGTTGCAGACACACTGCTTATGCTGAAGGTGGGAGGGGAAGCACCTGGGTCCTTAATTCATAGGTTTCCTTGTTTCCAGGTGCTTTARTGCAGCTGAGCTTTAAGTAGTGGGAATTCTTCTGATTACACCTCAGTAGTGTTCAAAGAAAAGATCAGTTCTACTGTTAATATACTTAACATAACACTATTTTTTCTCATGTTTATAATATATAATCCTTATATAATATAATCCTTTTCATGGTCACAGTGGAGGGCTCCAATGGGCATTGAGTGCATTCATTTCCATTTCTCTTGGACTGGTCACCTGCTTGGAGCTGTGTCTGTGCATAAATTCTTGCCTTATTCCACCAGGCTGCATTGCTCATTTTTTCCATGGAGCATGTCACTGATTATTAAATGACACAAGTGCTCCCAGCAGGTTTCTGTTGGGGAAGGAGTTTGCTAGATTTGCTTAAAGGTTTTTGCCTTTCAGATTTTGTGTCCTCTCGCCTAAAGAGGAAATTTAGACGTGGATTTTGTTTTAATCATAGAAAAGCCAAGTCATCAAGACTGATCTGGAGATGCTGAGCATTTCCACTAAGTAACAAGCCCTGCTCTGCATTTGTTGTGCAGTTTACCCAGATGGGAGAGTGTGCATCTCCATCCTGCATGCTCCTGGGGATGATCCCATGGGCTACGAGAGCAGCGCRGAGCGGTGGAGTCCCGTGCAGAGCGTGGAGAAGATCCTCTTGTCAGTGGTCAGCATGCTGGCAGGTGAGCACTGCTGTCCCCTCAGCCCTTCCTGAGTGAGCTGCTACTGCCTCTGGCTTCTTGCTTTGTTCAGCAAAAACAGTTCTTAGAGAAATATTTATTTATTTGTAARCTGGTGCTCTGAGAAGGGTTGGGAAAAAAATGCAGCTGAGTTAGTAGCAGGTGTTCCTGTTTGGGGGTTACTGCAAGGCTTTCCTTCCAGSCTGGTGGTGATGGGTCAGGTGGTCCCAGAGGCTCAGCTGGTTCCTTGCTCCTGGACAAAACCCTCTCTGTGTTTGCTGTGCTGTCCATTCAGCTTTTAAAGCTGTGCATTACAGCTGTGTTGAATTTGGCTTTGGCAGCTGAAGGGTTACCAGTACTGTAAATTGGAGTCCATGGCCTCTGGGTCAGAAGCCAGCACACTCTGTTTCTCTTTGTTATTCCTAGCCTGGGAATGTGCCCCTCTCTGCCATCTCTGGTTCAGAGAAAGGCTTCTTGAGAAGAGAACTAGGGTGAAAAACTTTTTGTGGAGCCTTTCAAAGGGTTTTCCCTAAATCTAACAAGGGCTGTGGATCAGCTCTGTCATGTACAGCTCTCTGAAAGATRGATCATTTTCCACACAGTGGAGAGAGCCACTGAATTGCCTGMAGAGGGCAGAGCCATGTCCCTTAGAGCTGGTTTTGAAGGATAAATGTGTTTAGAAGCTGCAAAGTTGACCGAAGAGCAAGCAACAGATTCCTGCATGGGACTGTTTTAGCTCTGGAATAGTAAACTGCAGTTGGGAAGCTGTGCAGACAAATGATACCTGTGGGATTCCCATGGCTTCCAAGAGCTTGGTTTGTGGTGCAGCCTTACCTGGACTGGGAGGTGTGGGAATCACCTGGTCTCATTCTCTGCCTGTGCATCCTGTTTTCCCATGGCTTTTGGAGAGATTAGGCTAAAACACCAGTGGTCAGCTTCTTTCAGGGTACTGGARAGCTCTCAGCCCTGGCCCTGCAGGTGCTGTAAGGCCAAGGCTCCCAGRCTGGCTGACCTGCWCACCTGCTGGTTTGCAAGGTGCCCMTCAGGRTCATGTGGAGAAGGATGGGAGCCCATGAACTGGGCCAGGCTGGGTGTGGACTGGTATGTCAGGGGAAGTGAGCAGAGTGTGTTAGTGCCTTCTGGAAGCCCAGGACAGTGTCCTGCTGTATGCTGCCCTGGTGAATCCTGGGTTTCAGCTTACCTCCATACAAAATGGGGAGTGCCTGGCACTTCAGCACTCCATGTGCTTCGTAAAGCGTTCTGAAATCATGGCATGAAATGCAGAAGTGAAAGCATATTCCACGGGTTTCCTTGGATTGTTTTGTTGGTTTTTAATAGAACAAGCCATCCCCACAAGTGGCAGCCTGTTTGGGTGGCCTGCTTGGAGGGGCTTTGTGTCTGGGAAGCTGGAGAACAAGAAAAAAGAATGTTCTGCGAGGAGAACGTGCAGTTTTAAAAGYCCTTGACAGCACTGGGGGTGCCACATTGTGTTGGCCATGTGCATGGTGGGGCTCCACTGCTGAAAGCACAAACWAAAAAGAAAGTCCTGCTCCTGTGCCACTTGTTTCTTGCCTAAACTCGAATTTGTTGTGATACCCTTCCTCTTGTGCTCAGTTAAATCAGAGCCTTTTAGGAATGTAGGAGCTGTCTTTGGATTTGCTTTAGTGGTGTTTCTACAGTCTCAATGAGGAGAAGTGTTTCAAAGCCTTGGGGAAGTGGCATTCCTGAAGAAGCAAGAAGCTCCATTGCCCACCTRCCTTTGTCTTTCTTGTTTCAGAGCCAAATGATGAAAGTGGAGCCAATGTAGACGCCTCCAAGATGTGGCGGGAAGACAGAGAACAATTTAACAAAATTGCCAAGCAGATTGTGCAGAAGTCACTTGGACTTTAAGCTCACAGAGAGACTGAAGTGTTTTGTATTTCTCTCCACCTGGAAACGAGCAGTGCTCAGTGCTGGTACCAAAAAGGAAAACTTTGTAAAACTATTGGCCTAGTTCTTATAATTCGTTATTTATTTACCATCTCTTTTCTTCAGCTGCTCCAGAGAAGCCCCTAGTTCACTCACTAAATYGTGTGGAAAAGGGATTTAATGGTARRGGAAAAATACAGARACCATGCTGTTTCAAAGGCTGCTTGTTGCTMCCTTACTTGGTGGTGTGGAAAGCCTGGAGACTTGGCAATGTGCAGCCCTCCCTCACCCATCTGCTGTTGGAGAGCAGTGCTGGCTTGGACCATCTGCTGGCAGAATTAGTTGTGTTTTTATAGGTAGCATTGCATCTGGAGCAGCAGTAGACAGGAAATTCTCTATCCATTCTATACTTGTTAGGTTAAGGGCAGCAGATGCAGTCAGATGTGATTTGAAGAGTACAGTTAGCAGGAGAGGCTGTAAAGCAGGGCTGTAGKCAGGGTGTGTTAGCAGAGAAAGGAACCTTAGGGAGTGAGCTGTGAGGATGGACTGAGGGTCTGGAATGACCTGGTGTTCCCTGTGTGACACTGTGAGTTTGGACTGAGCCTCTGAGTCAGTGYTGGCTTGGCAGAAATCCCAAGAGCTGCTTTACTACTCCTTGCAGACACTCAGTTGTCAACTTTACACTCAGTTAGAGGCACAAGCTGTAAAGGCTGGATTGTCCAAGTTCACCTGGGTGAGGGAGATCATTGGCAGTTGGAAAACCCAGTGAGGATGTGTTTGTGAGGATGTGTGTTTGCTCTGCTGGGCATGTTAGTAGCTCTGCAAGGATATCAGCTCACTCTGGTGACACATGAGTGCTGAGAGGATTTGGCACTGCTTTGCCATTACAGCCCCATCACCTGGTTTTGGGTGCCCAAGCCAAGATGAGCATGGTGGACTTACAAAAATTATCTGTGGCACTCTGCAGTGAGTGCTCTTGTGTACTGAACAGGAGCCAGAGAGGGAAGATGTGCTGTGTGCTCAAGGTGTGCTTTGCACTGCAGTGTTGTAGCCAGTGTGAAGAGTGCAGGAAATACCAACTGCTCAGTTCCTAAAACTGCTGAGGRGCCTCTGCTCACCCTTCTGCTTTGCAAGCCAATCTCATGTGTAGGTCCAAATTTCTCCAATTCACTACAAGCAATAAGATGCCCATTGATAGCACATGGAATCCAATTTTCTTGGCAGCTTTAAATGGGCTCAATTTGACA
The DNA here is from genome assembly GCA_902810485.1 of Alauda arvensis. Classification (NCBI taxonomy): domain Eukaryota; kingdom Metazoa; phylum Chordata; class Aves; order Passeriformes; family Alaudidae; genus Alauda; species Alauda arvensis. Next base: position 2,026,888 of record CADDXX010000113.1, on the reverse strand, counting down.
AGGGCTGGTTTGTTTGTTTTTAAATGTGACAAAGTGTGACATGGAAGGAGTCACACCACGAAGAAAGCTTTACAGAGGTGATCATGTGCTTGTGTGTGGTACAACTGYTCAGCATTCCTGTCTTGCTGTCTGTGCTGCAGGTCACACTTGGCCATTGTTCTGCACCTCTGAAGAGCTGTATTGCTACAACCTGCTGGTTTTACCTCCTTGTAGAAGTAATTGTGGCTTTGATGTCRGGGTGGAAGTGGGACTGGACATAGCTTGGGGAGCAGAGATGATGAAATAGTGTTGTACCTAACTAGTATTTCAAGGCATACAGGAAAATGTAGCACTTTATGCAAACTGGGAGTGTTTTTTGGAGTGGAGGGAGGATTGCTCCTGGGAGTACTGCAGCCACCTTTGGGAACAACGCTGSAGAGTGGCTAAAGTGGGGTTTGCTKAAGTGCTGAGTGTTTTATTCATGTGTGCTTGCTCATTATCTTGATTTYATGGTGGGATTTAGTCTGTATACTGGAAATAAAGTGATTATATTTTCTCCTTTTATAGTTGAACACAAATGTRTTGCAGTGGGTGTTGTATRTGAGTAACTACACAGCCAAGAGCCKTGCTCCAAAGGAGTGGAAGGTTTCATTCTAACCCAGTTAAAACATGGGATGCTWCAGGAGTGAAAGAGCTGACATGATTGCATGGACTTCCCAGGCAGATGTCTTGTCTGTGATGCTGGCAGTGGCTGGGTAATCCAAAGAAAACCACAGAAATCTGGTGATGGGCAGATGTGGTGTAGTTTGCTCCTTACAGGTGTTGTTATATCCATGTATCTGGCCTAGGAAGTTCTTGTGAACATACAACAGGTGAATTCATTCAGAATGTGCTGGTATCAGCACTTGGATTTGGGAAGGACACATACATCATAGAATCACTGAATGGTTTGAATGGGAACAGACCTTAAAGATCACCTAGTTCCAACCCCCTGCCATGGGCAGGGACAGCTTCCATCAAGCAGRTTTCTCAGATGTTCCTACTCAGAGTCTCCACAGTCCCCAAATCTCTGTTCAAAAGTAAAAACCCTTTCTTTTTAAGTGGCTGACATGCAGTGGGCTTGCTGATGGGCATTTGAARCCACCTAGTGACCATATCTACCTCTCAGTGTTAAAGGTGACAAAATGTAGGCTGGAGTTCACCTCAGAGGACTAAAACTTGGTGTTGAGGTGAGAACTGTCCTAGTTGGTGGCTGTTTACTCAGCTGAAGCCAGTGGGTGAGCWTTTGTGCTCATCAAAAGAAATTCATTGTTCACTGTGTTCATTTAGGAAGGAATTGTTCCCTGTGAGGGAGGTGAGGCCCTGGCACAGGGTGCCCACAGAAGCTGTGGCTGCTCCATCCCTGGAAATGTCCCAGGCCAGGCTGGACAGGGCTTGGAGCCACCTGGGATGGTGGGAGGTGTCCCTGCCCATGGTAGGGGCTGGAATGGGATGAGCTTTAAGGTCCCTTCCAACCCAACCCATCCTGGGATTCTGTGAAAGGTGACAGTGACAGTGTGGTTGGCATGTTAGATCCTCTGTGTCTTATTTGCCCAAAATAACTAAAACGTAATTATTCTGCAACAAATGGAATCCTTGCATAAAGCAGGAGGATTGAGCTCACACAGTGGAGGTGTGTGGGCTCCAGCTGAGAGGATCTCATGGCACAGACACCTCACTGCAGCTGGGGAACACCTGAAGGTTACAGCTTGTAAAGCTGCTGTGTAGCTCCTGGGATAGGCTTCCCTGAAAGACTGAATTGTGTCCCTGAATGAACACTCATGTTGGCAGGATGTGCAGCACTGGCCAGTAGCASTGTTTTTCTGAGCAGTTGTCTTTTTTCAGCCTGAAACACTTACTATAAAACATGTTCCTTGGGGAGTGTCAGAGCTCTACAGGTGTTATGCATGTAGGTAAAGTATTAAAGACTTTTTTAAAAATCCTTTTCTCTGGATTGTATTTGCTTTAGGCTTTTCTATTAAAGAAAGAACCCAAACCAAACCCAACAAAGCTGTAGAAATGCAAGCAAYGTCCTCTTTAAAGCCTTTGTATACACACACATCCACACACGCTCAGTGTTGTTTTTCCTTGGCACAGGGGCTGTGTCAGAACACACACAGTGGGCTGGGAGACATCCATTAACTGGGTTGGTGTGTCTTTGAAAGTGTGAGAGGCGTTGGAGCCACATGAAAGGGCTGCAGCTCGGGGGCAGAGCCAGCCTCGGGCTCCCTGCCAGCTTTTTTTTTTTTGCCTTTCTGGAGTGATATCTTGAATGGAAGGTGGTGTTCTGCACTGGTGTCTTCCCAAAGCTGTGACTTGGTGAGGATGCTCTGTGTGTTTTACCCCTGGGAGAATGGAAAGGAGAAGCAGCACAGATGTGAGATGTCCCTTCCCAGTGCCAGCYGTGCTGCTGATACTGGGATTGTCTCAGATGGGGGATTGCAGCAGCCTGCCCTGTGCTGTGGTGTGGGGCTGTGCTGTGGCTGAGCCAGGGACATCCTCACAGTGCCCTGGCAAGTCTCAGCACAGCTCACATGTCCCATGTGCCTTCCCATTTCCCTCACTCAGGGGAAGAAGAAAATCTCTGTGCTTCAGGAAGCTCAGAGGCTGGAGGAGTGTGAGGGAAGGGATGCTGGGGGTCTTGCTGCCAGCTGGAGGCAGGGTTGGGGGTAGCACAGGAAGGGCAAGGTGCAGGAATCTGGAGAATTCCTCTGGCATCTGAGGGCCTGAGCTGCCAGCCCCAGCTAGGGGCTGATGTCCCCTGTTCCTGATGTCCCCTGTTCCTGATGTCCCCTGTTCCTGATGTCCCCTCTCCTGCTGCCAGGTGCCACAGGATGTCTTGGGCACCAGGAGTGCTGTGCTAGACTCTCTGGTGCTGCAGGGGTGAAATGCATCACCGAGGAGGGAGTTGAAGCCATTTAACATTTGGTGGTGCTGCTTGGTGCTTTCATGGCCCTATGGGAGTGAGGGATGGTTGTGAGGTCTGTGCCTTCCCCGTGACAGCCCTGGTGATATTCCTGCTCATCCCAGCCAGCTCCCATGGGTCTTGTCCCAGGCAGGTGGTGTAGGAGCCCCAGGAGAACCAGCCAGGTGGCTTTTGRAGGTGGCTCACACCCCCTGAGGTGGGACTGGGCTGTAGGTGAGGTGATGGGGTGTGTTAATAGCTAATTAATGGCAGTGACATGGCCTGTGGGTTATTACAGGGGAGCTGCTGGTGTGAGCAGTGTGTGTGTGAGCTCTCAGGAGGGATTTGGGAGCRGGTCTGTCTGGTCATGTCATGAGGGCAGATGAGCCAAGCCCTGGCCTGTGTCCCCTTCCTCCAAGTGTGGGGCATCCTGAGTTGGGGGTGAGGCTGTGGCTCTGTCACAGCTCTGACCTCAGCCGGGTGTCCCTGGCTGAAGGGACGGCAGGGGGTGGCCAGGAAGGGGAGTCCTGGCACAGAGCTCACTGAGGAGCCAAGGCAGACAGCCCTGCTGCAGGCAGGGTGACACAGGAGGTGGGTTCAAAGCAGCAGCAGTGCAGGATGCAACACGCAGGGGCTGGGGGCACCCACGCGCTCGGTGCAGGGCCCAGCGTGGGAGGCTCTCCACCCACAGCTGGGGTGGAAGTTGGGGCCCAAAACTGTTTTCCCCATGCCAAAATARTTTGGCAGATTGAAGCCAAATTGTTGGGGTGGCATGGGGATGTTGAATGGATCGGGGTTTCTTTGCTAGGTCTGCCTGGGATGGGCTCACACACACTCCTCTCCTGGTGTGGTGCTTCACCAGGATCCTTGTCTTCTTCTGCCAGGCAGAGGAAGAGCCCTCAGAGATCTGAGCAGGTCCAATCCCAGTAAGATCCCTCCAAGCTTGGCCAGCAGGTCAGGTGCTGGGGGATGTCCCTGTGTGAGACAGGTGTGAGAGACATGCCCACATCTCCAATCTGAAATGGAGCAGCAGAGCTCATTCCCAGGGATGCCTTGCTTCCCCCTGCCATTCATCCTTCTGGGAGCTGGGAAATGGTGAAATATGSAGTGGATTGGATCAGGAGAACTTGTTCTGAAGCAAAAACCTCTGGGGTTGGAGATGCTTCCTTGATATCTGTAGGCTTTCTGTGAGGGTGGCTCCAGAGGGGCCTTGCTCAGCCAGAGCTCAGCTTTTCTCACCAGTTCCTGAGGGAGGAGGATGCCAACAGGCAGCCTGGAGTCCAGGTGCTTTCAAACTCACTTTGTCTTTAGAGGCAGCTAGAAGTTGAGCTTTGTGCTTGGCCAGACCCTGCTTTGATATGGGATCTTCTCCTTGGAGCCCAGGCATGGCCTTMGTGGGAAGGCTGGGGTTTGTGGGCTGTAGGAAACTCCTAAGGCTCTGTATGAAGTGTGGCTTTACAAAAACATCAATATTATTGGAGAAGCCACTTGCCCAAAGTGTCCCCATTCAGCCTCACTTAGCATTTGATACTTCCAGCATCTTCCCCTGGAACACCCAGTCAGTAATTAGGGGGTATTTGATTTATTTTATCCATTCACCCCCATCCAACAAGACTGGTAGGTTGAAGTCTCTCTTGCATGGTAGATGCCTTCTTTGCTCAGAGAAGAAGCTGTGGCTGCCCCATCCCTCATTCCTGGAAGTGTCCAAGGCCAGGCTGGATGAGGCTTGGAGCAACCTGGGCTAGTGGAAGGTGTCCCTGTGTGGTGGTTTGAGGGTTTTTCTGCTGTGAGATAGGATTAAGAGAAAAGCAAAGTAGGCTCAGACTTAAAAGATATAGTTTATTCACACACACACACTAAAAGGAAACAAGCAGGGGAAAAAAAATAATCAAAATGAAACTTCCAAAACACTTCCCCCTCCCCCACCAGCTTCTTTTCTTCTTTACAGACATTTATAAAGGCAAGAACTCAGAACTTAAGGTCTGTACTCCTTATAGAATAATTTTTTATCAATCTCTAGAGAGAGAGAAGTTTCTTCTGGTTATGGTAACTCTCCACAAGGACAGAAACAGTCCACACGTGGCTCTTAGCTCGCACAGAAGACAGCCACCCAGAAACACAATTCTGTCTCTGTGGTTCTCCCATCAAGTGCAGTTTTTCCCATCAACTGCACTCTGGTCATGGACTCTATGCATTCTGGGGTGTTATTTTTCAAATTAACAGTTCAGGTGCAAAGGATACTCTTCATCCCATTCTAGGGCAGAAATATCTCTCACTTTTACTCAAAGCACTGGAGCAGAGGACTTATATCACATCAAGCACCTTACTCAGATGCCTCAGGGGACCACAGGGTCACTGCTTTATCTGTATCTACTTAGTCCATTGCAAATACCTCTGCTCAAAAATTACCAATCTGAACAATTATTTCCCCACTTCATATTCTCCATGGTTTAAAGATCTATTCTAACATAGTTTGTTACCACAATTCACAAAAGATTTTCAGCCTAAGGGCATCTTCTCATCTCCCCATCCCTTAAAACACAACACCTCTTTCACAGACCTCAAGATCTTCATGAAGCCTCAATAGAAATGTCTCTACCATGACATCTTCTTCACTCCCTAGAAGGATCAGTGTTCTGCAAGCTTCACCTTAGCAAGGACAGAGTTAACTGTAGCTTGGGGAAGGTCTGGGCGATGGCGGCAGTTCTTGAAAAGCTCCTCCTACCTCTCCTGAGGTGAGCAGCAGAAAGAGAGAGCGGAGTTCCCAAAATCCCCAGCTTTTATAAATGTGCTCATTCACGAAAATGAACTCACTTTCTCACTGGCTGAACCATGTGTCAATCTAAGGTCCTTGCAGATAACTATTTCCTTTTTTAACTAAAAGCTATGCTAAACCATAAAGCCCTGTCATGGCAGGTGTGGAACAAGATGGGCTTTAAGGTCTCTTCCAACCCAAACCATCCAATGATTCTTCTGTAGATGCTTCTGTTCCCCCTTGGACACCCACAGAAGTGATCAGAGTGATCTTCACTTTGTGCTGAGCTTGYCCCTTCCCCACCACAGGTGCTGTGCCTTGGCTGCTCACAGGGATCTGGGTGYCACCACAGAATYGTTTMRTTGGGAAAGACCTCTAAGATCATGGAGATCATKAACCCATGCTGAGCATCTCAGGAATGCCCAGGGGTGCTGTGCAGCGGGACAGGCGCTGCGGTGAGTGGGATAATGCTGAGAGTGCTGTCTGTGCTGGAGCAGAGCAGGCTCCCAGGGCKGGTGGCAGCCACCTCGGCACGGCAGCCGCGTCCCCACGGCATCTGCACAGCTCCGAGCGCRGGGAGCCGCAGCCTGGGCTGCAAGAGCTGCCCCGAAGAAAGTCCTGGAGAACAATGGGAATTGTTCTSTGCCTTTGTTCCCTTTCCTTGCCGGATGTCGGAGGAGATGGAGCGGCGCTCGGCTGCCGGCGGGTGGGCAGAGCAGCGGGGCTGCCTGCGCTCCCCTTGGCACCGGGGCAGCCCCGCCTGTCCTGCCGCCTGCCSGCCCCTCCGGAGCTCGGAGGGTAATTAAAGTTTGACATTGTCATACGAGTGAGAGATAAAACTGGCCAGTGATTCTCTGGGGCCGGGGGCAGGAGTGTGTRTGTGCATTCTCTGTGTATGGCTGCRGAGCARAACGATGCTAAAGCTGCTSTTTGCTGCAGGATCTCAGCTCAGATTTGCTGCCAGCACCGGGGAAGGGCTTGTGGTGCCCACACCTTCCTGGGGCAGGCACCTTCCCACACCTTCCTGGGGCAGAGAAGTTGCTGACTGGTCCCTAACCTGGGAGCCATGGGATCATTTCCGTGATGTCCTGTCCAAGCAGCACCGTGCTTCCCATTTTCCATCCCTGCCAGTCCTCAGTGGGCCTGAGCACATGGGGGCAAATCCTTGGGTTTCCCTGCTGTGGCTCTTTGTGCTCCTTACCACCTGTTGGGAGCTGGTGTGTGTGGTCACGGCCTGGATCAAAGGGCTACAAGCAAAGGAGGAGGAGGGTTTCCCCCTGCACTGCCAAGGGAGATTCCTCTCCCCATGCCAGAGCCAGCCCTGGGGCTCAGGTGTTTCTCTAAGGCAGCCTACAGAGAGAGATCATGCAATCAGAATCCCCAAATGGTTTGTGTTGGAAGTGGTATTAAAGCTCATCTCACTCCAATCCCCTGCCAGGGGCAGGGACACCTTCCCCTAGCCCAGATTGCTGCAAGCCCCATTCCCCTGAACATTTTCAGGGATGGAGAGTCCACAACATCTCTGGGGGACACTCAGCACAGAGTGGTGTGGGGTTTGCTTGGCCAAGCTGGCAGTTCCCCCACAGAGCCCCCGGGGGTGCCTGTTCAGCCTGATGAGCTGCTGAKCCTGAGCAGGAAAGCTCAGGTGTTTCCAAAAACCCAGCTGCTCTGCACAACCCCGGGGTGTTGGGACAGGAGTAGCTGCTGAAGGAGATTAAAGCACAGGCAGCCAGCATGGAACATGAATGCTGCCTCCTTCCCCTTGGCCTCTGGAACGCTGTTTRTTCCCTTTGTGGAGAGATCTCAGCTGAGCTCCAAGCCACGCAGAATTTTCCCACTGCAGGTGGAGCAGGGGGTSCAGGCAGAGCTCCTGGAGCTCCTGCACCACCAGCAAGTGGCCTGTAAGCCCCTCTCCTGCTCTTCTTGCCTGAGATCCACAGAAAACACCCAGAGCACTGTTCCCATGCTCACTGCTGCCTGGCTTGGATGCTGTCCATCCATACAGAGCTGCCTCACTGGAAAGTCTGGGGATCCTGCAGCTGTGGAGAGGTGCCCCAGCCTCTTCAACAGCTTTGGGCACGCTGGGGGAAGGTGACAAMAATTAAAACAACTAGGGACAGGCAATAGTGAAGGGCTGTTGGTCACATGCAGAGCAAAATGAGGGGAGAAGCAGCTGTGGGTGCTGCACAGCCTCATGTAAAACAGCTCTGGTGTGGCAGCATGGTCTCAAAGCCTATCTTCCCTTGTGCTGGCCAGTGAAGTGTCTGCTGCTGGAGCCCTTTCAGAGCCTGCCAGCTCAGCTGCCATGTGTCCTCGAAATGCAGGGCAGGATGCTCAGCTTGCTCCTGGGCAGGGACATGGGCTGCAAGCCACTGCCAAAGCAGGCTGGGGGCTCCCAGCTCCTTCKCTCCCTGAGGCTGGCAGTGGCTGTGGGGACATGGGGGGCTCTGGGACAGGGGCTATGCTGGTGGCTGGCCACYCCCTGGCAGGGATTGCTCCCGAAGGCAGCTCCATGCTGGGGAGCTGGCAGCAGGACTCGCTGTGTCGGGGCGGCTTTGTGCTTTTTTTTTTTTTTTTGGTGGCTTTCCTAAAAACGGTGCCTTTTGCAATCCTCCCAGTTTTTCACAAAACTTTTCCTGGCAGGACCTCTCCAAAACTTCTGGGAATTCAGCTTTTGAAAGGCGTTGGGGTTAAAGATGTTTGCGCTTCTGTACAATGCTGACAGGTTTCCTGGGGTGGGGATTTCTCACCGGAACTCTGCTTTATGATGGGGGGTTGGACTCGGGGAGCTGAGGTTGCTCCAGGAAACATAAAGAAGATTTAAGCCTGGGAGAAAGGGCAGCAGTGACAAGGGAGGAGCCTTGGACATGGCTGAGGATGGAGATCTCATCCCACCATCCYGGGGAAGGTGTTGCAGTTGTTGAACCCAAACTGTGGTTTGGGGAACTGCCATCTGGGATGTCACTCTGGGAACAATTCCACCCACCCCCTTCATAACTGATCCCAAAGGGCTGATGTCCTGATGTCCACCCTGCTGCTCACACAGGTGACACCAGCTCCATGTGCTCATCACTSACCTCCAGCTCTGTCCCCATGGATGTGAGTGTGGCAGGCTCCCCTGGCCCTGCTGGTGCAGACAGGAGGGTAGACAAAAACTGGGGACACCATGGGATGGGAATTTGCCCATCAGTCACTTATGGGGTCCCTCAAAGCTTTGCTCTTGCTAATGCCTGAGCTGCACTTCAGGGGAAAATACTTGACGGACTTGAAGGTCTTTTCCAACCTAAAGGATTCTCTGATTATATACAGATGTCAGGAATAAAGACTGAAATGAATAAGGCATGAAGCCCTGAAACATGGCTTTGTGTCTGCAAATAATAAGGAATGAGTTACAGCCTTGGAAGAGCAGGAACGTTCCCCCTGTGCAGGGTCCAGCCAGTCCCTGGCGTCGGTGAGGTGCCCTCCTCACACTGTCCCCTGCATGAAAGCTCTGCTTGCAATGGATTGCCTGCAGATGGGTTTCTCAACCTTTCCTAACCCAAGGATGGTCAAACCTTTCTGGTGAAAATCCAAGGATCATTTTGTTCACAGCCACCACATGGTTTTATTTACGCCCCATGCGAGTTAGGCAAACGTCTCACTGTTTGTCTCTTTTATTCCATCCCCTCGTGCTTGCTTCTGCACAGAGGAATGTGTGCCTGTGTGCTTAGGAACTATTTTGCAGACCACTTCCTACTGTCCTGGGGACACGGAGCAGGTCCTGGCCCCAGTGTGGCGGTGGGGAGCGATGTGTCCCTGTCCTTACTTCACATCACAGCTCGCTTCCCCAGGCAGGGAGGGAAGCACCAGGCACTGGCCAAGCCACTCCACCATCTTCTGCCAYGCCAGCATCCCCAGCCCAGCGCAGGGGAAAACCCTTGAGGACCTTCAATGTCCCTGTCCTCGTCGGGAGACTGTTCATAAACGTGGCTGAGCAGCAGCCTGAGCCCACCATGTCCTCTGTGCTCATCAGTGAGGGGCTTCTGTGCCTCCAGCTCTTGCCTGGCMATCCACAGATCTCCCTGTGTCTCGAGGGGGCACCCACAGCTGTGTCCTTGGCTCTGAAGATGTCCCCACTGATCATTTTTTTGGCCAAGAAAGCACTGAGAGGTATCTGCATCCCCTTTGGAAAACCAATGGCAGTCTCTGCCAGGACTTTCCCTCCCTCCCTGGACCCTTGCAGAGCCTCAGCAGGAGCCTGCCCCAAATCCATCCYCTGCTCAGGGCAGCGCTGCCAGCTCCCAAAGCCACGCTTAACTGGACACATGTGTGCAGCCCTGGGAAATGTGGTGGCTCTGATTCTTGTTTGTGATGCCTTCCCCAGTTCCAACCTGACAGGATCCTCCCCTCCCCTGCACCACCTCTCTGCCAGACTGGAACACCAGACTCCATCTTCCCTTTGCTTGGGGCTCCAGTGAGGGGACTGCTCCCAATCCCAGCCCTGGGGGTGTCCTCAGGGCTGTGAGGAGGATCAGGAGGGACTGCTCCTGTCAGGGGAGATGGGATGGTTTGTCCTCCTGCATCCCTTGTGTTCACCTCCAGCTGCTGCCACTTGGGACTCCCAGGTGCCACTCAGGACCCCCATCTAGCATTTGGGACCCCCAGGTTTGGTTATGGCTGTGCCACTGGATAGCACCAGGATGAGGATGAGGATGAGGAGACAGCAGTGCCTCACCTCTGCAGCTCTCTCTTGCAGAGAGGTTAAGCTCTGTTTAAGCACCATCCTGGGAGAACCCTGATTTGGGGGATGCCCAAAGGGAGGCTSTTTGGAGAGGGGGAGCTCCATGCAGCCCTGCCAGGGCCACTGGACAGGCWCACAGCCACTCTCCAGGCTCTGAGACAGAGGCACCAACGCTCTGGTGCCTCGGGTTTTGTGGGGTTCAGCACACAGCCACCAATGTTCTGGTGCCTTGGGGTGTGTGGGGATCAGCACAGCTCCTCTTGGCATTGAGGACAAGGTGTGTGCATGGTGCTGCACTCCACCGTGGGTTCACCCCTTGGGCTGCACTCTGAGTCCCAGCACGGCCCATTTCGGGGWGAGGACAGACTGCCATGGCTGTGGGTCCAGCTCTGCCTGTTCCTTGCTGACAAAGCCCCCGGTTTGCGACACAGTTTTTGGCGTTTGSTCCTCGCCAGCCGCTTTCCATTGCGGCGCTCGCCTTGCGGGAGGGCTTTGGGGACGAGGGGGGTGGGAGCCCGTTYCAATTGTTTGGGGAATGGAAGAGACTCGTCCTGTGGCTGGAGGAGCCCAGCGGAGCTCCCTGTGCGCAGGGAGCTTTCCCACTGCCGATGCTTCCCTGGGAGCAGCAGAACCTGGGGGGTTCCTGAATCAGTGGCACTTTTGTGGCAGGGCTGGCCCTGGCCCCAGGGATGGAGCCTTGCCTGGGGTGTGTATCACCTGCCTTGGACAATACTGGGGCACGAATCGGCAGTTTTTGGGATCTGCACACGGTCCAGAGGGGTCAGAGGGTCTCTCATCCAATACAAGCTAAAAACCCAATGCACTTAAGGGCAGGAAGGTTCCCAC
>CADDXX010000113.1:2000888-2015488 GCA_902810485.1 Alauda arvensis | reverse complement strand
AGAGATTAAAAAATCCCTCCCCAAAGCCGCCTTCCAGAGGGTTGGGCAAAAGATAAAAGCTCCCGGAGGAGCCGGGACTCCTCCTCTCCCACCAGCGACCTCTCATTTAAATGTCTGTGTGCAGGCTGCAGCCGACACTGCCTCGGCGGCCGCCCCGGCAGACCCCCGCCCGCCCCCCGGCCGTGCCCCCGGCCATGCCCRGGCCRAGCACCGGCACAGAGCCGGCCTTCAGCAGCCTGGGCTGACGGCCCCGGGGTGCGGGGGGCTGCGGGGGTCCCGCTGCGGAGCATGCCAGAGCCCCCAGAGCGCTGAGCCGAGCCGGGAGGAGAGGACAGCGGGGGGGTCCCAGTGGATGGACCCGCTCGGGCCGGGCCCCCGATGTCGGCACCGCTGCTGCTGTGGGTCATTCTCCTCCGCTGGGCCAGCGGCGGGGGCTTCATCCGGGGAGGCAGGACGTGGCAGCACTGCACAGGTAGGAGCCAGGGGCGGGGGGGCTGCCCCGGGGCCAGGTGCTCACCCTGCTGCCGAACGTGCTGGGACCGCCGTGCTGCCRTGGCTGGGGTGCTCCCCACGCTGCCGGGCAGACCCCAGAAGATGTGCCCCGTGTTGGGGGCATACCCCGTGTGGCTCAGCCTGTCGCTGGCAGCCCGGCCCCAGCGTTCCAGTGCTCAGTGCCCACCCAAGGGCAGCGAGGGACAGTGATGCCTCGGGCTGCCAGCACGCAGGGACAGCAGGACGTGGGGTCATTGCTGTGCCTGCAGCCCCCGCAGTGCAATCAGCCCTCTGGGAGCTGCGGGAGAGCTGTGCCTGTGGCACAAGCCTTGTCCCAGGTTCTGCTGSAGGCAGAGGGGAGGGGAAGGACTGGAAGAAGGGGAAGAGAGCCATGAAGTCCCCCTGGAAAGTCCCTCCTGCCCYGGACTCTTCTGTGCCCTGACAGGCACAACCTCCACCCTCCCAGCAGCAAAAGTTTCCCTCCCACCCTCCGGCAGCTTCAGTGTCATCTCCTGAGCCAAGGAGGATCCCCATGCCCTGGCTCTGCCATCCCATCCCATCCCCGTGCCTGTGCTGTGTGGGCAGCAAAGTCTGAGCTCCGTTCTTTGGTTTGCTTGGGCCCAGGCTCTGTGTGCTTAGGGCTTTCCCAGTTTGATGGCAATTTGCTTTTTGTTACAGCCCAGATGATGTGAGAAGAAAAACAGGGAGAGAGTGGGGAGTTTCTGCCCACTGCCTCCTCCCTGAGGTGCTCCAGTCTCTCTGGGAATGTCCCCACTGTCCCCAAGTAGCCTTGGCTGGAGGGATCCTGGGGGTGTCAAGGCCCCAGCATCATCCTGGAGACCTCAGCACGAGGCCCCCTGACACCCCTTGTGCTGCCCAAGCTGGGCTGGAGCACCCCAGCTGCTCTCCCAGCTTTAGAAGTGATGGATGTGGGAGGCAGACTGGGATGCAGATCTTTGGATTTAGGGATTTGGGTTTGGTCTTAGAACTTAGCCCCTTCCTGGCCCACAGCCTCCAGCCCCAGCTGAGCTCTCCCCCAGCTCATCCTCACCATCTCGGGGGCAACTGGGGGCTCCTAAACCCCTCTGCAAATCCRAGCCTGAGTTCAGCTTGTACTTTTTGCTGGGAAAAACAGGAACTGGCCGCTGCCCGAGTGATGCATTTCTGAAATAAGCTGTTCCAGTTAAAACTCCCCCACCAAAACTTTGCTTTAGGAACAGCTTAAACCAGCAGTTGGTTGGGCAGGGGGCACAGGAAAGGACCTCACCAATTTCCCTGCTCTGGTCTGGATGGAGCCACATGAGCAGAGTCCTCCTTGCTCTGCCCACCTGGAACTGAGCTGGCCAGGCACGTCTGGAGGAAGCAGTTCCCATCCCCAGCTGGTTTGGATTCAGACACWCAGCCCAGCCTTGCTCCCAGCTCCCTCCTTCCCAGCTCTCCCGCTGYGCCCCAGCAGCCCGGATTTATTAGTACAAATTGGAGCTAAAAGCCAGGTCTCAGCGGGGTAGGAAGGAATCAGGGATGTTTTAGTGTAGCCAAGTGCTGCTTCATCTCTTGGGCATCACCTCCCTTCTCTGCCGGAAAAGCATTCAAAAATGAAAACAGGAGGGTCCAAGGCCAAAAAGGTCGGAGAAGGTCCCACAGCTGCTCCAGCCCTTCCTGTGCTGAGATGTTGGAGCTGGCAGTGTTCCACGGTGGGGTGGCACTCTCCGGTGCYGCTGTGCCGTGTGTTCTCACCGGGGCGATGCCCTGGGGCTGGGCACGGCGTTCCCTTCTCTGGGGAGAGGGTAATTATTTCTAATGAGTGGTTTTGGTGCCTGCTGGGAGAGTGCGTGTGCATGTGTGCAATTAGGGCCGGGCTGGGAGAGCCCGAACCGGAGCTGGAGGGGCAGAGCTGTCCCCCCTGCCCTGCGCACAGAGATGGGGCCGGTGGCTGCCCTGAGAGCAAATYTGTGGCACGGGATCCCTGCCTGCTCTCCTGGCTCCTGGTGGACCTCGAGGGAGCTGGTGGCAGCCCGGAGCTGCCCGGCGGGCAGGTCCCAGCTCCAGTGTCAGCATGATGGCTGTGCAGCTTGCTGTTCCTGCTGTGGCGATGGAGATGCGCACCTCGCGTCTGAAACGGCAAATCTGCCTCGGGGCAGAGCCCAGCCAGGGGCTARCAGGGCTCGCCAGGCTGTCCTGCCGCTGCGGGGCACCTGGGCCGGCTCTGGGGTACCCCCCAGCCCGGGGACAGGGCGGGATGGCGTGACRCTGTCTCTCGGCACAGAGCTGCGGCCGCTGGACATCCTGTCGGAGGCGGTGCCGGCCGGGAGCGCGGCGCGGGGCATGCGGGTGTTCCAGGTGCAGGGCGTGCGCGGCTTCCAGCTGTCGGCAGCGCGGCCCCGCGCCCTGGCGCTGCCCGCCTCGCGGCTCTTCATCCACTGCGACCGCTTCCCCGAGGAGTTCTCCATCATCGTCACGCTGCGGGCGCTGCGCGGCCCCGCCAAGGTGAGCGCGGGCACGGCGCGGGGCAGGGCGCGGGCACGGCGCGGGCAGGGCGCTGAGAGCCCCCTGCCCTCCCGCAGAGGAACGAGTACATCTTCACGCTGATGGTGGAGGAGAGCCCCGGCGTGCTGGTGGGGCTGCGCTACGGCCCCGACAAGCTGCACTTCCTCTTCTGGAGCCAGGAGCGCGCCGGCGGCTGGCAGAGCCGCGTCACCTTCCCCAACGTGTCCCTCTCCGACAACCGGTGGCACACGCTCATCCTGGCTGTCTCCGGACAGTCCTTCTCCTTGACGGTGGACTGCAGCGTCCCCAAGGATGTGTAGGTCGGGGGCGGCGCTGGGGGGCCCGGCAGGGTGGGCAGGGTGATGTTCCTCCGCCAGCGTCTCCTCCGGCCACCGGCAGGTGCGGTGAAATTGTCCCCTGCCTCTTCTCTGCCCGTCCCCAGGGTGGTGGAGACGCCGTTYCCAGCCTCGCTGTCGGTGAGGAGAGCCAGCTTCTACCTGGGCAACAGGCGGAGAAGGAAAGGCGTGTTCACGGTAGGTGCCCCGWGGTGTGGGCTGTCCTGGGGTACCCAGGTGTGCTCAGGGATGCCCATGGGATCACCCGCAGTATTCTCTGTGCCGGCAGGGCTTGGGCTCTGGCACGGGAAGCAGAGGTGGCTGTGGGTCCTTCCCATGTGGAGGCACCGAAAGGCAGCTGCTCCAAACCCCGTGCCGGTGCTCCCCTTCCATCAGTGTCAGATTGGCCCAGCCGGGCGTTTGGGAGCTGATAAATGAGCAGGGATCCCATGGACACTCCTGCATCCCAGCAGGGAGGGCAACAAGCAGAAGTCAGGCAGGGAATCCAAGGCACGAATTACCCGCAGCTCCCATCCTGTGATCTTGCGGGACTCGGTCTCCATCCCTGTGCTCCCGCTTCCCCAGGGCTTGCTGAGACAGCTTGTCCTGCTGCCGGGAGCCGACGCCACGCCCCGCATGTGCCACGCCGTGAACTTCAAAGCAGCAACGCTCTCTGTCCCCACCGTCCTCCTGGATGTCCCTGCCAAGCCAGTGAGCAACGAGGTGCTCAAATACCCCTACGGTCAGTGCCCCACGGCACGGGCTCTGCTCGCCTCTGGCAGCAAGGGTTTCTGCACGGGGCTGGGAACGAAGCAGGAGCAGAGGGGCAGAGGGTGTTCCCAGAACCCTGTGGCGTGTTTCTCAATGTGTGTGTGCTGGSATCCCTGCCCAAAATCTCCCTGAAAAGACGGGGTGCCCTGCCTGGGTCCCTTGGTGGAGCTGGGCTCGTGTCAGTGGCCGCACACAGGGTTGCCTGGGAAGTCTGTGGCTTCCCAGATTTGTGCTGGGATTCCATTTTCCCCACTGCCTGATGCCTATCAGGATAAGACCAGGACATTTGTCCCTCTTGCCTSTCTGCTGTGCACTAAGAGGCTCCTGCCTCGCTGCTCTCCATGCCCAGAGACTGACATGAAGGTGACCCTGGGGGCCCGGCCACGCTGCTCCAAGCAGGAGAAGGCTCAGTTCTGGTTCAACGCCTCSCGGCGAGGGCTGTACCTCTGCAATGGCAGCACCTGGCTCTCCATGCTGGAAGGTACTGGGGGGACCTTCTGGCTCTCTCAGGGAGGGGAGGAGACCCTTGCAGCAGAKCAGGAGCTGAGATTTGCCCTTGAGACCACTTTGGGATGGGAATCAACAGAGTGAGGGGCTTGGGGTGTCCCCCTGTCTCTCCTCCAGGCTTGGCTTTGCTCTCAGTGCCCGTGACACGTCCAGAGCACCTCTGGATTCAAGTGCCTCTGTGGTCCCTCCACCTTCTCCACGTTCTCCACATTATCTGTCCCTCTTGGGAGTTTTCTGGGCAGGATGAGCTCCTGACCTGTCTGAGCAGGACGGCTCACCCCACGGAGAGCCATGCTTAGGGTGCTGAGGGGCTCCCCCAGTGCTGAGGCATGTGTGGGATGGATAAGGGGAAACAAAGAGACCCATCAGCTGCCAGAAATGCTGAGGGCCATTGGGAGGGCGGTACACACAAGTCTCCGTGTCATCTGGGCTCTGGTGGGACACTTTGTAAGGAAAACAGTGGGAGTACCAAGGTGGAAAAGGCAACCAGAGCCTGGATTGGATGAGTGTTCTTCAATAATTACATGGATTTCATCCCCTGGCACTCTCTCACTCACTCCAGGGGGTCTTCCCAGGATCCCTGGAGAGGACATGGAGGATGGGATATGCCCCTAACTGAGCTGTCCTTCCCTTCCCTCCTCTCCCAGCATTTTTCATCTGCTGATACCCACAGGGTGGGTTTGGATGAACCATTTGTTCCCCACAGGATCTAGCAGTGACTGGACCCCCTGTCCTTCCCTTCCTCTGGAACTCACCAGGATTGGCAGGGTGTCCTTGTTTCCCCAAGGAGAACTCATGCTGGGGTTTTACTGACCTGTGCCCCCTTGGTGCCACCAACACTGTCCCTTTTCTGCCCTTTGTCCCTTCCAGTGCCCATCCATCTGCCATCAGGACCACTCTGGAGGTTTCTGCTCCAGTTTCTGGCATTAATTCTGTCTYAGTCTTGCCTAACCTCTGCTCCTGTCATCTCCTCCTTGTTCTCTTGAGTGTAAATAGATCAAAGCAATCAAAATSCGTGGCATGGGGTTCCTTACTGCTCCCGAAGGACACAGGGAGRGCAGGCAGGGCTGGGTGGGGCTGGSTGTGCTGCCCATCGAGGTGCACTCAGCCTCTCACCACCCCTTGATTTGGCCCTTCACCCCCAGCTCCTCCAGGACCTTCATTTCCCCCCCAAAGCTCTGCACAGCAGCATTTCCACTGAGCCAGCCCCCACAGCGGGGAGGTTGGCTGCTTTTAACCTGTTTTTTGTGGGCTCCCAGTCCAACACAGGCTGGACTACGTGGAGGARTACCAGAACCTGGTGACCAACTCGGAGACGATGGGCATTGAGGTGTTCACCATCCCCAGGGTGGGGCTCTTTGCAGCCATGGCCAACCGCGCCACGCCGCCGGGCTCGGCCATCTACAGGTGGACTGACGGCAAGTTTGTGCACTACCAGAACATCCCCACCCACCAAGCCCAGTCCTGGAAGTATTTCACCATCGGGAAGAAGGTGAGCCTGCCAGGAAGGTGCCCCCCATGTTTCAGTAAGTTCAGTTGCAGTTGCCCAATGTTGGTGTCTCTGAAGTGCGGAGCCTTGGGCAGAGTTTAGAGAGTGCAGGTAGCTGCATCTCAGGGATCTACCTGTGCTCTTAAAGAGCCATCAGAGCCTGCAGTTCCCTCTCGAGACCCACAACATGCTGCATTTTAAAACTCTTATGCTTTTAAATGATTCCAGGACTTTGGAGCCACTTCTCCACCCCTGGGCAATCTGCCTTGGGGCTTGAGCAGAGGATTTCCTCTCCCTGAGAAGCTACTTATCCCTTTGGAGGAACCCCAGGAAAGCCATGTGCTGAGAGGCAGCTCTGTGCAGGGCTCCCAGGGAAGCTGGGATTGTTCCCCCTGTGACCCATTCTGGCYCTGTCCCCAGGGTGACTGCAGGGCTCTGCCATTGCCAGCCACGTGCACCAGAGTACAACGTGTGCCCCTGCCAGTCACAAAGACCCCCACAGGCCACTGCTTCCCTGTCCCCATTTTGTGTTGCCTGGGGACTGCTCAGGGACCCCAGCCAGGCCCATCTTGTCCCACACCATCCCTTCCCTCCATCCCACCTCCCCCTGTGTTTTCTTGTCCGTGCTCCTTTGAGAGGAGAAAACCAAGCCATCCTTGGCTTTCCCTTTTCCAGATCTTCCTGGCAGTGGCGAATTTTGAGCAGAACGAGAGGGGCCAGGAGTTCTCTGTCATATACAAGTGGAGCCGCAGGAAAGCCAAGTTCATCACGTACCAGCGCATCAGCACGCACAGTGCCAGGGACTGGGAGGCCTTTGTCATCGAGGGAGAGGCTTTCCTGGCTGTGGTGAACCACAGGGAAGGTACCCAGCCCTCAGGGTTCCCTGCAGGGTGGGACCCTGGCAGGTGCCCTGCTCAGAGTGTGCTGCTCCCTGTGCATGCTCAGGTGGGACAGCAGGGCAAAGCCAGGTGTGCACACAGCTGTGAGCCTGGGCTGCCTCAGTGCAGCAGTGAGGGGKTTTGGAGTAAAGCCTTTACCCAGGCCCCAGCAGCCTCTCCAGTGGAAAGGAGAAATCAGGCAATGCAATCAAACTCCCCCATCCACACAGCCATGGGCTGGCTCAGCAAGGAGAGGCAGAAGGCTCTGAGCCCAGATAAATTCCAGCAAGGTTTGTTTCCAAGGTGCTGAAGGGAGTCCAGGTCCAAAGAGGGCTCACATGTGCCCAGCCCTGCCTTAAGTGTGGTTTTGGGCACGCAGTGACCCTGAGGCACAGGGGCAGTGCAGGGACAGGTGAGGTCAGTGACCTGTGGGGAGGACAGGGCTGTCACTGGGGTACCACASCCMATGGATTAACAGGGAAAGAAGAAACCAGGGGCATTTGGGCATCAGGTAGGATTACAGAGTGTCACCAGGCCTTGCAGGGGAGTGTCCATGATAGTTCTTCCAGGGCCAGACTTTGGGTGTGATTTCCAGTGGTTCCAGGGACTCCACACCTCAGGACACACAAAGCCTTGCAGAGGACAGAAAAGCTTTTGAGGAAGGGCTGACACAGTCACCCTCTGGGTTTCTGACTGCAAAGGACAGGAACAGGAGTGGGGATGGTGTCTGTACTGAATCTTTCTGCTTCTTTTCATGTTCATAGCCAATATTTCGTAACACGGTAGTGCCACAGGTTGAGCCTTTAGTGAAGCCAGCTCCTTGCCCTTGTGGGCACAAGGAAACGGAGTGAGAGGCAGCTGACATCCCTCCCTGGATCCCCTGCAGACATGGTCCAGCCCCATTCCCCTCCCCAGGCCATGAGCTGTTCTGGGCTGGGACCTGCACCCCTTGGTGCAGGGGATGAAAGGCACAGCCCTGGCTCTCTGGGATGCTCCCAGCTGGCTTCAGATGCTGGCTCAGTGCCTTCCCTGCCATCAGGGCTGGCTCRGGGGGCAGCAGCACCTCTGGCACCAGGCTCAGAGCTGGCAGCAGGGCTTGGGCTGGAAGGTCCCTGTGTCACCTGCTGGGCTCCATCAGGGCCAATGAGACCTGCCCTTGTGGCAGCCATGCACATCACACAGGGGTTCAGACCATCATGGCCAAGCCAATCTGGGGATGTGTCCCTTAGAGGGGGCTGGAGGGTCAGTCCCTGAGGAGCTGCCACTTACCCATGGGGCCATTCCCATTCTGCCTGCAGCCTTTCTTTGCCCAAGTCCCCAAGGATTTGAAGCCCCCTGGGTCCCACCCAGGCATGAGGGATGATGCTTGAGCAGAGCCCAGGAGCTGGGTGGAGCACGTGCTTTAGGGCAGGGGGGAAGCCCCCAATGTCAGGAGCTTAGGGACACAGCTGGGACTGGCCCCACTACACAGGGCCACCCTGTGGGACAGCAGGGAAAGCTTGTCCACCCTGGGATGCTGGGACAGTGCCTCTGGAGTGCTGCTTGTGTGGGGACAAGGCACCTGCCTGTCCCTCCTGTGCCAGGGCTGCCACAAAGCTGCTGCTGGGCACTCAGGACAGGCTGTAGGTTCCATGATATGGAGGGGGTCTTTAGGTAGGGATGGAGGCTGTAGAATCTCTTTGGCTACTTCTTGGTGAGCAGCAGGTCACTTGCAGACAGCCTGGTGACCTGCTGGCCAATATTCATGTAGCTGAGCCTGTTTCTGGGCCTTGTTTCCTCACCAAACCAGGAATTGCTTTCCCTCATGGTGCACATGTGTCCATCTGTCCCCCCAGGGAACAACCACAATATAGACAGTGTGATATACAGGTGGAACCCCAGGACTGGGCTGTTTGAAACGAACCAGACCATTCCTACCTCTGGAGCCTACGACTGGGAGTTCTTCACCATTGGCCCGTACTCCTTCCTGGCTGTAGCYAACACCTTCAATGGCACGTCCACTAAGATCTACTCACACATCTACATCTGGCTCAGGGGCTCTTTCCAGCTCTTCCAGTCTATCCTGGTAAGGCTTGGCCACTGCTCCTCTATGTGTTTAGACAGGGCAGCCACATCCAGCTTCTCATGGCCTCCTTCCCCACAGACCTTTGGTGCAGCTGACTGGGAGGTGTTTCATATTGGGGACAGAGTCTTTCTGGCCGTTGCCAACAGCCACAGCTATGACAGTGGGATGCCAGCACCCTCCAACTTCTATGCCATCAACTCCTCCATCTATGAGCTGAACATCACGGCCCAGATGTTTGTTAAATTCCAGGACCTTCTCACCTACAGGTACCTGTGCAAGGATTCAGGCTGCTCCTGRGGCCATGTCCTTCCCCTGAGCAACCCAGAGGTCTCACAGAATCCCAGAATGGTTTGGGTGGGAAGGGACCTTAAAACCACCCCCTGCATGGGGCAGGGGCACCTTCCATTAGCCCAGGTTGCTCCAAGCCCCATCCAACCTGGCCTTGGACACTTCCAGGAATGGATGGCCACAGTCTCTGCTCTGGGCAATCTCTCCCAGGGCCTCTCCTCTTTTAGTTTAAAACTACACTTGCTTGTCTGCTTGCAGGCTTCACACTCCAGGGACTGACTGCTGGGGAGGGTGCTGGGTGATCACCAAATCCCAGTGGGAGCTGGGAGAAGGCCCCGGATTTGGGAATGGGGGTGGGTTTCTTTCAGGAACAGCCTGGGAAGAGCAGGGTTTGCTGTGTGTCCTCAGGGTGTCAGAGATTGGGGTGGTGAGGACACACAGCCCCTCCTTCAGCTGCCCACACAGGGATCAGCTCACCTGCCCCTCTGCTTATTTCATCCCCAGTGCCCTGGACTGGGAGTTCTTCTCAGTGGGAGATGACTCTTTCCTGGTGGTAGCAAACTCCTTTGATGGCTTCACCTTCTCTGTTAACAGCATCATCTACAGGTACTGCAGAGGGCAGGCTGGGGGGCTCGGGGGCTGTTCCCAGCAGGAACCACCCTGCATGGGTGCATCCACCCAGGGAGGGTGGAYAGGGCTGCTCCCTGTCCTCAGGCAGGAATGGGAAGCCCCGGTGAGGGCCATCCCACTGCAGGGAGGTGGGAGGTGCCAGCCCCAGGGCTCAGCATCCCTGCCCTGCCCAGGTGCCCAGCTCAGGGCCCCGGAGCTGACTGCCTTCCCCGTGCAGGTGGCAAGGCTACGAAGGCTTCGTGGCAGCCCACCAGCTSCCCACGGTGGGCTGCAGGGACTGGGAGGCGTTCCACACCCCCGAGGGCTCCTACCTGTTCCACTCCAGCGCCAAGGAGCCGCTTTCCAAGGTGCTCAAGCTGAAAACCACCTGAGACACGCTCGGCTCAGCGCCAGGACCAGGGCAAGCCAGCATCCAGCTGGAGATGGACCACAGAGCCCAGGGAGGGCTGCAGCAGCAGCTGGGCAGTGGCTGCTGTGTGCTCTGCAGGAAGGGAGGAGGAGGAGGAGGAGGAGGAGGAGGGCAGAGCTCCAGGGCTCCCTGCAGCCTTGCACAGGAGCTGGTGAAGGGGCTGTTTCTCCTGGGAAAGCTCTGCTGCCACCACGCTCCAGAGCCACGCCCTAGCCAAGGTTCCTGAGCCCAGCTGCATCCCCTGGTTTATCAGGATGCTTGGCAATTTCCAGTCCCCAGGAGGGACCCAGAGCTGCCAGTAGCTGTGGCCAAAGCYTGCACAAAGCCAGGGAAGGAAGAGRCAGAGCAGAGCATGAGCTGCTGTGCTGGGGTGGGTGCATGGCAGAGGGGAGGAAACGTGAGAAATTGTGGAAAGAAGCCTGTCCAGGCTTGGCTCTGTCTGCCTGGGGCTGGGATGTTCCTGAGGGCCATCTGGTTTGGCATTGCAGCCATTCTTCATGTCACCTTCGTGCCACTGCCACAGGTGCCTGCCCACCCTCCCACTCTGCCATGGCTGGTTTGGGTCTCCCTCAGGTGTTGTGTGTGTTGTACAGACCTGTTGGTGTGTTCCAGGGCCAGTGCTGGTCCCTGCTGGTCCGTGCACCTTGGCATGGGGTGAGCAGCTCCTGAGAAAACCTGCTTTGCATTTGGACCGATGGGAAAAACCCCAAAACTRCTTCAGGTGAAGCTGTGGCCTCTTTTCTTTTCCTCACCTTTGCTGGGGGACTCTTTTGCTTAACCAGAGCTCTAATAAACTGTGTGCACCCAGCCTTTCTCCCACGTGGGTACCCCWGCTGCTGTGCCCGTGGCAGAGCCATCCCTTCAGCCAACAAATCACCCCTGCATGTCCAGGTGGCCTGGTGAGGCTGAGGTGGCCCTGGGCACAGGAGKGTGCTGGGGTGAGGGTGCCTCTCTGCTCCCCCCAGCCAGGACCCACTGCCTCACCTGAGTGTCCCAGAGCACCTCTCAGCCTTCCCCAGTTCCTGCTCAGCTGGGCCACCCACCCTGGGGAGCACTCAGGAGGTGCAAACCCCATCCAGAAGGGCTGGAGGGTCCCAGCTTGAGCCTTCCCAGGGTGCAGAGCTGGAGGGTGAGCCCTGCATCCCCCCTCCTCTCCCTGCTCAGTGCAGCTGCCTCTGCCAGGAAGGACCATTTCTCCCTTGTGAGGGAAAGGGAGAATTTGATTTGCTCCCATCACTGAGCTGTGAGCAGCGACTCTAATTCAGCCCCGAGGAAGAGCAAGATAAGGCAAGATAAGGCAAGACCAGATGTATCTGGTCCCTGCTCCAGGCAGATTCAGCTGAGGGTGGGAGGGGATGGCACCTAATGGGAGTCGTGCATTGAATTTAGGCTGGTCTGCTTTGGGAGAGATTGAATTAGGATCAGCCCCCCCAAGCACCACCTCCCTCCCTGGACATTCAATTCCCTGGACACTCAGCTCCCAGCACAGCACAGACCCTGAGGGCTKTTCCTAAGTGCAGGGCTTTATTGAGGAAGCAAAGGTTTTGGAGTTCCTCCCGCACCTTGCTGGAGGCAGGCAGAGGCTGCCAAGGTACTGGGGGCCTTGGGGACGATGTCCTGCCCTTGGCAAGGCTGCTGCCTCACTGGAGCCAGGATGGGGGGACCCCTCTGCAGTGACCCTCTGCACCCCAGGGACCTCCTGGCCCCACAACTCATCTCTCCCTGCCAGGGACTTGTTCTCCCAGCCACAAGCAGTGCCTGGGGCCGCAGGAAGAGTCTGTTTGTCCCCAGGAGCCAGGTCTCCATGGACAGCCCCACACGGGTGTCCCTGGCATCCTCCCCCACGTCCTTTGCTCACGTTCAGTCCGGTGCCGCCGGGGAGGGGCGATCGGTGGCCCTTGTCCGAAGAAAGCACCGGGCAGTCCCACCAAGAAGCTCCGATGCCTTCAGAGGCGGCTCCCTGGCAGGCGGCACCCATCCCTTCCCTACAGGGCGGTGCTGCCGGTGTCGGCCCGGGGCTGCTGTGCCCCCGGGGAGCGGCCGTGCCCGCGGGAGCGCTCCCGGTTGTGGCGGGCGTAGCACACGACGTAGCCGGTGACCATGGCGAACCAGGCGAACATGGTGACCAGCACGGCCACGTCCGTGCTCCTGTGCCGCCCGCTGCACAGGTTGGCCCCCGCGCCCAGCACCTGCAGCAGCGGCTTGCCCACGTACTCGTGGCGCGGSGCCGTGTGGCAGGTGATGTCCCGCACCGAGCCCGGCTCCAGCCGCGCCTCCCACAGCACCTCCTGCAAGGAGCACTCGCAGTGCCACGGGTTGTTGGCCAGGCGCAGCTCGGCCCGSAGCGCCAGCAGCGCCTCCTTGGGAACGCTGCGGATGCGGTTGCCGGACAGGTCGAGGCTCCGCAGCCCCGCCGCCACCCCGCTGAAGGCCGCCCTGTCGATGCTCTCGATGGCGTTCCTGGAGAGATCGATCTCCTCCAGGTGCGACAGGTGCCGGAAGGCGTTGCTGGGGATGCTGGTGATGCTGTTGGCATCCAGCTTAAGGAACACCACGTCGCTGGGGATGTCCTTGGGGATCTCCTCCAGGTGCTGCGAGCTGCAGAGGACGGCCTTGGCCCCCGCCCGCTCCGTGCACTGGCAGCTGCGGGGGCAGGAGCTGCCCCAGGGGATGCAGAGCAGGAGGCACAAGAAGGCCTGGGCCACGCTGGTGGCCGGGGTGATGCTGGCCAGGGTCATCTTGCGGCCGGGGGGCTCGGCGTGGCCGCTGGCAGCTCCCCGGGGGTGGCAGCAGCTCCCGGGCAGCAGGAGGGGCCCTCGGCGCTCCTGCAGGGCCTCTCCCATGGCAGAAGGGAAGCTGTGGGTGGAGGGGATRTGACACGGCTTTATTTCCTGGAACACGGGGTATGGCCCGTGTATGATGTGCCCTGGCAAAGGGGTGAGAGGCTGGGCTCGCTGGAAAACAAGGGTGGAGTGACACTGGCTGTCTTTTCCAGGGCAGCTTGATTTGGTTTAATTGGAAATGGAAACCCCAGCTCCCCTACCCCTGTCTCTGCAGAGACACCCCGGGGACAGAGGGAGCTGCAGGAGATGGGCCTGGGAGCCTCTGCCCCATCCTGCCACCAGTGTCCAGGGGGATGCAGTAGTTTGCTGCTGGAGAACAGCAGCTGTAAATTCCTATCTCAGCAACCCTGAGTGTTTTAAAAAAAATGATGAGTCAGACTCTGAGGATCATCAGACTGACTTAATCACCACCAGGATTTTAAATAACAAGATGTGGAGCTCTTCTGCCTTCCTTTCCCTTCCCTTCTGTTCTGGGAGCTGCCACAAGTCAGGTTTCCAAGGGTTTCACCAAAGAAGTGTTTGGAGGTGAGTTTGTTTTTCAAAGTAAACAAAGAGTGTGGTTTGATAGCCTGACGCTGGGGGTGAAGGGAGGAGCCACTGCCCAGCACAGTAAAAGGGGCGATGTAGGAACCCCCAAAGGACACCCCAGTGCTGCCAGGGGCAAGGAAGGAAGTGGGACACTTTCCTTCTGCCTTTGGTGCTGTTCATGCCCCTCCTGCTGCCTTGGCAGCCCGGGAGGAGAGATCCTCATGGAGGGGAGATCTGGGAGGCCACGGGAACCTTTCTYATGGGATTTGAGTGTCCCATGTGATGTCATTGGGGGCACCAAGCTGTTGTTGTCCCTCTGGTACCAGAATCCTTGCTGGTGGCATTCCCCTGGTGACAGCAGCATCCCTCAGGTGTGACCATCCTCAGGGTACCACAGAGGGCTGCTCACACCTGAGGGATGCTCATACCCGAGGTATGCTCATGCCTGAAGGATGCTTTGCCCGGAGCCGTGGATTCTGCCCGGGGATATGAAACGGAGCCTCCCGGGAATCCCTCTGGCCCTGCAAAACGCACCGGGCTCTGACAGCTCCGTTTCTCCGGGGGAACAAGGGCGCGTTATGCCACGCCGGTTCCCASCGTGGAAGGAAGGGCTCCGAGGGGCCCCGGGAGTCGCGGCCTCCCCAGATCCCGGGGGTGTGCGGGGGTGATGCTCGGCCCGCCCTCCTGCCCTGCCGGGGGTCCCGGCACTCCTCCGCTCGGTATCACCGCCCCCCTCCGCCCCGGGGGTCCCTTACCGGCTCGGCCAGGGCGGCTCTGCTTCGCCCCGGCTGTCGGTGCCGTGCCGGTGACGGTGCCGGTCTCGGTGCGGGTCCAGTGCCGCTGCCGGTGCGGGTCCGGTGCCGATCCGGTGCCGGTGC
>CADDXX010000113.1:1980282-1990319 GCA_902810485.1 Alauda arvensis | reverse complement strand
GGGTGCAGGAGCAGCTCTGGGTGCAGGAGCAGCTCTGGGTGCAGGAGCAGCTCTGGGTGCTGTGCCCCCCTGCTCACCGATTGCCTTGTGCTCGTACTCCTCGGCCAGGGCCAGCATGTCATCGGTGGTGTCCGTGTCCTCCTCCTCCTTGGCCAGCTCCTTCAGGATTTTGCTGCAGGCCAGGGCAGCTGCCATGCAGTCCTGGCTCTGGCACRGAAGAGCATGAGGAAAACACATGAGCACTCTGTCTGTCAAGTCCCAGAAGCCTTGACAAGCCCTCCCCAGGTCCCACGGGGAGGAAGGAGAGYGTCAGATGGGTGCTTAGGGTGGACAGCTTGCCATGACAAGGGCTGAGCCAACGTAGCCTCTGGATAACCCACTGCCATGGGAAACATGGGAACAGCCCTGCCTCTTTGTGGGGTGCCTTGGCTGACGGGACAGAGTGACTCCTCAGCATGTTCACTGTGCCACCAGACACACTGCCTCTTGTCCTGGAATGCTGTTAATGAGTGGGAGCCTTCTCCACCCCAGCTGCCATGTCCCTGTGGGCTCTCTCAGCCTGACCAGCCCACTTCTGGCCCAGCACATCCCCTCCMCCTGTTTTGGCCAGGAAGGGAGGGATCTGGCCTCGTGGTGCAGCTGGGGGTGGACATTAAGTGCCCCCATGCTGGCTCCTGTTTGGCTGGGGTCAGGCTCAGGACAGCTCTCCCACTATCCCAAATCCCACAGGTTCCCCTGTTCCCCTTGGGGCTGTGAGGTTTGGCTCACAGAGCCCCTCAGCTGTGGCCAGAGCTCTGTGCTGTGGTACCTGGGCCCAGATGATTTCTGCCAGCTCCCTGCGGTTCTGGACCACGGCCCAGATGAGCAGGTCCCGGACGGGGTCCATGGTGAAGGTGACTCTGCCAGCAGAGCGCTTGTAGAGGGACCGAAGGCTCGAGCCCTGCACCTGCAAGGTGAGCAATGCTCAGAGCTGCTCACCCCGCACAAAGCCACACACAGCCCTGGCCCTGCCTCCACCACCCACGGAGAGAGAGGGCTTTGCCCAGGGTGGCCAAGACTGGACTCATCCTGGGAATGTCACTTTTCCTAGGGCTGGGATCAGGTGGAGCTGTGCACCCACCCCACCTGCACATCCACGCTGTGCTACAGGTGCAGGAAGGTGGGAGTTGCACCTGGAATGCAGGGCACCTGATTTGGGCAGGGCTTTAAGGCACTTGCAGCGCGATTTTTGAGCAGACAAGAGGACAGAGACCCAGCTGCACCCTCCAGCTCCCCGAGGCAGTGTCCCCTCCCTGCTGCCAGCCTGCCAGCAGGCAGTGCAGAGATGCTCACGTTCAGCTTGATGTGCGGGACGGGGATGGAGAGCCGGGGCCGCTCCGAGTGCTTGGGCTTGGGGTAGAGCGGCTGCGTGGAGCAGCCCAGCAGCTCCCGCAGCACCTGGGAGACGTGGTGCATCTGCAGCCTCGGCATCTTGGAGCCAGCCGTGTGCTCCCTCTCCTCCAGCAGCACCTTCTGCAGCTTGCTGTGGAACAGGCAGGACGGTGCCAGGTTGTCGTAGAGGTAAACCAGGGTGTCCCAGGTGACAAAGTCCTTGAGACGCACTCCCTGCTCCAGGAACAGCTTCACAAACTCCGGCTTGTTGGAGATCAGGGCAGCTGCCATCACGGGGTGCAGATCTGAGGGCTGGCAGGCCAGAGGCAGAGGTGAGGGGCTCTGTGGAACCAGGGCAGGACCCTACCSATGCTCCTCACTTGGGGAGAGATTTTATCCCTGAGCACACGAGGAGTGTTTGGATGTGAAAGAGCGTGTGGCATGCACTGGAACTTATGGGCCATTCCCAGGGGCCTAGAAAAGGGCACTGTTCTCTGGCAGTGGAGCCCTCTACCCCCTTGGCTGCTGGGCAGAGGGATGGGTAGGGTAGAGACCACCTATTCCGAGTTCATGAATATCACAAAATCACAGGACAGTTTGGGTTGGAAGCTCATCTCATTCCAATCCCCTGCTGGGGGCAGGRACACCTTGCAGGTGTCCAGGTTGCCAGCCTGGCCTTCACCATTTCCAGGGATGGGGCAWATATCCTCAAATGTTTCACTTTTGGGTTCCTAGCTCCCACCAGCCCTCCCCAGTCTCATCAAAGGTGTGTGAGCTGGGGGAACCCAAGCTGTTGACTGAAATAGGAAAATCCCTTCCAAGYTCCACAGCCCCATCAGAAAGGACAGACAGCCCTGCTCAGCATCAACAGCAGGATCAGGCAGGGGAGAGCAGAGCTGGCCCCTGCCCCACCTGTAATCAGGTGTGAGCAGGGAAGTGCCAGGCTGGGCGAGATGAGTTTAGAGACAAATTGCTCTTCRAGCAGTGACCACAGGGCAGAGCTGTCAGGAGGAATTTTAGGTTATAGGTGGATCTTTAAAAACAATGGTTTTGCAAAAAATACCAGTTGTCTTTGTGTGTGCTTAGCTCTGCTCTGGGTGTTTGAGAGCATTTTTGAAGAACAGACCCTGCTGGTGCACTGGGAGTTCAGGGTCCAGGAGAAATCCCTTCAAAACTCTCCACAGGCACAGCCAAGGTGAGAAATGCCCTCCCTACCCACACCCTGCCAAGCTGTAAGCCTGACCACACAAGCAGCACAGGTGTGGCTGTACCTTCCAGTCATGGTCATCTGTGAAGATCTCACTTCGGGCAATGTCCACCCTGTTCCAGGCCACAGCCAGCTTCAGCTGGTGGTCCCAGTTCTCACGACCAAAGTGGTCCTGGTTCCGGGATGCTGCATGCAGAGTGCATGTGTTAGAGCAGAGCATCACCCAGGGAGAGGACACCGCGTGGAAGCCTCCTTGGATGTGTGGCCCTTTGGATAATCATCTCTCCCCAGGAACAAGGTTTGGGGGCTTCTTTGGTGACCCCATAAGCCAAGTGGCAGTAGGAGGTGACTTGACCCCCTTCCTGTTCACCTTGCCCCATCCTCCCAGCGCTCACCTTTGAAGAGGGCCTGGAGGATGGCCACATCCACGTCCTGCTGCCCATATTTGCCCTCTCTGAAGATGGTCAGGAGTTGCCGGCTCCGCACTATGTCTTGGATCTGCAGGAGAGCCAAGCAATGAGCAGCAGCTCCTCCCTGCTGCTTCCCACTGTGCAGGGCAATTCCTCACTCCCTTCCATGGCCTGCAGAACCCCTGTGCTCTGTCCTCCCTCATGGGCTGCTCACAAACACTTCCTCTCTGCCCAAAGGGAGCAGGCAGTGGAGGAGCAGAGCCTGAGYCCTTGGCATGCCCACCAGGACAGTGATGAGGATGGCTGGGGGGCAGATGAGGCTTAAACTTCCCACTGGGGCCCTTGGTGCTCCTAGGCCAGGACCCCTGCGACCTCTTTGGTCTTCCAAAGCTCAGGGGAGCCTGCAAGGGACTCACCTTCTTGGTCCACTCCACCAGTTTGCTCTCGGTGAAGAGCTCGTAGGTGTCCTGGAAGAGGACACTCAGTTTCTTCTGGATCAGGGCGATGGTTATCCTGGCCACGGGCAGGTTGGCCACCTGCGCGATGACATCGGCCACGCGCCCAGAGCCCTCCACGATCACACAGGGGGTCCCGTTGGTGATGGCATTGTAGATGGTCTGCAACAGAGAGGGGAGGTTGGTCCAGATCCCACCCAGACACCTGCAGACCCTCTCTGAGCCTGGGACCCCASTGCTGCTCCCAGYGCTCCTGTYGGTKTGGCACCRCTGAGAGCAGCACCCCGGGAAGGAGCTGTCCCTCCTCCTCCCCCCCCCCAGCTTGCCACAAGCAGTTCCTTACATCCAGAGTCCCAGGGCCTCCTTCCAGCACCACACACACGATGGGGATCTTGATGGCAACACCTGCAGGGAAGCAAAATCCAGGGTCACCTTCCCATAGGATCGATCCCCCCCATAYGGTCTCCTCTGAGTGGTGGAGTGTGAAAGGCAAGGTGGGAGCACAGTCCCTGACATGTCAGGCTTCAGGAGGGGAGGAAAACCATGCCCAGTGACTGTCTGGCATGGCAGGTCAGACACATGGTGGGGATTTGGGGCATGTTCTGTGCAGGACCAGGAGTTGGACTTGAGGATGGTCATGGGTCTCTCCCAGCTCAGGGGATTCTGGGATTCARTGAGCACGTGTGTGCATGTGTTGTGACCAGAGATCATTTGCACAGTGAGAAGATGATGCCTGGAAGCACCCTTGGGATCTGGCCCTTTGGGAGAAATAACTTTCCCTGATCAGTTCAACATCCCAGGGTTTGGAGACTCCTTTAGAGATCCCATAAGTCTGGCAGAGAAGGGTTCTTTGATCTGTGTCACAGAGGAACCAGGCTCCACATTTATCACTGGAATCCTCTCTGACCCTGTGCCTGGATCCTCTGGGGAAGCCACAGGCTCTTTCTGGAGCCCAGGAAGGACACCATTCCAGGGGGATGGCCCATCCCTGYCTCAGGCTGGGCTGTGTGTTGCCATTACCTCCTTTCACCTTGGTCTGCTCTGAAATGAACTTCTCCAGCCTGGTCCTCAGGGGGATTTCCACCCCGTACCTCCCGTGGGTGCCGTCATCCACCAGGATGAAGTGGGAATGGTTGCTGTCCAGGCACGACAGGCTGCCCTGGTTCTCCTCATCCAGCACATACTCGGCAGGAAAGCCCCCCTGAAAGGTGCAGGAGGAGACACTCTGGGAGAGGCCTGGCAGAGCAGCAGATAGCCAAAGGAACCAGCACGTGGGGATAGGAATGGCTCAGCACGTGGGGACAGCCAAACTGTCCCTGTGCCCTCACAGTGCTCACATCAGCCTTGCCCCATGCTCCACTGGCCCTCACACCCACAAGAACTCCTCCCAGGAGAAGYGCAGAACCTACTCAAGACACTGGGKAGGGTGGAGGGGCTTCTCAACAAATCCCAGCCTGAGACCATCCCTGGAAGAGTTCAAGGCCAGCTTGGATGGTTCTTGGAGCAGCCTGGTCTAATGAAAGGTTCCCTGCCCATGGCAGAGGGTGGAACAAGGCGAGCTTT
Organism: Alauda arvensis; assembly: GCA_902810485.1. NCBI lineage: Eukaryota > Metazoa > Chordata > Aves > Passeriformes > Alaudidae > Alauda > Alauda arvensis. The sequence goes on along the minus strand of CADDXX010000113.1, from coordinate 1,985,313 downwards.
AAGGTTCTTTCCAACCCAAACCGTTACAAAGTTCTGTGGCCATCACTTCTGGTACAGTTGTGTTTTCCAGGGCTGCCAGCCACAGTGACACATAGAGGCACCTGTTCCCACCAGAGTCCTTGGCAGGACYTCCCTGGCAGCCCAGGCACGGGCAGAGCAGTGCCCTGCCTGGCCCTGCCTGGCTCACCATGGGGCACACGAGGCTCTCCCGGTTGTACACGGTCCCCCAGGTGGCAATGCCGATGGTGACAATCTCGCCCTCCTTGTGGCTGCAGCTCAGGATGAAGTCTCGCACTGCCTCTCCCACCTGTTTCATCACACCAGCGTGGGACCCCCCYGTGATGATCCAGGCTCCTGGGGGGCACAGAGGGGCACGGGAAGGGAGAGGCTCTGCCCACAGCCATCTCCCAGCCTCCCCCGTATGGCTGTGGGTCCCTGGGGGGCTCCATCCCCCAAAGATGTCTCTCCCCAATGCCTTCTTCAGCACCTCTCTGAGTCCAGCTCCTTTTGAGCCTCTTTGCAGTGACTGAGCAGGAGCAGCCCATCCCTGGTGATCGTGGTCCAGGTAGGGACCTACAGGTCTCCTAAAGCAGCTCAGCATCACCAGAGCAGCCCAAYTTACTGAGCCTGGCATGGCCAGGTACAATCACAGGGAGACCCTCTGCATGCAAATGACATTGAAAAGTCCTTTTCAACCCAAACTATTCTATGATTCCATGATTTCATGATCCTGTGGTCTCTTACCTGTGGTCTGGGCCACCTTGACCAGCCCTTGCCGGAAGATGTTCTTCAGCCTTGGCTTCATGACGAAGTTTTTGGCTCCCCCGGTGACTGAGATGAGCAGGTTGGGTGCATCCAGGCCCCAGTGCTGTGTCATGAGGTGGTAGATGACCCGTGGAGGGGTATCCGAGGAGACACGCACATACTGCCACAAAAGGGATCACGCACACATTTTGGGTATAAACAGTGGGGTCAGGGTAACGGGACACCTCCAACACAATTCCTCCTGTCCCACACAAGAGGCCTCCCAAAACCATTCCACAGCAGGGTCATGGTGCTGCTTGCCCAGATCTTTGTCCATGACCCTATTCCAAATCAYTTTCCTGGGAACAAACATTCCCCAGACAAATCTAAGGGCAAGGACAGGGAAGAGCCACTCCTTGAATCATGRGTCTTGTGGCTTCAGAAAGGGTTTCAGGCTGAGAGGAGGGTCCTGTCTCAAACCCTCCACTGCCTGATTTGCTGTTGCCTTTGGGGCAATTYCACCCTTTCCCAATATTCTGTTATTCAGAAGGGAAATCCTCCCATGCATCTGCCACGGCAAGACCCAACAGCTGGGCCCCACAGATGGGACAARGAGATCACCTTCCCTGTCTTCTGTCCCAGCCCTGTGAAGCGGATATCACCGAAGGCATCCGTTGGCATTTCCTGGATGTGCCTGCTGGGATCCCATTCCTTCCCCAGGAAGATGGGAGGTTTGGCAGCATCGTCCAGGTGCTGTTCCCTGAGATAGCCACACTCACAGACAATCCTCCTGAAAAACACACCAGCAACTTCATTGAGAACAGCTGCAACCTGAAAGGCAAAGCCCGAGCTCAGCCTGGGCAGGAGGTGCTGTTCTCCTTGGGAACAACATGGGCTCCACATCTCCCACCCAGCTGCTCCTCCAGCTCGGAACTTGTGCAGAAACAAGGGCAAAGTTTGGGGGGAAAATAAGGGAAAAAAATCCAAATATATCCACTGGTAGAGACTTAGGACAGAGATATTTGATAGGGAAGTGACTGCCTGCAAAGCTTTGGGAATGTTTTTCACTGGGGCACAGAGTCTCAGCCGTGTGATGACTAACCACATGCTGAAGAACCAGTTAAAAAGAGGGGTTTGAATCCCTGTGACAGAAAGATGTGAATTCCTGGTGCTGCAGCTTTATCACCAACCCTCACTTCTGCTCTCCTAAAAAGGAGGGGAGGAGGGAGTGTCTCACTTACCCAGAATCTGACGTCTGGGAGCTCTCCACAAAATAGGTGCATTCCTTCTTTCGGATGTTTTCAGGAATCCAGGAGATGAGATTTTCCTGATGGAGCAAGAAAAGCAGCAAGGGGTGAGGGTTTCTGGAAAGGGCCAGAAGTTATGCCAGACACTGTGGTGATGGGAGCACATCTGGGAGCTTCTCTGGGTGTTGGAGGGTGAAAGCTCCATCGCTGTCTGCAAGGACAAAGCCAGATGTGCTCCAAGGAGAAGGGATATCAGTGCTGGCCTCAGATGCTTGGATGTTTTCTGTCTGTCCCTAAAACGAACCTGATCAGTTGTTAATGCTCTTGTTAGTGAGCCACTCCTTAACACCGCCTCATGTGTGTGCCCAAGTGTCCCCTCTCCCAYCCCCTCCTGAACTCGCCTTTTCATTGCTGCCAGAGGGGAAATGCGCCTTCCTCCTGCTCCTGGAGACACTGCTACTGCTCTGCTGCAGGTTGGGGACCACCTCGAAGTCACTCATCTTCCTGGGGTGTGTGGCAGGGTCATCTCCTCTCTCGGGGCACACCTTGTTCAGCTCGGAGGGGAGCACCTTGGCGCAGCGGCCCCGCGCCGACATGGCTCCTGTGTCTTGTGCTCCTCAGCCTCCTTTCTCCTGTTCCTAGGCTGGCAGCTCCTGAACATCCCCATCCTGAGGGCAGAGGAAGAGAATCAGGGAATCCCAGAACGGTTTGGACWGGGAGGAGCCCTAAATTCATCTCCTTGCACCCCCTGCCAAGSRCGGGGACRCCTTCCCCCAGACCAGGTTTCTCCAAGCCCTGTCCAAYCTGGCCTTCAAAGAAAAAAGGATGCCCCTGAACTGAGAGCACTGAGCTGCCCCTTCCATCACTGCCTGGACAGAGATGGTCCATGGGGCCATCCCCTCACCACAATCCTGACACAGGGGCCACGTGTGTGGTGCCCAGCCTCAGCAAGCACCACGCTTCCCCAGGGGGGCCCATCCATGTCCACAAAGTGCCCCAGCACTTCCAGCCTGTACCTCTCCTCACCTGCTCTCCACTGCAGGCAGCTGGGATATTTCTGGCAGCAGGGAGAGCAGAAACTAGGTCTCTTGTGTGAGCAGCCTGAGCATGGCCCTGCATGGAAAATCTGGGAGTATGGACATGCTGGCTGGCTGCTCCTCTGTGGAGGAGTCCTGTGTCCTCTGCAAAGGTGTCCTGAGAGCCCCAAGATGCACGTGCAGGGGCTACAAAGCTCCTGAGCCCCCCTGAACGCTCACAGCCCCCTTTGCTGAGATGGGAGGGCTGCTGGAGCAGAGGAGGAAATGCTGCTGGGGTCTCTGGAGCCTAAGGGGTTTGGTGTCCTCTCAGGAGAGCTGGGATTAGGTAATGGAGCAGCACCAGACTCAGGTGATGCTCAGGCTGTGGGCTCTGTGTTCAGGGAAGGTTTTGTCTGCTTTCTTCAAGCCAAATCCTGCATTTCACCCAAGGGTGGGGAGTCCTTATGGGGACAAGGAGTGCTGATGCWAAATCATGGAGCAGCAAGGAAAAGCTATTTAATCAGGATTCCCCCCTGGGATCTACACAGCCCCACTGACCTTGGGAGGCAGATTTTGGCAGGCTGCATTTCTGCATCAGCACAACCCCCAGCAGATCTGATTTTTTTTTTGAGAAAGAGCAGTTGAAATAAGGTCAAATGAACCCTTAATTCCTGTTCGTGGCCCCACAAGGCAATCAGCTTGGGGGCTTGGGCCATGGCCGCAAGCAGCTCATAAACCCATGCAGGAAGGGCTCCAACACCTGGAATACCTGTCCGTCCTGCAGCACCTGGATTACCCGTCCTGAAGGGCTCGGGGACAAGGACAGAGCCGCACACCCTGCCTGCCTGCCAGGCTGAGGGGGTCAGGTCGCATCTCGGTGGCACGGGGTGCTCACACCGGGACCGAGCGCAGGCTGAGCGCTGCCCCACAACCTGCCCACCCCGCTGCCCCACAACCTGCCCACCCCGCGGCCCCAGCCAGGCTGCCCGTACCTTCCGTGCCGCATCCTCCTGCCGCATCCCCGGCTGCTCCGCTCCGTGCGTGCCGCAGGGACTCAGCCCCGCGTCCCTCCGCTCCGCCGGGTCATTCTGTCACCGGAGTCACGGGCGGCGAGCGGAGAACAGGGCAGAGCTGCCCGCAGAGAGGAGGAGGAGGAGGAGGAGGTGGCAGCCGGGCTGGCAGCTTCCCAGCAAATCAGGCTGCAGGAGCGGTGCCTGCCGAGGAGCTGCAGCGCCCAGGCGAGTCCCGAGTTCGCTGGAGTGGCTGAGTCACTCTCGCCCTCTCCGCAGTCCCGCTGCCGTCAGCCCCGCCAGGGACGAGGCATTTACAGCCGAACTCCTCCGGGGAGGGGTCAGCATCCCATCGCTGAGGCTGTTAGAAATGCCCGAATTCAGCTGCAAACCAGAACATATGCCAGTGACAATAGTGTGGCAGTAACACTCTCTTTCTGTCCCCCCCCCCCACTTATTTCCTATTTCTGTATGTTTACAATCAAATAAATATGGGGGRGAGAGAGAGAGAGAGAAGGAAATAGGAAATAGATGGGGGGGATAGAAAGAGAGTGATGTTGCCCCCAACATGGACAGAATAAAGAAAATATCACCACTCTTTGGATCCCAACGCTGTTCTGTTGATCCTCTCCAGCCGCTCTTGGTGGTGAAGGTCCTCCCCAAAAGCACAGAATTCGATGGTTTAATATAAGCTCAGGCCAGGTGGGAAAACCCAGGCACCTCCCTGGGGTGGGAGGGAGTTTGCCACTGTCTCTTACAGCAGACTCCGGGTTTGTTGCATCCTGGGCAGTGCTGTGCAAGGCTTCAGGAATGATTCTGGGGGGCATTTTGGGGGGCCTTTGAGGGATTGAGGCACCCCCTCAGCTGCCCCTCACGTTMATGTCCCGTGGATGGGGCATTCCCAGGGCTGGGGGTCCCACAGCCAGTCTGTGTGAGGGAGGATGGGTTCACTGCCCCCGAGCAGTGYTTAMAACACACCCAAACTTCCTCCCCCCACCTCGGCTCGGGGGGRAA
>CADDXX010000113.1:1929221-1973948 GCA_902810485.1 Alauda arvensis | reverse complement strand
CTGGAGTTCCCCAGGGCCTCTTTATGGGGATGGGGCCACACTRGGACCCCCAGTCCTCTGGGACCTCCCTGGTGAGCCAGGACTGATGGTAAATGATGGACAGCAGCTCATCCATCAGCTCCCACATCCTCTAGGATGGATCCCATCTGGTCCCATACACCTGTGAGCATCTGAGTRGCYCAGCAGGTCTCTGACTGCTTCCTCCTGGATTACAGRGGGAYTAYTCTGTTCCCTGTCCCCATCTATCCACTCTGGAGGCCAGCTGGACTGAGGATGAGCTGTCTTCCTGTAGAAAACTGAGGCAAAGAAGGTGTTAAGTACYTCAGCCCTTTCCTTATCTTCAGTTACTGTATTCCCCCCMCAYCCAATAAAGAATGGAGGYTGTYCTTGCCCCTCCTCATCCATGAGTAACAGAGGAAACCTCACCATCAAATTTTAAGCTGTACTTTCACAAGGTTGTATTAAATCTGCAGTGATGACACCTTTAAAGGTGATTCTTCAAGCAACCCAAACCACTGRTGAGACAGCCTGGTGCAGGAAATGGGCCCTCCTGCCTCAGTGACAGCTCAGCTGAGCCACAGCCACCCTGAAGCACTTGTCACCAGGAATGCAACAATGTGGTGAAGTTTTCTCAAAATGAGCAGCTACAGCAGCACACATGTCCTTCTCACAAACCTGTGGCCCCTTTGTTTCCACAGGCAGTTTMAGCTGCTCTTGGTGAAGGAGAAAAGGCTCTGGGAGCTGGTTTCCTGCCAASCCCTCTCACTGCACACCCTCCTTCACCAGCAAGGGCCTCCCAGATACTCACTAGGAMCAGTCCCTGAGCTTCCCACAGGTGCCAGATGAGCATGGACCTCCAGCCTGAGAGCTTCCTTCTTCCAGCCTAAGCCAGCCTTGGAGCCCAGCTAGGAAGAGATCTGTTGGCTTTCTGTGCTTTCCCCTCTCCTCTTGCCACTCTATCTGCCCACAGTTCAGGCAGTGACTCAAAGGGGACAGTCCCTTTKATTTAAATAATATTTGCAATTAAAAGCTCTGCTTCCCTGCTAACACCCACATTATCTAATGGCTTTATTTCTGCTACAGGAAAGAGGCAGTACAGCTGTTCCTGGGAAAGGGGAAACCCAACAACTGAAAACATGCATCCAAAGGCAGGGGAGTTGGGACTTGCCAAGGWTAGGGCACTATCTGTGCAGGCAAATAAAACTTTTGTCTACATCTGCACAAACCTGTGCTCTCTGTTGTCTAAGGGTCAGTTTGATAGCACACAAAAACCAGGCTGGGAGAGCTTGTTYAGCCACAACAGCTTCAGATGTGACAGTGACAGCTGCAGAGGTGACCTCAGGGTGCCACCCTGACTCCAGCAGTGCCACTGTGCTCACAGCTGGCTGTATCCCTACCAGCTGTGTCAACAAGCCCCCCACTACACACCCAAAAATGTCAAAGCCATCCAAAGGTGGAGCTGACAGCAAGTGCCAGCCCTACCCTGCAGCCACAGATGGGAAAAGAGCCCAGAGCAAGGTGTGAATGCTCTGAAAAGCAAGAGAGCAAGASCTGCAGGTGTTCCTGAAATATCCTCATGAGGTCCAGCACTGACCATACCTTTAATGTGCATCCTCATACTGCAATGAATCCAGAAAACCAGCATTAATAACTACTCCCACTGCCATAAAAGAGTATTTAGCCAAGAGTGTCCTGTTTTCTTCCCTAAAGATCTGCAGCTGGCCATTCTGGAGACAGGTTTCTGGGTTAGCTGCTCTGATCCTGGCAGTTTTTATCATAATGATCCCTCTGGGTCTCGTAATGYACAAAATCTCTTCTGAAGGCTCTTACAGAAAGAATAAGCCAGGATGCCATGCACTACTTCCAAGAACTCCTGATGGCATTCATAATTAAAGCATGCTAAATAACATATCCTCTCAGCTAGACTCCTCCTGGGGCAAGCAGTGCTGGGGGAAAGGCTCACTCTGAGTGCACTCACCTGCTCTACGTGGGGCTTCTTGGCAAAGGAGATCCTGGCTATGGAGTGAGAAGCTATGGACAGCTCTTGTCCATTCACCTCACCTTCCTCCACCTCCACCAGACCTAGGGAAAAGCAAGGACACACATATTATTAGGCCACAAAGGTTATTTAGCATGTCACAATTATTATTTTGGCCTTTCAGAACTTAAAAGGGGGCTTATAAAAAAGAGGAAGAGGGACTTTTSACACATTCRAATAATGAYAGGACAAGGAAGAAGTTYTTAATCTGTAAGAGGAGAAATTTAGGTTAGATATTAGGAAGAAATTCYTCCCTGTGAGGGAGGTGAGGCCCTGGCACAGGSTGCCCAGAGAAGCTGTGGCTGCCCCAYCCCTASAAGTATTCAAAGTCAGATTGGATGGGGCTTGGAATGACCTGGGACAGTGGAAGGTGTCCCTGACCAYGGCAGGGAGTGGAACCAGATGGGSTCTAAGGYTCCTTCCAACCCAAACCATTCCATGCTCTATTAGGCTACTTCACAGACCAGCATTCCCTGTGAAGAATGGCTTTATTTGCCTTAACACTACTGCAGATCCACACAGGCTCAGACATGGAATGCTGCTCACAAAAATGCAGCCAGATTTATGCACACCGTGTGGGATGAGTGCCACAGCACAACTGGCACCCTTCCCTTCAGCACCTGGCATTTTAGATGCAAATTCAAGCATCAACTGGGGTTTAACACTTTCACATATAAYAACTGAGATGTGGCTCTCTCTCATTCACTCCCCACAAGGTAAGAATGGTGCTAAATCCACACACTGGGAGGTTCTCCTAGCTCAGGAACCACCATAGGTCCAGCGCCAAAGAGCGGCAATTCCAACAGGGAAAATGAATTAAATAAAACTGTGAGAGGTGCAAGAACTTSCTGAAAGAGTGATGAAACAGCCCAGCAGGSTAAGGACCTGTTCTCCTCCCCAGCAGGGTGGGCAGCAGGTGTGTACCTGTGTTCTGGGCACTGATGAAGGCCACCTTGTTGGTGTCAGGTTTGAGGCGGATGAAGCCGCATTCCCGGTGCATGGGCTTCCTGGTGTCCGGGTGGAAGGCGTTGAACCTGAGGGGCAATCAGAGCACAAAAGCTCAGGTGTTTTGCACTCACAAGACAGTTTTTGGCCTGGTTTCCTCTTATTTAACCACATGAGTGCCTGCAGTACTCTGTGAAGAGTAAAAGACTGACAACACATCACAGTTGAGAGACATAAACCTGGAAATATATGGATACTGTAGAGGCACAGCTATTCCTTAGAGCTGGAGTTAAGTCTTTAAGTCTTTGGATTTTTCCATGGCCCCTGAGTCTTTCTAAGAACTAGCTCAGAAAGCCCTCAGCAACTCAGMTGTTTCACAGATGCTGAAGCCACATGTGTCTCAAAAACTTCCTTTCCTCAAATAAATATCTGGAATTAGTGTATCATGTTTATTTAGCTTTTACACCTGGCAAAGTTGTTTTTTCTGTGTATTCCTTGCTGTAGGAAGCAACAGAGCAGACATATTTCTCCCATCACCCCCTTCAAAAACATCCAAAGTTCAGCTCAGGATCTTATTTATTCTCCAGGAGGCCTTAAGAACTGTAGGTTTGGTCACTCATAACAGGGGTGATTACACATATCAAAGGAGAAACAAACTTAAATCAGGCAGCTTTCAGTGCTTGGAGCATTTAAGGGATACAGGGRCTGTCTTTTAAGAGCCACTGCTCCAGGAGCCAGGAAAGCACAGGGTGTCTGTCCTCCAAGACTGCTGGTACTTCCTAAAGCTCAACAGTTCACAGCTGTGTAGCTCCTTGGCACAAAGAAAAGGAGGGGGGAAAAAAAGGTGACTCAAATAAGCAACTGTTCACAAGCTGGGGAGGGAGGTGCAGGCAGAGCTTTGTCAGAGCTTTGTTTCATTTGGAAATCAGACTGAAGCAGCCACAGGCTGAGCTGGCAGCTCCATCACACTCTGAGAACACAGGGCATCTCTCACACAGCGCTTCCACCTTGTGATTCCTCTTTTCTTGGTTTTTCAAAGCAACACACTTTCCAACAGCTCACCCCTCCCAAAGGAACACTGGAGCAGCACTGAGCAGCAGCCAATTTGTCACTTCCCTCCCTCTGGACTTCTCTTGATTTCTCTTAGAACAACCACTTGCAGCCAAAGCAAGTAGTTAAGCTACCTGCCTCTAATCCCATTTGGTTTGATAAGCACTAATTTTCCTCAGATTTTCAMAGTGGTGAAGACTGAGGACCACAGCTTAAAATGGACTAACTTGGTAGCCATGTCATAGCTCCTTCATTTATAGTAAGTGGAGATTTCACAAAGAATGCCACAAAGAAAAAGTTTTCAAGGAAAATGAGYCAGACCATGCAGTGACATACCACAACATCATCTTGTTTGGTACTGGTGAAAATCTGTGTACTTTGCCATTGTAAAGAAACCCAACTAACAGATCCCCCTGGAGCCATGCCTGCTCCAACCCAACAGCTGCTGCCAACATAGCCAGACCCCTGGACTCACGAGAAGTTGAGCATGGGCTGCCCCACGTGGGAGATGTGCACTTCCTCCAGGTACTGGAAGGGCTTCATTGTAGGGAAGGTGCCGTCTCCTGGCGGGTCCGAGAGCCACGTGCCCAGCATCCAGGACAAGGGCTCCATCACTGGGTTCAGCTGGGGAGTCTCTGCAGGAAAAGGRAGACAGAAAACTCAGGGATCTGTGCTCTGCAGGTTGCTGTGAGCTGCCTCCAGCTGGCTGGAGGTGAACAGAAAACACCTCAGAAATGGCTCAACACTGCTGACCTTCCTTACCTTCAGTGTGGGTCTGACTGGTGAGCTAAGACTTTGCCTTCCTGCCTGTGAGGCTGGGCTGGCAGAGTGGAAAAGCAAGAGGGGAGGCAGATAGGAMGGAGTCTGATTGAATCCATCCCAAAAAAAAGCAGCCATTTGAAAAGCTATTTGCTATTTTATGTCATGGTTGGGGCAGGTAAATGCAAGACTATCGTTTCAATACTTTTCTTCAGAGCAGTGCCAACCCCAAGGTGGGAGATGGGGAACAATGAACAGCCATGGAAAGTGAGTCTGTTTCCAAAGCAGCTCTTAGCCACACACAGAGCACTCTTGCAGGTGCTCCATTTCTGACTGCTCTGAAAGAAAAGCCCCCTCCCATCTACATGCAGGGAAGATGACTGAAACCTCAGCATAATCATTAAATTCTAATGTAACCTCTAATGCTCTGGGCTAATCTTTCTCAAGCACTGAGTACACACTGTTCCTGTTTGCTTCAGAGGCCAAGGAAATGAGTCCTCACTTCAAAAGAGAATCAGGCTGTGTTCATATTCAAGATCAAAGTTTGGCTATAATATTTTTTAAGAGGTTAACAATGGCCTGAACTCATACAGAGAGACAATCAAGGATCATTCAGAAGCTGTTCTACGAAGGCTCTGGACTAAAACAAACATTTTAAAAAGACTTGGGTGCCTGTAAGGTAAAGAGTAAATKGAAGAGAAAGATACTTCCCTTTGTCACTGCACTTATGAAAAAGCAACCAGGGTTTGTTTCACAGAGTTAAAACTTCATTAACAAATMATTTTAGAGAACCACAGATTAAGCTGAGCTGGAAGGAAYCCACAAGRATCATCAAGTCCAACTCCTGGCCCTKTGCAGRAYMATCCCAAAGAGTCACACCATGTGCCTGAGAGCACTGTCCAAATGCTCCTTGATCTCTGTCAGGCTTGGGGCTGTAGGAGAGTTTTGATAAACAGTTTTGCATTTTACTTTCAGAAGTTGAGACCTGAAAAAAAATACACCAGGAAAATGGAGACAGGAAATGTAAAACCACGTGAAGAGCAGAGCAGATCCATTGCTAAGGTGTAAGTAGGGAAAGCAAAATATCACCCATGGGATGTTGGGAAAGATGGATTCCCACACAAACAGGGTGCCTGCTACTCTCAGTAGTTTGTTATGCAGACAAATATGACTGAAGTAAACTCAAAGCATGTCCTCCTCCCCCTCAYGGGATAAATATTTCATACTGGCAAGGTGGGTGTTGCAGGGGGGTGTTTCCCACACCTACTGAGATCAAGAATACAAGAACAAGCTGCCTGTCTGGCTGCTCTAAAAGGCACAGACTCAACTGCAGGGAGAAATCTCAACCTAAAAGAGTAAGGCTCTGGACAAAATTTGCTTGAGCAGTCTGAGTTTCACTGTGCTCTTTAGGAAATGTCAGGCTAAAAGGCTGAGCAAGGAAGAAGGCCAGACCACACCTGAAATGCCAAAGGAGAAGGAACAGCAGCTTTCCTGGGTAAAAGAGACCACTTGTGCTACTCATTGTCCCACAGACAGCAGGTTTGAGAAGCCAGCCTGTGTCAGCAAAGTGCTGCTACCTGCTTTGCTTTGTCCTGAAGCAGCATGAGGAAACATGAGAGCTCACTAGGAAACAGGTGATAAAGGTCTGCAGCATCAGAGCCAGGATCTGGAGAACATCCTGTCAGACTGTGCAGTCCCAAGCAGCTTGCCCAGGACTAGGAAAGGGGTTCCCACAATCTGTGCAGCAGTGCCAGTGCACTGGACAGTATTTCCTTGTACTCACCTTTCCAATTCCATGAGGAGAGCACACAGTTCTCTGGGTAAGGAGCACACTGCTCCTCCCTCAGCTSATGTTTGCCTTTCCCTCTCTGCTGCATTTCTTTTCCAAGCTTTYTGCAGGCTCATCTCCCACGATGGAAGTGAAAAGCAAAGCTTTGCARAAGCTGCAGGAGCCTGCAGCCTGGGCTGCTGCTGCCCTCTCCTGGGTCAGCATCCCAGGAACAGGACAGTTCCTGGCACCACAGTGCTTTCATAGGGCACTTCCCCTTCCTCTGCTTGCATTTCAGGAAAAGCATTGAAACAAGAGATGAAAGGAATGCTTTAGCCACTCTCACTCTTTAGACTTGATTATAAACCAAGTGATCATTTCCAGCACCCCCAGCTTGACCCCAGTGTGCAGTGTCCAGCCTGGCTGGAGGTGCCTGACCTGGTGAGCTGCTCTCACTTCCAAAGAGCTGGAATTCCAGCCAGCTGAAAAGGGAAGATGTAACTGTAGATCCTGAGGTCTCTGGCACTTGGGCAAAGAACACAGCCAAGTGATCATTATTACTGTTCTAAACTACCTAGATGGCAGCAAAGCTGAGTTCTTTAGTTCTCAAGTGGCTTGGAGAAGTCAAGAGCAGCAGAAGTGAACAAGGAGCAGGGACTGAGTGAAGTGCAGCTAAGTACAGACATCCTGATCTCATCACATGCAGTGCTCTTCTCACCTTCAGTGTTGGTCTCTGACTAGAAAGATTTCTTTCCTTCCTGGCTGGAAGGCTGGGCTGGGAGAGTGGAAAAGCAAAGACAGATAGGAGAGAGTCTGATTAAATCCATCCCAAAAAACCTCAGCCATTTCAAAAGATAATTGCTTTTTGATGTCATGGTTGGGGCAGGTAAATGTAAAACTATTGTAGCAACAAGAAGTTCTTTGCTGAGCTGCTTTGTTTCAAGTTTCAGGTTTACAGATACAGTCACTGTCAAGAGAAACTCCTCTGACACTGAGGAGTCTGGACATCCCTTTTTAAAGGTCTGAACTCCTGACACATCATTTTGACAAAAAAACACTAATGTGGCTTAAAAGTTAAGTGTATGATGATATCAAGAACAYAAATGACATCTGAGAATTTGCAGTGCTGAAGACTCTGGTCACCCTTCAGCATTCTTAAAGCTTCACACTCAAAGAGGGTGCTCTAAATGCTGATTCTCTTGCATTCRTATGCATAGYTCCTCTTTTACCTATCAATAGGGAAACTCTCTCTGCATCCTCTTGCTTAACAAGGACATTCCTGGAGTCACTTTCTCCTACACTTGCTAGAAGCCATTAGGGACCCAGCATCTCCCAGACCCCCTTCCTCTACAACCTGGTGTAATAATGGAAGGTGTCCCTGCCCATGGCAGGGGGYTGGAACAAGATGAGCTTYAAGGTACCCTCAACCCAAACCATCCTGTGGTTCTACAAMATCTCACTGAAATCAGCCATGACACTCATGAATTGTAACAGTCTGGGAGACAAAACCACACACCCAGAAGCAACTTGATGACCTTGATCTCTTACCTACAGGGAGCCACAACAGCCATGCCCAGGCCCTGAGCACAGAGATCAGTTCTGTTTCACCACCTGACCCTGCTCCATCCCTCCAAACTCACAGATTGTTCCTTTGCCATTCCTGGAGAGTTCACAAGTCAAATCCCACCATTGTGACACAGTCAGCCTGGAACTGGCTGTCCAGGCTTTGCAAGAGGAGWCACAGAGCTCTCCCTGCCTTGAGACAAACCAGACAGAGCAGCTGGACAGCCCCCTCGGGCCATGTCTCACAGCTGGTGTGSCTCTCGAGGGAGATCCCTGGCACAGAAAGCTGCACTGGCACCAATTCCTGCACAGCTTTATCAGTAAAACTGCAGTGAGTGGCCAGCTGGTTGCTAACAAGGCAGCTAACCTATTTCCTTGAGCTGGGGAACACTTCCTGCAGAAAACTTGAGGGAAAAAACAATACAAAAAAACCCCCAAAATCAAACAAACAAACAAAAAAACCACAAAAAAAAAATCCCCAAACAAAATCCCTGAGTCATCAAAGTGTGGGGTCTGCAGTGTCAACTGGGCAGTTCCCCAAAGTTCTTCCTTCAGCACACTCACTGGGATTAAATCATCATCATCAAGGTTCTAGTAATTAAGGAGCAGCCTCACTKGGCATATTCTGTCCATACTCAAGTACAGAAGGTGGCTTTATACCCTGCTGTTCTGCCTTCAGGCACTTTGCTGGTGCTCTCCCCAGCAATCCAGTAAAACACTCCTGGCACTGATGTGCACCAGCTCCATCACAGAATATCCTGGAGTTGGAAGGGACCTGTCAGGATCAAGTCCAACTCCTGGCCCTGCACTGGACACCCCAAGAATGACACCATGTGTTGGAGAACATTGTTTGAACACTTCTTGAACTCAGGCAGGCTTGGTGCTGTGACCACTTCCTTGAGGAGCTGTTCCCATGCCCAACCATCCTCTGGGTGACAAATCTTTTCCCGATATCTGACCTGGTGTCACCCCAGTCACTGTCACCTGTTGGGCCTGACCCATGAGCCAGCTCCTCACCCACTGTGTAACAGTTATCCAGCTGTGGGCCTGGACATTTTGTTCAGAAGGATCCTGTAAAAGATAGTACCAGAAGCTGTGCTGAAGTCCAAAAAGATTCCACCTCCCAGCTTTCCTGGACCAACCACGTGGGTTATCCTGTCATAAAAGGAAATCAGGTTTGACAAGCAGGACTTTCCCCTCAGGAAGCTGTGCTGGCTGTGACTAAYGCCTGCATTRTCCCCCAGCTGTTTTTCAGTACTTCCCAGAAYRATCTTTTCCATKATTTTACCAGGCACTGAATTGGGACTGACAGATCTGTTGTCTCTGGAATTGTCCTTAAAAGTCAGGACAACACTCACCAGCTTTCAGTCAGCCTCTGTGGATTCCCAAAACTGCTCAAAAACCAATCATGGAGAGAGGCATTGCAATGACATCAGCAGCTCCTTGAGGATTCTTGGATTAATCCCATCAGGCTCCACAGGTTTGTAGGGATCCAGCTGGAGCAGTAGATCCTGCACAACTTCTAGGTCAACTGGGAGTTGTTTATTCTCATAGTCATGGCTCTCCAGCTCACAGCACTGAGATCCATCATCCATTTGAGTACAGAGGCAAAGAAAGCATTGAACACCTTTGCCTTGTCCCTGTCCCTGTTTGTGAGGTGACCATCCTCATCCTGAAGTGGCCCATGTTATTTCTAAGCTGCTTTTTGCTATTTTTATATTTGAAACAAACATTTTGATTGTTCTCTGCAGTTCTGGCAGTTTCAACTCCAACTGAGCTTTGCCTATATGAATTTTCTCCCAGTAGTGGGGAGCAGCATCTCTATGTTCTTCCCATGTCACCTGACCTTGCTTCCATTGAGCACACATCTCCTTTTCCATCTGATTTCCAAGAGAAATCCCTGGCCAGCCAAGCCAGCCTTCTGTCTCACCTGCTTGACTTCTGGCATTTAGGAAGTGTTGTTCCTGAGCCCTTAGGAGATGGTGTTTACAAGTGACCCCAGCACCTGCAAAAACATTTCCCAGGGGATCTTACTCACTAATTCCCTGAGCAGCCTGAGGTCTGGTCTCCTCAGGGCCAGAGCTGAAGTTTTTCTGGCACTTTTCCTCCTGTCACCAGAGATTTTAAACTCARTGGCTCTGTGGTCACTGTGGCCAAGCTGGCCCCAATGTTCACTTTGCTCATGAGATCCTCTCTGTTGACAAGCAGGAGATCAAGACCATCCTTCCAAGTCAGCTCCCTGAGGACCTGTTCCATAAAGYTGTCATGCAGGTGGTTTTTAGGGACCTTCTGGCCTGGGTTGTACCAGCTGTGGGATGCTCCCAGTTCATTTCTGGCAGGTTGAAGTCCCCTGGGGCAGTTGACTTGGAATCATCCCTTAGTTCCTCAAGGAATAATTTGTCAGTGTCATTGTCCTGGCTGGGAGGTCCAGAGTAGATTCCCACAGTGAAATCCACACTATTTGTTTGCCYCTTGATTCTTGTCCWAAGGCTCTCAGTTGTGCCATTGCCAGTTGTGAGCTCCAGACACTCCAACCTTTCCATTACATCCAGTGCCACCCCTCTGCCTCTSCTGCCCTGCCTATCCCTCCTGAAGAGCCTGGRACTGCCCATCAGGGCACTCCAGTCCCAGGGAAAACTCCCCCCATGKTTCACTTATGCCAGTGATGTCAGACCTCTGGGACTGGACCGAAGTTTGAGCTCCTCACTGGTCCCTCATGCTGGGTGTATTAATGCAGAGACATTTCTGGTGTGGTACATTGTAGCCAACACCAGGTAAAGCAGATTGAGGGATGCCATTAGTGCTCCTCTCCTCAAGTTTAGGCACTCCAGCCCATTGCTCATCACTGGTGACTCTGGCTTTGTCCCTTTCCCCTTTCCAAGCTCATTTAAGGCCCTATCAACAAGCCCTACCAGCTCTTGTGCTAGAACTTCCTCCCCCAAGAAAGATGCATCCCACCATGTGTCAGCAGATCAGCTGTTGAACAGATCATCCCATCTCTGTTCCAGAAGCTGGGAATGTGGTTATATTAACAAATGTTCATGCTATAGACTCAGTCATTCATTTCCTAGCCAAGTGCCAAGGTGGTAATGCTTCAGTGCCTGAAGTCACTGCTTTACCAAATACAGAGAAAACATTTTTTTAAAATTATACTCTATTATGAGAAAGCAAACACCCTACCTGAGCTCAGTCTTTCTCTCAAGTTTTCCTTAGTTTGCTGTTTCATTGCTTCCTAGCTGCAAGCTGGGTTTTTGTTGTGAGTCATTGCCAGCTCTCTGCAAAATTAAATGCTTAATGCACAAACTCTATAGACTATTAGACAAAAAAACCCTAGAAAGAACAAGACCATCCTGCTGAAAAAAAAAAAACAACAAACCCAACAGCAGTGCAAAAAGTCTTGTTTCCTCCCTTCCAAATGCCTTTCTCTCCAAGGGGGAGGTCAAAGAGCCACCTTCCTCAACCAAGTCCCAAAGCTGGCATGCCTGYACACAAAACAATTCACCTCCCACACTAGAGTTCAGGCCACAGTGAAGTCTTATCTTGAGAGAGGCTGGGTATCTCCTGCCATGGATTCAGCCCCTATGCACACATATTCATGCTCCTTATCTCACTCTTAGTTGACTTTATAGCTCCCTCGTTCTTTGTAACACCCACCCTGTGGACCAGATTTCTACCCTGCCCATTCCCATCCCAGAGAGAGCACCAAAAATATCATAAGCAGCACCTGCTGTCTCAAAATTAAAGCGGTTTCCTTCCAAAATCTAGCTCCAAGGTAAYATGCAGCTGCCAGGCTAGCAATGCCTGCCCTGGTGGAGGCAATTTCCCTCCAGCTCCCCTGCCAGCACACCTCTGTGACCCATCACACACATTTCATTTGCAAGCTGAACTGGACACCAGCCCRTTGCTGGTCCAGTCCTTCTCAGACAGGTGAAAGCACCTCCAACCATGCACAACCCCACTTGTCATTGCCAGTCAGGAAGGGGATTTTGCTATTTGTTTCCTGCAACACGAATGGGGAACACCACCTCAGGCCCCACAGAGCAGGCCTCAGCACTCCACCTCAGCACAAAACCACCCACTAAGTGCTCTGTCCTTCTGCTTGGCCCCAAGTTCTCGCCAACTATGCTTCATTTGCATGCAAAAAGTCCTGTAAATGACCCCATTTCTACACYGGCTTTGCACAGATATTCGAAGACAAATCCAAGCCAGATTTCCCGCAGATCCCTAGCAGAGTTCTGGGCATTTTTCACGTGAACTCATTGTGCAAACTCTCCTGCCTTTAATATGACCTTCACSAAAACAGACATGCAGCATGGAGGAGGCTCCTCATACCCCCAAGCAGCTGAATTCTAAGAGCTTTACCTCTCTGATGAGCACAGAAGCTTGAACCCCACGGAATCCTACCTGTGTCTGCTCCATGGCCAGCCATATCCGCAGATATCTGCTCTACCTGCAGCCCCCCCTGCCCCCAAAAGTGCTCTGCGCAGGGTGGGAAGATGGCTATGAGGGAAGTGAGCTCATGTTTGGGCAAGACACTGGTCCTGCTGCCTGCTGGGAGATGTAGTTTTGCAACGGGACCAAACTGGGGCACGGCAAGAGGAGGTGATGTTGTGGAAGGAGCTGCTGGGATCTCCTGTGTGAGCCAGCACAGCTGATGCAGCACAGCTTCATGCAGAACAAGGTCAGGCAGAGCTTGGGTAGCAGAGGACAGTGCTGTTAGGACAGCCATGCCTTCCTCAGGACACATCCCTGGCTGCTTGCTGGCTCTCCCTCATTTCTCCCAGTGCATGCTGTCATCCTCCAGAAGCTACACCTAACCCTAGACTGTGCCTAACCACCAACAGCACTGCTCAGCCTTTGGTACATGCACCTCATGAGACTGAAAGAAATATTTTCCTACCCAACCAACACCTAAATTCAAAGTTTAGCTGGAAAAGGCCACCATGGCWGCTGTGCTGTGCCAGAGACAGCCTGGGGCTTCTCCTAAGCCAGTCATCCCCTGGTAAGACAGGTTGGGAAACACCACTCAGGCMCACGGTGACAGCTGGAGCTGGGAGCCACTTGCCCAGCCTGAGTCACCGGGCCCCAAGTGTGGCTGGCAGGCAGAGCTGTGCAGCAGCCATGCACAAACCTGCTCTTCCCAACAGGCTGGACACAGCCAGCACAAAGTTAATTCCCTCATCAGAGGAAAGTATGTGAGAACCAGCACCGAAATGAAGTTCTGCTGAGTGGGTGTGGGCCTAAAGGTCGTTCTTTGAGCTCAGGATTTTGTGGAAACAGCTGAACATGAACAGGTAACAACCTGCATGGTCAGTCCAGCCAGGTGCTTATACTCAAGGAACTGCCTTTAGCAGAAAAAAATATGCAGGCTCAGGTTCACAGCTAAAATCATCACCTCAACCACACATCAGAAGAGCTGAGACAACTGAGACACTAAAAACTGAGACTATTATTAACCTAATGTGCTATCTGATTGTACATCTGTAAATATGAAAAGCCTTTCTTAACTCAGTAAAACAGTGTCTGAGCACGAACCAGGCTCTGCCTGGCAGCAGCTGGCTGCACTTCCTCAGCCATTTTCACCACCATCAACTGTTACTGTGAGCACACAAAAAAGGAGTCCAAAACAGAAGAGCACCAAGGTGAAGAAAAAAAAAAGCAGCCAGCCACCAGCAAACCCTTTAAAAAGTTCCCAGCCAAGGGGTTCCATACAAACTTCCCAAGCTATAATTGCCAAAATGGTTCATTTTCACACAGGGATCTCCAGTCTTGTTGATAAAAAATGGGAGAAAGGGTAACGAATTGGGCAATTAATTTTAAAAAACTACATTTTCCCTTATAAAATAGAGCRTGAAACTCACATATTAACAATATCTTTTACAAGAACATAAAATTTTCACTTCTCAAAGACATATGKATAAAAGCACTAATCCTGGGAAAAAGGAGGAAAAACATAGTGCTTACCAGAATAAATAATAACATCCCTAAAGATACTCTTTCTGCAACTAGTGTCTCAGTGAAGGTATTCCAACAAAGGCAGACACCTTTTAAAATATATATATATAAATATTTAATACACATACATAAAAATATATATGAATGACAACTACGGAATCCTAAAATTGTATTTAGTTATTTTCTTTAGTTTGACACCTAAACAACACAAAAAGGCAGAGCAAAAGGTACAAACAAGACTATGCTGATTTCCCAGGGGTAAATTTGCCCCCTCTACCCAAAAAAAAGTGTGAGTTTTCCCATAATTTAAAAAATTAGATACATATGGGAAATGCAGTGCTGGGTGGAAACCTTCATGAATTTTGTTAGGGTCTACTTTCCTCTTTCAGTGAGGAAATTGGCTGAGCTGCAGCAGCCTGGAGAATGTGGCTGTCTATGCCAGCATTACCTTTCTGACTGCCCAAGAGCTCCAGAAGAAGCCATGAAGTTTTTCTCCCAAAGGAAAGRTGAGGATTAGCCATCAGGAAACACCCAACTCTCCAAAGGTGACGACTTCAAGCAAGCCMCACATSACAAATCCTCCCTAAGGCAACCCARTGTTTTCTCAGCAGCCACACACACACCACCATTAGATGATCCTAAACTCTTATCCTGAAATGCACCTTGCAACCAGTCACTGTGCACAAATTGTACATTAAAAGACACCTTTTTTTTTTGCAAGAAGGAAAGAAATTGGTTAAAGACCTATTTGACTTCTAGGTAACAAACTTTTTACATGACCTGATCCTTCCCTGAGTTCCCCTAAGCTTTCAGGTGCTTAATTATAATTTCTGTAATTGAYAGAGAAGCAKTTGCCATTATTCCCTGCTTYATTGTGWTTATGGACTTCTTCTGCCTTCCAAGGGAGGAAAGGACCAAAGCAAACACAGACATTTGCTCCCAAAYTGTGACYTCAGTGTGGCTCATGACATTGTCAYATTTGGTACCTCCCACATCACTTATATTTCCTGTATCCTGAGTACTGAGTGCASTACATGAAACYCAATATCAAAACGATTTTTTATGCCACTGAGGACAAKAACAGCTTTCCCAGATACCTGCWGCTAGGACAGCTCACTAACACACCAGACACCTGAAAAAAAAATCACAAGTACGCTCCAAAGGAAGAAGGAMAATCCTAACAGGAGCCAGTGTGGCACAAACAAGTTAAAATAATCCAGAAAGAAAAGAAAATAAATGTATCAAGAGAGTTGCCTGCAACACCACAACCTAAATTCCCACTCCACATCTTGAAAAGGTTATGGGTTAAAGAATTAACTTGTGTGCCCACCCAGGGAATTCTTTAAACTGTATCTATTGGTCTTACACAAGCTGCTACTTCTCCTTCCCAGGACGTTCCTCTCTCATAGCTTCTCCCCATCACAGCTTTACAGCCTCCAACTTAAACAGCCCCTAAGGAAACAGGGAATTCCACCTCAGTGCAGCACCCCTGGGAATACTGACCACAGTCCTGGGATATCAGGCTGTTCAAGTAAGGGAAACTGTTCCTCTTCATCTCATCCAGCTTCTCCTTCAGCTTCCTGACCTGGCTGTCAGAGCGGCTGATCCTCTGCCTCAGCAGTTTCAGCTCCCCGTTCTTCTTCTCCACCTGCTCTCGCAAGCAGCACACCTGGCTCTTGCTCTGCCGGGAGGAGAAGCAGTACGAGTGCAGGGAGTCGATGAGCTTGCAGGCCCCCGAGGCAGACATTATCACCTCGTTGATGGACATGGGGTTGGCGTCCGTATCGCCCTTTCTCCCCACCACGGCCTCGGCGGCGGGCCGCGGGGTCAGGTCAGCCGGGGACGCCGACAGACCCTGAGAAGGTTTCTGGGGGGTGGCRGTCAAGGACGACGTCGGGGACACCTCCGCGACGGCCTTGTCGTGGCCCATGAGGTGGCTGCTGCAGCTCGGCTCCACGTCTCTCTTTGGCCTTTTCCTTTCTAGCKGCTCCTTGGGGAGAGCCGGCCTCTCCCTGGCGTGCTTGGAGGAAAAGCTGTACGAGTGCAGGGAGCCGATGAACTTGCAGGCACCAGAGGCAGGAGGGGTGAAGTCGTCCACGGACACGCCGCTCCTGTCCGCCACCCAGCTCCCCGCCCAGCTGTCCCTGGCACAGTCCTCCTCCACYGGAGACCTCTCGGGCTTTTTCTGCGCTCCGGCCTTCGCACCCAAATGATCCCCTAACGTCCTTCTCCGAGGGCCRTCCAGCTGGCTGCGGAGGGCCTCTTCCTCCTCGGACACGGATCCCGTTTCCTCTTTCAGAGTGGCCTCCTCCATCTCTTTCGTCCCTTGCATCACCATGAGGTCCTGGCCAGAAGACGGGGCCTTGTGCGCTACCTCACCGCCTCCTTGCCGCGGGGGCTCCCCATCCCGCACCGGCACCTGCCTGGCTATTTTCCTTCTGCTCCTGACATAATCCAGCTTGTCGTGCTTCTTCTCCACCAGCTGGAAGATGGTCGGGACAGCAGTGGGCTTCAGCGACCGGTGCCGGTCTTCCAGCTGCTTGGAAAAGCTGTCTTTGGTGAAGTGCTCGCTGCAAAGAAAGGAATACTTGGTGGGAGTCCAGTTGTCTCTCTGAACGGCTTTCAGCCACTGAATCAAGCGCTTTGAATCCTTCAGAGGGAATCTAAAAAAGGAATAGACAAAACCCACTAAAAAGTAAGCTACGTTCTGGAAATCAGAAGGGTTGGTACTTTAAGAATTACAGAACCATAGAAGTGTTGAGGTTGGAAAAGACCTTTAAGACGACCAACACGATGGCTAGGTTTAGGAGATTTTGGGGAAAGTTGTGTTTTGGTAAGTCACACTCATTTATGAATTAAATTGCACTCATTTAAGAATTATTTCACTTCGGGCTGAAATATCTGATATTCATTCACTGCGTCAACAGCTCCACTTCACAAAAAGCTCAGGACTAAACTAAAAGGTGTTGTTTCCATTTTCATCAGCAACCCATCCATTATTCCGCCAGCCCCACGAGGAACAGCCTGTCCACAAGAAAGGGGATCTCWSCACCACCGAAACACCCAACTCAGCCAMCRCGCTGCCCAGCGCTGCCTCCGTAACCCGGGCGCTGCCTSCACCGGCTGTGTTTAATAACATTTAATTAGGTGTAGAAACGCCTGGAGTGGAAGAAAGCCCCTGAGCCGGGGAAGCACGGTTCCGTTTCCAATGGGACTCCCGAGGCAGGGACGTTCCGCGGGGACTCACGGCCGGCAGCATCCCCGGCGAGGGCCGGGGCGGAGGACGGGCCGCGGGGGCACACACCGGGGGACACGGGGTGACAGGCCAGGCAGGGCCCGGGCCCCGAGCGAGGGGCGCTCCCGCTGCCCGCCCGGGGCTGCRCGGTCCGGGAGCCCCGAGCCGCTTTCCCCCTGAGGGAAACAAAGGGCAGCCGCTCGCTGCCGTGGGGGCCCGGCGGGGGAAGCGGGACAGGGGCTCGGGCGGCCCGGCCCCGGCACTTGCGGTGGGCCGCCCTTACCTGTGGAAGGAGACGGCGCCGTGGCGCGCCTTGCCCTGCCGGTTGGAGCAGTTGGCGGCGGCGCAGCAGATCACCATCTCCGGCCGCCGCCGCCGCCCTTGGCCGGCCGGGCCCGCCCCGGCCCCGGCCCCCGCCCCGGCCCCGGCTCCGCCGCGCCGCCGTACGGCAAGATGGCGGAGCCGGGTCACCCCGGCGCCCCTCGCCGCTGGGGAAAGGGTTTCTGTACGGCACAACATGGCGGCCGCCACATGGCCGCCGCCATTTTTGCCGAGGTGCAGCCATACGGTGCGGGGCGGATGGGGAAAGGGGGGGTTCCCTCCCGCCGCTTCACGCTTGCCTCGTAGGCGCAGCTGGTCGTCCACCTCCCGACGAGCCGCTCGGTCCTTGGCAGCYGAGCCGTGAAAGGCGTCTCCGAGTGGGGCGGGCATGGTGGAGGGGGTTACTCTCACGGGGAACGAGGGGGCGGGGCTCGRCCGGCTCCGTACAACACGATGGCGGCACCCGTTTATCATATAATTTCTACATATACGTATCACGGGGCTCTCCCGTCGGTGCTCTGCGCAAGGAGCGGAGCCCTCACACTCCCCACCGCCCTCTAGCCCCAGCCCCTGCCCCACCGCCGGCCTGCTGCCTCCCCACGCTCCACTTTACCTCTCCGTACAGCAACATGGCAGCTCCCCTGCCCGCGGCCAGCCGCGCGTCGCTCCGAGCTGTGACGACACCASCGACAGCCAATCGGCGCGGAGGCCGGCGGCKAGCGGYGCTCGCATTGGCCGGGAGCGGCGCGTCGCGCCAGCAGCCGCGCAGGGCCGCGCCGGGCGTGAGTGTCGGCGGCGGCCGCAGCCTCGGCGGGGCCGCCATGGACGCAGGTGGGTCCCGGGCGGGCCCTGCCCGCGGTGCGGTGCCCGCGCTTCCCCTCGGGACTCCCCGGCCCGCTCCGGCCCGGCGGCCGCTCCGGGCCCGCGGCTCCCCGGCACGGCCTTCCCGCCGGGCGGCGAGGAAGGCACCGCTTTCCGCACTGGGGCTCGGCCCTGGGAGCCGCGGCCCTCCGGGGCCCGGCCGCTCCCCCGGTGGGGCGAAACGGAAGGCGGTGGCTGCGTGGCCGCCGGGATGGGCCGGAGCCCGGCGGCGAGTCCTTCCTGCCCTCCCCAGCCCCGCTGCTGCCGTCGTTCCTCGAAAGCTCCGGGCTGTGCCGCTGAGTCGGGTCTGCCCGAGGGGCGCAGCCGGAGCGGGGGGCGGTGACAGGGCTGGGGTCGCTGTGTCCCGCTCCCCATGAGGGCTCGAGSGGCCAGAAGGCAGCTTGGGGGTAAGAAGGTGACTTTCGAGGGGTGACAAGGTGTCGTCGGGGGGTAAGAAGGCGACTCGGCCGCTCATCACCCTCACGGAGGGCTCTAGTAAAGCTGTTTGCGGTACAGATTGCGGTTTAGCGCGGGGTAAAGTGAAAATAAGTGTTTGGCACTTGTGTTGGGACCCGCTTCCCTCCAGCCTTAGCGTAGTAGCGGCTGCCACCCCCTCGGCAGAGAGATAAGTGTTGTTCCATCATAACAAACGCTTCCCTGTGCGCCGTGGGCTCCTCCTCCGCATCGCCGGGCTGTGCCGGGGCTCGCTGCCTCCCGCCCCTCCTCGGGGCTCTGCTGACTTGTTTAGACCTTGGTGCCGCTGTTGTTGTCGGCGTGGTCCGGCCCAGAGCGTCCTGAGCGTCCTCGGCTCCRGTGTCACACCTGGGGACGCGCTCCGAGCTTGCACCCCCTGATCCGGGAGGTGTGCAAGGCAAGGAAAACTTTGCTGTGGTGGATGGTGGGGCTGGATCTCCTCCGTGAGAGGAGAATCTCTGGGCTCAAGCCCCCTCGTGTCCAGCCCTCCTCCTGAGATGGTTGGGGAGCTGGCAGTAAAACTTGGAACTGTTTGCTCCAGGCCTTCAAGAAAGCGTCACACTTCAGTAGCCTGACTTTCCTCGCTGTCTGTATCTTAACTCCTGGTTGGTGCTCGGATAATCAGGATTTGCCTTGTTTGAAAGAGCTTAGGGAAAAGAAAAGATTTAATCTTTCTTCTGCCAAGGGCAGAAGTAAGGGTTTGAGCTGTTTGGTGTTTTCCAGCARTGAGTTTTACTAAAGTGGTAAATTYACCTTCTCTTCTTSACGGTCWTTGRAATGTTCCACATCCAGTTGTGTTCCTCCTTTGTCTTGGGTGAGGTACCTGCATCAGCTAAAGGAGAGCTCATCCACCTCATTTCTGAGCCTTTTGTGGTGGCCTTAGTGGGAGGCATGAAAGCCAGGCATTTTCAGAGAGTGGAGGAGCCCCAGGGGAGGGAGGGGTGGCAAAGCCTGGCTTTCCTTCAGGGCCACACTCCAAAGCTCAGCTTTGGTGTTTTGTGTGAGAAGTTCTTCAGCAGGCAGGCTGACCGAGGTGGTGGGTGCTGGGAAAATCACCTGCCCTGTTTCTGTCGGAGTCACCCAAGCCCTCACTTGTTGTTACTTGTTTCCCAAAGTTGATGAGGAAACAAATGGCTTTGGTTGTGGTGTGGGAGATGAAGTTAGCAGCTGTCACGGTCTGGCCTCCAGCACATTTGCAAAGTGACAGCAGCACTCAGGGGCTGCTCCCAGCACCCAGCTGTGCCTCTGGGTGTGTTTGCTACAAGAGGGGATAATGSTTTTATCTCGAGTGTTTCATTGTGATTAAGRCTATGAGAAAGGAGGAMAAYTTTTATGTTCTACCCTAATTCTGTGTRTTTAGAGAGTTGTTCTTGTGTCGAGATGATGKGGCATGTCTCCTGTGAGGAAAGKCTGGGAGAGCTGGGRGTGTTCACTGGAGAAGAGAAGGCTCTGGGGAGACCTGAGAGCCCTTCCAGTGCCTAAAGGGGCTCCWGGAGAGCTGGAGAGGGACTGGGGACAAGGGATGGAGGGACAGGACACAGGGAATGGCTTCTCACTGCCAGAGGGCTGACTTAGATGGGATATTGGGAAGGAATTTTTCCCTGTGAGGGTGGTGAGGCACAGGGTGCCCAGAGAAGCTGTGGCTGYTCTATCMCTGGAAGTGTCCAAGACCAGGTTGGACAGGGCTTGGAGCAYCRTGGTCTATTGGAAGGTGTCACTGCCCATGRCAGGGGGTGGAATGAGATGAGCCTTAAGGTTCCTTCCAGCCCAAACCATTCTGGGATTSTGCTGTGGCACGTACAGAGCTTTGCCTTTCCTGCTGAGGCTTTGTGGGGTGAGGTGTTCTGCACATCCCATGGAAGGTGTGCCCATCCAGCCTCCAGCCTCCCCTCCTTCCCAGAGTGTGCAAGGCTCCTGGAAAGCGAGGCTGCCTTTCTCAGGGTGAGCYGTGCAGGGCTGGCACTCTGATTTTTAGCTACAAAACCATGTGAAGTTGAGCTGGTTTGATGTGCAGAGGCTGCACATCCTCCTCTGCAAAAACTGCTGCTCCACTGTCCTGGATGYTCTGAGGTCGGTAATTAAAATAGACCGAGGGCTTTCTGAAGGTGAAGCTTTGGAGCACTGCCTGAGAAATGTGCTGATCTCACCCAGCTTCTGCAGCTTCAAACAGGATTTCTGCTTGGTGAATTTCCAGATGTATTTCTCTTCTTCATCTCCGGCTGTAAGAAGGAGRGAAAGGCTCTTGTGCAGTCTGTGACAATCTTTGTGCCCTGCCTGGATTGTTTGGGTCACACTAGCTGGTGTTTAGCCCATCTGGGCAATAGCACAGCAGATGGACTTTGGAAAAGTGCTGGAGTTTATGAAGGTGGAGGCTTGTAAAGGAAGCACTCAGTGACCTCAGGCTTTGTGGGGAGTTTACTGCTCCCATTATAATGTCCTTGAGCGACCTCTTGAATTTTCTTCCCTGTGAAGGGGGAACCTGAACTCCTGCATTTCAGTTATTTTCTCCCCAAATCCCAGCACGAATGTCTGACCACCTCTTTGGGAYGCACAGCTGGACACACAGGGCCTTGTGCAGAGCCAGATGTTGGGCATTCAGCTGAAGGGCTGCCAGCCTGGGACTCTCCTSCCCAATGTGCAGTGTCATGCATGACACATGTGCTGCATTCCCTGAGTGCATGGCTGATCCAGCTGGAGATTCCCCCTGTCTGCTGGCCCCTTCCTCTCCAAGCTTTGGTGGAAGGGAAGAGACTCCAGCAGCCCCTTTCCAGCTGCTGATGCTTGCTGTGAAGTGTCCAGTTGCAAATCCTGTCTTTGCTAAGGACCTGGTGCCCTCCAAACTGTGCAGCTGCAGAGGGTGTGATATTTGAGCAGGGCAAGGAATGTTGCTGGGAAGGAGAAGGAGGGATTGTGGATAGCTTGGTGTTCCTGTGTAGCATCCTTGTTTCACTCATTTTCTTWAAGCTATTTGAGACTCCTGACAGAGAGTTGGATACAAGGCAGGCTTAGGAACTGACAAAATAATGTTCCTTGGGGCTTTAAAACCTTCCTGAGAACTTCAATTTTTTATTTTAAGACATGTTGGTGATCTTTTCAAATCTGGAAATTTGCAAGTTTGGGTAGTAGATGGGAAAGAAATGCTTCATTTCCCTGATGAAGTTTGTTAGGAGGAGACTGCAGCAGTAATTTGTTGGGACATTTCTGTGCAAGCAGAATTGTTTTGCCCAGCTTGCTGAGGAGTCACATCATGGGGTGGCAGTGGGAACATGAGGCCTGTGCAGTCCTAAAGGTGCTTTGAGCAGTCTTAAAGGCTGATTCACACAAGGAACGTGCCTTAAATCTTGTGGGCTRGAGTCAAGGCAGAGTCTGATTCAAAATTTGATTTAGGAGCCTGTTGTCATCTCTTTTGCTTGGGTTCATGCTTARACAGGAGTTGGTCCTAGTGATGGTATCTGGTTAAGTGTTTTCTTGGACATTTGGAATTGGAATTCCAGGTCAGGGAATCTGAATTAAAAGGCTGAAGTGTCTTATGTAGCAGCAGGTTACTCTGGAGAAGCCAAAAGCAAGGTGTGCCCCAYGGAGAGGGGTGGCTTTTGCAGGGAATGGGGCTGACAGGAGCTTGTGGCTGTGTATTCCTTTGTCCTGCTTTAAACTCACATCACATTACCACAGATTTTATTGCATTTGCTGTGAGAGAGATCTTCACTCACTACTTTAACAGTTACAGAACACTCTGTCTTAGCTCTCCTTTAAATGTTAGAGGTTTGGAGGCTGTTAAATCATGTGGGTCTTTTCCAGAATTCCCAGGCTACTTTAAAGTCTGTGTTTCCAAACGCAGATCTAGTGGAGCAGAGCTCATCCAACTCCTCTGGTTTTTCCTCCCTGTTGTTTGTACCCTGTGCACATCAGCTCAAGCTGCCCTGATCCAAGGGCAGCCTGGGCTGCTGGGTTGTTCTGTCATAGTCCTGGAAGGAGATGGATTTTTAGGCACTGATGGATGCCATGCTGTGAAGGGAGCCAGTAAAAGATACAGAAGCTTTGCCTGTCACTTTTTCATGAGCACACCTGCACAACTCTGTTTTTCACATTGTAGGGTGATACCTGTAAAGGCTTCTGCTGGGTTTGGTGCCTCTTGAGGAGGGACTGAGCAAGGTTTACTTTCCACCTTAAGGTGTTCTGTGTTTGGTGTGTTCTGCCCTCAAAATTTATGTTCTCTGCAAGAGGATTTTAAGAACTTTGCTCGAAGGACAAGAGGCYCTCTCCACATCAATGCTGTGGCTGATGACATGCACGATGGTGCCTGTTCTGGGAAGTGCTGTAGCTGCCAGGTGAAGTTTTAGATGTTTTCTGCCCCAGGCAGAACCTGGAGCTGGCCTAACCTGGAAATCCTGCTGCTTTTCTGCCTGTGGAGCAGGCAGGAGCCAGCCAGGGCTGGGTCAGCTCTGTGCCTCCCAGAGCTGAGGGGTGCAGGGCACTGGGACCATCTCCTGCCAGCCCAGGCGCTTTGGGGSTGGCTGGGAGTCACTGGGCCACAGCAGCTCTGATTCTGTAGCTTTGTCTGGTTTTAACAACAAAAGGAAAAGCTATCAAAGGTCTGTGGTTTCTCCTTTCTCYTTGTAGCTACTCTGACCTACGACACCCTCAGGTTTGAGTATGAAGACTTCCCTGAGACCAAAGAGCCTGTTTGGATCCTTGGCCGGAAATACAGTGTTTTTACAGGTATTGTGTGTGCACAGTGCAGGGTGCTAAGGGTCCAGAGGGCTTTGTTAGTGTTGCACTTGGGTTTTAGCTGCCATGCTTCTGTCTGGCTGGCCATTGCCCTGGACTCTGGAATATTTTTGGGCAGCAAGTTACCAAATGGAAGTTGTTAGGATGTGTCATGAGGGCAGGATGGTGGAGGCAGGGGGTAGAAGGATGGTTTGCTGCCTCATAGTTTGCCTGTGGCCATTGTGGCTTTGGGTTGATTGCAGCTATTTTTTGGGGAAAAGAAGTGCTTTGTGCACAGCAGCACTGCCCTGTTCCTCAGCCAGACCCTGCCTCTCTGGGCCTGCAGACTGTGAGGAGCAGAATTCCTTGGGAGGGGCAGTGGGAGGTGGGTTGAGGCCGTGGTGCCCCCCTGATTTGTGTGCCTTTCCATGCTGAAACCTTTCCAGAGAAGGAAGAGATCCTGTCGGATGTGACCTCTCGGCTTTGGTTCACCTACAGAAAGAACTTCCCTGCTATTGGTATGTAGTCTGGAGGAGTCTARAGACATCCTGGGAATGATTGTTAACCCAGCTATCCCTAATAAAACAGTCCCCACAGATATGGCATCATTTCCATTCATAAGAGTCTGAAATGTGCTTCATCTAATTGATGGGACAGGCTTCTTGTTTATCTGATAATGAGAATTCCTCATCCCCTTGGGTAGGAGGGATAGCAGTGGTTTTTAAAAGGACACAAGGAGGGGTTTGGGAAGCCTGCTCTTTTTTTTAGGCAACATGGGAGGATTTTTGTACTTTTCACATGTTACATCAGTCTAGTGTGAAATATTATGGAATTATGGTCTTGGGCTTGAAGTGGATTAAAAGRATGAAACCTAGAGAACGATGCAGAAATTGCTGCCTTTGTGCATCTGCCCCAGACTTTGTGAGGGGGTTTTGTTTGTCTAGGAGGAGTTAGGTGCCTGAAGGGTCTGCTAAACACAGGAGCTGTAGTGACAGGGGGAATATTTCCCAGTGAACTCCAAGGAGGATGCCTTGGTTCCTTAAGACATTCTGCATGGCCTCTTCTGGGGTTTGGGTTTGTGTGCTGGGTGTAAGGTGGACCAGAGGAGGTGTGAGAGCAGGGAAATGGGACTCCAAGGCCTGCCATGTGCCCCTTCTGTCACTGTCATCCCCAGCAGTCAGTGGGAAAGGAACATGGCTCAGGTTGGAAAAGAGGCTTCTCCCTAACTGGTCCTTCTGGCTTGTGCTGTTCTTGCCCTGCTAGAAAGCTCTCTGCATCACAAGCTCTGAGGCATCTTTGATGCAGTTTAATCCCTTTAAATTCATGTCTGTGCACCATAGTTAAACATATGTTTGAGAATGAAGGGTTAGCACATGTTTAACTGGCTCACAGACACAATTTTGGTTTCCTTGTGAGTCATTAAAGRCTGTGGGGTGAAGACAGACCCCATTTTCTGAGTCATTTCCCATTTGCACCATATATATCATCTGCATGTCATATACAGTAAACCTTTTTTAGTGTTTTTTTCTCCCAGTCACCCCTGTTACTGTTCATCCCTTCCCTCTGTGCTAGCCCACTTAATTATTGTAAGGGTTAGGGAACTGTCTAATGCTAATTTTGTAAAGCATTATCACTTTTGGAATTGGTACTTGTTATGAATTTCTGGGGAAAKTATAGAAGACAACTGGTAACCATTGAGAAGCTGATTAAAGAGTCCTCCAGGTGATTTTTTTCCTTGTTTAGGACAAAAAGAAGAAAGCAGCATTACAAAGRCTTGCAGAAGCTGTGCCCAGGCACAGATTGCCCACTGTGATCACACTGAACATTTGATCTCTGTTATTTGTAGCAGCAGCCAGAGCTGCAGTGGAGGAGCAGCAGTTTCCTTTGGGAAGTCTGTCAGGGAAATGCTTTCAGCCTTGTGTCCTTTGTCTTGGACTTTCCAGCATGAGCTGATACCCAGCTCTCTCCAGCAGTATGTGGGAATGTGTCTTTTTTTCCCTGCTTGGGTAGGTTTTTTTTTTTTGGCTGGTGCCTTTTTTTTGGCCTGACTACATTGTTCCCTTTGAAATGTTGTTTGTAGCCACTTCTGAGGCAGGAGTTCCCTGGGACTGGTTTGTTCTGCATGATGAGTTGCCTTCTCAAAATGAGGGTTACMAGAGTCATCTTCAACAAACACCTTYGTGTAGAAATGTGYCTGGATTGGGCTGAGAGTCTGCAGSCAGGCTCAAGGGCTGTTGTTCTCCTGAGAAATTCAGCTCTCTCTGGGTTATTTGGATTTCCCTTGGAATTTTTCCCCCTTTCASTTAGTGTTAGAGGAGTYTATTTGTTTGTTTTTAAGAGATGCCACTAAGTTACTCATCAGTAACTACATTTTTGGTTCTCAGTCCTGGGTGTGTGAGCTAAGCTATTCCTCATCCCTGCCTCATTTCTTGGTGAACCTGCTGCCCATTCCTTCTTCTCCCTCTTGGCACTGTCTCACCATTCATAGGCTGTTTATTTTCCATCCTTGTTTGCAGGAGGAACGGGYCCCACCTCAGACACGGGCTGGGGCTGCATGCTGCGCTGTGGCCAGATGATCTTTGCTCAGGCCTTGGTCTGCAGGCACTTGGGAAGAGGTAAAACAGCCCACACTGACTGCCAGATAACAGAGATAACAAGGACACAGCTGGGAATCACTGAGGGTTCTCTTTCTTCACTCTTCTCAGGGCTGCTGAGAGAACAATCTACTTTGACCTCTCTGGGGATATTTGTATTTTCTGATTTTCTGTTTGYTTATTTGCTTTTCTGTGGGTGATGGTACTTTATCCCAGCTGTAAGAATGTTTTGTGTTATTTTAAAATGAGCCCTTTACTGTTGGMAGTGCATCAGATGCTTAGGTACAATATGACAATGTGAAAATTGTGTTGGTCAGTACACAGGAAGAGGATTGCAGCTTGCAGCCTCTGCTTGCTAATAAGTACCACATTTATTTCATRTATCCCTTGTCTGTCCTAGACTGGAGGTGGATAAAAGGGAAGAGGCAGGTGGATAATTACTTCAACGTTCTTAATGCCTTCATTGACAAAAAAGACAGCTACTACTCCATTCACCAGATAGGTAAGAAGACAGAAATGCTCAGATGTGGCAAATGGGCTGWGGAAGGCTGTCCTTGATACAAACCTCCCTGGAAAATCAGAGAAGCAGCCTGTTCCTGTGTTTCCTGTGGGGTGAACAGAATTCAGGTCACAGGGGTGGTCTAGTGATCAAACACTGGGTAAAGCTTCTCCTGAGGCAACACTGCCCTTTGAACTTCTGTGCTGCTGCATTTGGAGGAAAGGATTTGCTCTGCAGTCCCTCAGGATGTGCTTCTCACCCCCATGAAACAGTAAATACTGCTGATTCAATAAAKCTTCCAAGTGAGCATTCTTCCCTATTAAACACAGCCCTGACTAGGGAGGGATGCAGTGTGGGTGCAATGACTGACTGCATTATTGTGCTTTTCTGTTGTGCTGCAGCCCAGATGGGAGTCGGGGAGGGGAAGTCCATAGGCCAGTGGTACGGACCAAACACRGTGGCGCAGGTGCTCAAGTAAGTGCTGCCCTTTCCTTTCCTCCATCCAGGCAGGGAGTGGGGCTGCTTGCTGTGGGGGTACCTCCAAACTGACAGGGTTCTGCCTGGCTTTGGAGCATGGGCTGCCTTTAATAACACCCTCCCTCCTCTCACCATTCTCCCCTCATGTCAGATGAGCAGGCAGCTCCCTGGAATAGGCTGGAATTGCCTAACAGCACCTTTCCCAAGTCAAAGCACATTTCACAGCGTAATTGATAACACCAGTCTCTCCTGATCCACTTTCTCCTCTCTGCTACACCACCATCTTTGCCTCGTAGTTGTATTAATCCTTCATTGCCTTACTTGTTTTTCATTTTGCTCTAGAAAACTTGCGACTTTTGATACGTGGAGTTCCCTGGCAGTGCACATAGCCATGGACAACACAGTGGTGATGGAAGAAATACGTAAGTGTCACCTGGAGGCAGAATGTGCTCTGTATATCCYGGGCAGCAAGAGCCCAGAAAAAAGCTGGAGGGCACAACAAGCATGAAGTACATGTTCTGTCTTTGAGAAATTGTTCCCTGTGAGGGAGGTGAGGCCCTGGCACAGGGTGTCCAGAGAAGCTGGGGTTGCCCCATCCCTGGAAGTCTCTGAAGCCAGGTTGGATGGGGCTTGAAGCAACCTGGGCTAGTGGAAGGTGTCCCTGCCTCTGGCAGGGAGTGGAACAGGATGAGCTTTCAAGTCCCTTCCAACACTTGTGATCTGTGAAAGCTGTGTCCAGGTGAGAATTGCTGTTCTAGGGCAAGGAAGGGCCTTGTTTGRCTTTCATTTCATCTGATGATGCCTCTGGATCAGGAGAGAAGGTTTGCTGACCTTCAGACAACATGGAAGCTGCTTGTTTGGCAGTGTCAGACTGGTTTGTAGCCATAAGGAGCAAGCAGTAAATGTTGGTTCCTGTCTCACATAATGGGTAGGGGATGGTTCTGCTATTGGACAGAGGAAGAAATCCAGAACAGATCTGAAGAGGAAAAACCAAAATTGACATGGGGAGAGGATAGGAAGGGAATCCACCACTCTCATAATTTTAAGGAATATTCACTGGTGGTTTCTTCTTTTTTCCTTTTTTGTTTGTTTTTTTGGGGCATCCTGCCCACAGGCTGCCTCTGGAGGCCGAGCAGTTCTTACTGCCCATCCTGAGCCTGCCTGCAGCACTGCAGTAACCAAAGCTGAGCACCTGCACTGCTGGTGCTGCAGCTCAGCAGCCTTCCCATGGCTTGCTTCAGGCTGATTCCTGAAGCAGTGAGCCCACCCAGCACAAACCTTGCAGTGTTTSAGCCAGGGCAGTGCTCTGAACCAGCTGGTGTAGGGTTACAGTGAGATGGTGGCAGGCACCATTTAGGCTGGCTTGGCTGCCACAGGGCCAAGATCAGTAGCCAGGCAATTTTTGGAGTGCAGGACAGTCACTTGGTGAAGTCACATCTCTTGTCAGGTGTTCTCAGYTGGATCTGACTGAGAAGTGTGTGTCTAACCTTAGCTGAAGGTATGTGCTGATGCCCTTGGATTAATCAAAGGCCACTTTTAAAGCAGAAATTGGATTRTCTTCCATCTTCAGCCTGCAAATAMYACTTCTAGAGCTGAAGCATGCTGGCTACAAGGGTCAGGTGTGCTGCAGGCTCTGTGTGGCACTGGCTGTTTAGCACTGGTGCTGCTTCAAGTGACATTTGACAACTTGTCATGGCCAGGGGTGTGTATGTGCTTGTTTTCCTCAAATGTGGATCATAAKGTACCTGTTTAGGGCCTGAGAGTCACTGTGTGAGTGGGTCTGATGTGGTACAAGTCTGTAGGTTTGTGTTTGACACCTTGTGCCCCAAACATTGTGGATAAAAGTAATGCTRTGTCATACTCCTGTTAATTTTATTACTGATAGGGTTCAGCCAAAGGTTCACAGGAAATGCCTTTKGTTACAGCAGTGAAGGAACATAAATCTTTATCCCTTCTGAGAAAGGGCATCTCAGCTGGGCCTGAAATGGAGGAGAATCCTGTGCATCACAGAGGTGGGGAGGATCCA
This sequence comes from Alauda arvensis, assembly GCA_902810485.1. Lineage (NCBI taxonomy): Eukaryota > Metazoa > Chordata > Aves > Passeriformes > Alaudidae > Alauda > Alauda arvensis. Next base: position 1,944,676 of record CADDXX010000113.1, on the reverse strand, counting down.
AGAGGCAGTGCCTGCCAGCAGGASAGGTGTCCTGTCACATCTCTTGGAATATGTTTGCTGTAAATGCTTTGGATCCAGCTGGGAAGCTTTGGGCAGGTTCTGCTCTGCTGTGGCACCACAGARCTGCAAAGCTTGCCAGATAGCCAGGTGAATTCAGCCTGTGCCAAGCTCTCTGCTGCTTAAACTGCAGGTAAATGTGTTCATACACAGCACAGATTGCCACGTGCTTTGCCTGATGAGGAACCCTGCAGTGGCTCCCCATTCAGCAACAGCCCTGGCTTGGCAGCTGATTGCAGATCATCTGGACAGGAGGGCTGCTGCAACAAAAAACCTGCTGGAACAGGAGAAATTACTACAAATGATGACTTTGAGTTTCCTCAGAACCTCTGGTAACTATGTCTGTGCATCAGATGCACATATACAACCTCCTCCCTTCTCGAGGAACAGTACAGGGAGGAACTGCAAACATCTGTGCAGGTTGTCTCTCCTCCTGAGGCTTTAGATCAAAGTGCTATTTCTATTTTATTTGGGTGTAATACTGTCCTCATTCAGCTGGGTTTGAAGCTCTCAGCAGTGAACCAATACCCAGCTGAAATGGCAAATGACTGGTGATTGAGGTGTTTGTTTACATCATGTCCTACCTGCTGGAGTGTCCTGGCATTCAGTTTAGGCTGGGAATAAATTAAATGAGCCTCTGGCATTCTGTCCAACTTCCTTGGCTTCTTGATTCTTTAATCATGCTGTGGGTTTCTTTGGGGTTTGGGTTGGGTTTTTGGGGTTTTTTTTCACACACCCAGCAAGTAATTAAATTGGCCAGTGAGACAGGTAGGCTTGGAGTTGTTTCTGGACCAGAATTTACATAACCTGGGTGCATGACAGCCTGGCTGTTTGTTTGCCARGCCTTTAGGATGAGGATGCAGAGTGCTTATGTCACGTGTATGGCCTGAGGAGTTCTGCTGCCCCATATCTTARAGGCAGAGCTCATTGCAGAGTTTAATGACCATAATGCTTCAGGWCTGTAAAGYAGTTTGTGAATGATCCCARATAAAATGTAYGAAGGTTTTTGTGACCTTTAGGAAWGTTATAACTACTCTAGRCAGATACCATGTTTGTATCTTGCTGCAGCACTTTATTACAGGTGAATATTTGCTGTGTTAACTCACAATGCTGTCCTCACTCASTTAATTCCTATCCTCTGTGAACTCCTCTGGAGCTGGACACTCCAGAACTTTCCTCTTTCTGCCTCCAAGCTCTGTGAGTTCAGGACAGTTGTCTGACGTGCTAATCAGCTCCTCCACCTTTGTTGGCACAGGTGGTTGCTCACCTTTCTGTAAGGATTTGCATTTTTGCTGCCCAGCARTTGGTAGCTGTGAGCAGAAGGTGCTGTGGCTGGCTGTGAGCTCAGCTGAGGCTGAGCCCTGCAGCAGCCATGCTCTCACATCACACAACCCCTGCACTCGACCTCTTCAAGCTCTTCTTGGCTTTAAGTGCTGTGGGCTTTTGCTAAAGGTGACTCAAGGTCTGGCAACAGAGTCCTGATGCTTTGTGCTCCTGTTCCCTCTGCCTAGGGAGGCTGTGCCAGTCCAATGTGCTGTGTGCTGGAGCTGCAGCCTGCCCTGCCCTGGAGTCAGATGTGCTCTATAATGGGTGCCCAGAGGATGTGGGGCTCAGGGAGAGGCTCASCCTCTGGAAACCTCTGGTGCTGCTGATACCTCTCCGCCTCGGGCTCACAGAGATCAATGAAGCCTATATTGAAACACTAAAGGTAGGGGATCTGGAGCTCAGTTCCTGCTGGGGTGATGCTGAAGGATCCTGTTGGGGATGAWGTAATTACTCAGAAGTCATTGCAGAAAAAAAATGTGTTTAGATACAGTCCTTGTCAGAGGTCAGGACAGAGGTTCTTGCAAGCTGTAGTCAGGAAAATGGGGGGGGGGGGTTTGAGGGATTGGGCCTTTTTTGGTTGGGTTTTTGTTTGTTTGTTGGTTGTTTTTTGGGTTTTTTTTCTTTGTCTGTGGTTTTTTTTCTTGTGGGGATCTTACTTCACAGCTTAAACCTCAGCCCCTCTTTGTGTGTAGATGGTACCAACCTGCTAAAGCCTTTGTTCAGCACAACCCTATCCTGCTTGATGGTAACCTGAGTGTTAGTTAATTCAGTGTTGCACACTCCCCATGGCTCAGATGCTGGAGTTTGTGCTGCAGACTGAGGCTGAGAGCTGTCAGGTGGTTGCAGCTTGGGGTATTGAGAAGCTGCAGAATTTAGGGTGTGCACAAGACAGGGAGCACAATGCTAGCAAGCTCTGAGCTTGGGTAAGAGACCTCCAGAGTCAAATTTGTGGGAGCTTCCTTCCCTTAAATCAGTAGGTCATGCTTGGTTGCTCCAGGTGGATAAGGAACTTAAGCTGTTTCCTGAATGATTGTTCCCTCCTGAGAGCACTGTTGCAACCTGATGACAGCTCCAGGGATCTTGCCACTGATTGCAGCAGAGCCAGGACTTGCCCATACCAAACCCTGGAGTAGTGTAGCTTCTTTAATTTGGTCCACTTGTTTACTCCTATCAGCAGTTTAAAAGAGTTTTTGAGCTGTTTCCATGTTCCTAGAARGCCTTGTGTTGCAGCCTGATGGAGATTTTCTCCAGAAATGGCTGGTTTTGCTGCTAGAGTTGCTGATTTTCCATGTCCCTGTCCATSTTTCCCACTGCATTTTTGGATGTTTGCCTTTGTTCCCACCTGCTGTTTCACTGTCTGTCAGCTGTGTGTTTCCTGTGTTGCTTTTCCAGCACTGCTTCATGATGCCCCAGTCCCTGGGAGTGATTGGAGGGAAGCCAAACAGTGCTCACTACTTCATTGGCTATGTAGGTGAGTGCCCAGAGGACTGCAAAGACTGTCCAGAGAATCTCCCCCTGGCTAAAAAATGTTTGTGGGGTGGCACAGCTCTCCTGCTTAGCTTGTGGTGCATGCTGCAGGGTTCTTCTCTCCTGCTGGAAGGCTGCTGTGGGCTGAACCTCTCACCTGAGTGATGCAGATTTGAACAGTGGCCATAAACTTCCACTGTGCAACACTAAATCTGCTCTGTGGAGTGCACAGAGCCTGCTTCCTGCATTCAGAGCTGGCCTCCCTGTGCAGCTTGGCTGGATTTAACTGTTCTTTGTAGGGTATGAGGAACACCTAAACTCTTACTATTCCTCTCCTTCCCTCTGGTATCCTCTCTGCCAGGGAGCTCAGGTGATTGGTGCTTTAGGTTTCTGGGGTCTGTTTGAGCTCACCCAGGAAGGGATGAGCAGGAACAATACCCAGGTGGTGCCTGTGCCCCAGTCCCAGGGTGTCACAGTGGAGTGGCCACCGTGGTTGTGCTGGCAGCTGTGCCTGGCTGGGAAGCACTTGGGGAAGAGGCTGAAAGCAAGCTATGCCTGGAATGTGGATTCCTSTGTGTGGTTGTGAGAGCTGGCTGTGCCATTCCCTTCCTGCTGATGTGTCCCTGCCTGTCTGGCAGGTGAGGAGCTGATTTACCTGGACCCCCACACCACGCAGCCGGCGGTGGAGCCCGGGGACGGCGGCTGCCTGCCCGACGAGAGCTTCCACTGCCAGCACCCCCCCTGCAGGATGAGCATCGCCGAGCTCGACCCCTCCATCGCCGTGGTGGGTGCYCTTCCTCCTCYTCCTCCTGTTCCCYRTCCCCCYAGRAGCAGGGCTGGGGTCCCCCTGCCCCACAGGCAGCTGGCAGTGCTGAAGGGCTGGGTGCTCCGCAGTGCCCTGGGTGTTGGTGGCACTGGTAAAGCAGCTCCTTACAGARAGGGGCTCATCCCAGGGAAGTCCCCCTTGCATGGCAGTTAAATACCATTCCTCACAGAGCAGTGTCATTCTCTCAGGTTTAGTCTGGGCTTTGATTCCAGTCTTCAGATCTGAATCTATTCCTGAATCCATGTGATGATGCACCCATGGCTTGTTTTCTGTTGAACCTGAGATGCCTGCCCTTTGTTTCCTTTGTTTCTCCTGGTTTTCCTTCTGCAGTAAAGAAAATATTGATGATTCCAGCACTTGGATAGCCTGGACACATCAAGCCTTTGTGGAGTGTTCAGTTTAACAGAGCAGTGTGAGGCATGTTTTTTAAGCAGGGCAGTCAGGAGCAGTAACTGCTCCCTGATCGTGTTACTTGGTGGTGACACAGGGCCTTGAGTCTGAAATCACCAATCTAAGATATCGAAAGATAAAGTCTTTTTCTTCTTTTTTTTTTTYCCCAGGGCTTTTTCTGCAACACAGAGGCAGACTTTAATGACTGGTGCCAGCAAATCAAAAAGGTTTGTGTTTATAGATGTGGTCAGACATTGGAACAGGCTGCCCAGGGCAGTGGTGGAGTGCCCATCCCAGGAAGTGTTCAAAAGGCATGTGGATGTGGCACTTGGGGACATGGTTTAGTGGTGATATTGGCAGTGCTGGGGGAATAATTGGACTCGAAGATCTTGGAGTTWTTTTCCAACTTTAATGAGTCTCTGATTCTCTGTCCCTGGGAAAGGAATATCAGGTATTGTTTTGTTTCCAAACCACTGCACAGAGACCATGTTCTCTGCAGCATGACCCCATTTTAAGCACATTAAAATAGTTTATTTAACTACCAAAAGGAGCACAGCTCTGAAATCCTGTTGATGATGTGATTCAAAAGCTTTGGAAAACATTTTTCCAGCTACAGTGAAGTCCCAAGGGATGATTATTACCCCTGAAGTGCAGAGGTGTTGGTTCTSATGGCTCTGCCCTGTCTCCACAGCTGTCCCAGGTCAGAGGAGCCCTGCCCATGTTCGAGCTGGTGGAACGCCAGCCCTCACACTTCTCCAACCCAGATGTSCTGAATCTCACACCAGGTGAGGCCACACAGGGAGGGAGGCTGAGGGTGAGCCAGTCCCTCTGGGTTTCTGGAAATCATGTGGAATTGCATGGTGACTTCTAGTATCCTCCTGGAATTTAACCTGGAGCTCACAGGTCAATTGGTGCAGTTCATTGGCTTTCAGCTAGAGGTYTGCAGATCCCACAGGGTCTCAGGAKGATTTTTAGAATAATCTGTGACTGAGCAGAAGAACAAATAAGCTCATGGCAGTGTGACTCTGTGGTTTCTGAAGGGATGCTAGGAGGAATCAAAACTGTCCAGTGAAAAGGCYGTAAACTGAGTTTGCAGGTAATGAAAGAAGAAGACAGGGCTGGTCACACCTAGTTCCAGCATAAGGCACTCCTGCCTGGCATGTACCACTACCAGTGGGAAAAAGGACAAGTGCTGGGCATTAATCTTTCCTGTCAGGCTCTGCTTATCACAATAATAACATGAGCAAATGTTGCAGGAGATAAAGCCAYTGGCAGCTTCTGCCAGGAGCAGTGAGTGTGTGTGGGCAGGCCTRCCCTGTCACCAGGCACTGGGTGGCCTCCTGGCAACCTGCACTTCTGGTCTCTCTTTATCCCTCCCTCTCTCTCTGCCCTCCTTGAAAGCTTTCATTATCACACTGTCCTTGCTGTTAAGAGTGCTCAATTCCCTTAAACTGTTAATTGATTCTTGCCTGTCTTAAATTGTCCCTAATGTTGTCTTTCCTATTCTTAAAAATGCTTTTTTAATGGACTCTTGTCTGGCTCGTAGAGCCTCTCCCCTCTGCCAGGGCCATTCCATTTCTGTTAGTCCTGTCTCTCACTATGAGGAGTAATTGAACTTTTGAGCCCCTTTCAGGGCCTAAAGGGGTTCCAAGAAAGCTGGAGAGGGCACAAAGAGACAGGACACAGGGAATGGCTTCCCACTGCCAGAGGGCAGGGATAGATGGGTACTGGGAAGGAATTCCTCCCTGTGAGGGAGGTGGGAACCTGGCACAGGGTGCCCAGAGAAGCTGTGGCTGCCCCATCCCTGGAAGTGTCCCAGGCCAGGTTGGACAGGGCTTGGAGCACCCTGGGATAGTGGAAGGTGTCCCTGCCCATGGCAGGGGGACAGGACTGGATGATCTCCAACCCAAACCATTCTGAGATTCTGTAAATGTCCAACCTGAACTAATAAAGTTTCTCCTTTACTTCCCCCTGTGCTAAAGTTGCTTCCTTCCCCTTTAAGTGTGAGCTCCCTTCTTCACCATATAGTTGGAAGGGTGTAGAGGTGGGATCCACTAACATTACCTTCCCTCACAAAGTGAACTGTCCTAATTGCTTTTAGGAGTGTGCATGTTGTCCTTACATCCCCTAACAGTTGCACCTAAAACAACTATAGCATAAACAATTCTCTAACCCATAGGGGTAAATATATCTCTTAATTGGGACAGAAATCATGGGTGTTAGTCCAGACCTGGGCAAGTTCTCCTGTTTTGAGCCTCTTGAGGCAGAGCAGTCTTCTGCTAATGCAGAGCTGGGGCACAGGAAGGTTGTACAAAACAGAGGCAGCAGAGCTGTGTTTGGATGTGTGAAAGATGACGTGTTTCTGTGCTCCATGTCCTTCTCTCCAGTGCATTTTCCATACCACTGACATGTTCTTATCCTCCTCAGAGCCCTCACTCGGGTTTGTCACTGAGCCTTGGCACTTGCAGGCTCCTGGCACTCCCACTGTGATGCCCTGCAGCTGCTGGCTGAGTCACAGCATCCCACTGAGGCAGCGCTTCCTTCTTCTCTTCCAGACTCCTCTGACGCCGACAGATTGGAAAGGTTCTTTGACTCCGAAGATGAAGACTTTGAAATCCTGTCCCTTTGAAAACCAATAGGAAACTGACTCTGCAAATTTGTGTATGTGTGGGGAGAAAGGGGGGAGGGAAGCTCCTTCGAGAGCCTGGGGCTACCGGTTTTCATAGGCGCTTGCTGCCATCCCTGCCTCCCGTCCATCCCCGCATTCCGTGCAGCCTCGGAGCCGAGCGCAGTGTCTGCAGTGGGATGAAGAACCCCGAGGGTGTTTGTTACAGCCTTACTGGCTGCAGTTGGAATTTCTCAGCAGCGAGCAGTGTTGCTGGAAGTGGATGCAGTGGTGCTTAGGAGTTCAAAGCCTAATCTGTTACATCAGCAGGTCAGCTGGGCCTCGCGGGGGAGGCACGGAAATCGTTAGAGCGCTGAATCCTTCCATGGGGACTCCCCAATGAAGCTTAAGTAGAGCCCACCCATCATTTAGCAGGAGAAACGTCCAGTTAATGCCTTTAGCAGCTTCCCTTCTCACTGGCCAACCTGGACTGCAGCTCACAATGCCAGGGAACAGCAGCCACGTCCCACAGACAGCTGTGAAGCCTCCGGAGTGCAGGTCCCTAAGGTACAACTCCTGTTCATGCTCTGCAGGACACTCRGCACTACCTCTCCTGTTCACACCCTATGGAAAGGGAATTGAGGGAGCTTCTRAGTGACTGGGAGTTCAATAATGAAGTGTGGAGCAGTGCTGTGCTGCTGASGAGCATCTCAATCCCAGTTTAAATCACAGAAGGAATGAAGAATAGAMAATGTTGTTCAGTGAGTCAATCCATGTGCTTCTACAGTGAAATAGTCTCTACAGCAAGTAGGAAAGCTGCTTTGAACAGAAAACTGAATTCTGCAGCCCTGGAAAAAGAGTCCAGAGCTGGGAGAGCTGAAACAGGGCAGCAGAGATCTGCCAGGCACGTGCCAGGCTTCTTCTGCCTGTCCCCCAGTGTGCTGGCRTGGCAGCTAGGGAGTGATGTTGTCCTGCCAAAAACCCCAGCTGCAAAACGTCTTGAGGTGCCCTGGGTGGGTTGGTCAGCACTTSTCCAGCTATTCCAGTCAGACATTCCCTTTCCAAAGCAGAAGAGGTGCCTGAAGGTCGAGTAGGTGTCCARGCTGTGTCAGTACCTTGCCTCTGCCTGCTCCCCTCCCTGGGGAGTGWGCCCAGAGGTGCTGTAGGAGCTAAACCTGGAGAAACCCATGTCAGGTAACCAACCCAAGAAGGGCAGAATGCCTTGACAAGGTCCAAATATACTGGAAATATTAGCTACTTTAAGATGGTAGCTCTGCCTAGGGCCCTTCTCCACAGAGAGAAAGGTAAACTATGGAGGAGAGCTGTCCCGTGCACACTGCAAGGGAAGTTGCTGCCGTAGTTTCCTCGGTGTGTGCTGCACTCAGYAACCCTGTTTACAAGGCTTTGGTCRGTGCATTCAGGTTTGGAAYCTGTCAGGTGATGGTGGTGTGCCCMAGGGTGGTGCCACCAGGCTRGCAATGACCTGTGTCCCCTGTGACTGACCTACTGATGCTCTCACTGTCCCTGTGATACCCGAAAGCAGAGGTTTGAACTGGGAACCACAATGCTTCTGTCACTAAATTATTATTTGCTGCTTTCTGCCTGCTTCTCCTCTTCTCTCTTGTAGTCAGGGGAAGAGGCAGCAGAGGAAGTGGGGCTGTGCTCCATTCATCTGCTTTCAATTTCTATCTGAATAAACAGATGTAAAATCTTTGCCTGTCCTGATGTCCTTGCACACGTTGAAGGCAGTGGTGGGTAACATGCAGTGCACCAGAAGAGTCCAGTGGGTAGAGGGGCTCCAAGGGAGCTGCAGAAGGACTTTGGACAAGGGGGAATGGCTGCACATTGCCAGAGGCCAGGGTTAGATGGGATCCTGGGAAGAAATTCTTCACTCAGAGGGAGGTGAGGCCCTGGCACAGGTTGCCCACAGAAACTGTGGCTGCCCCATCCGTGGAAATGTCCAAGGCAGATAGGACAGGGCTTGAAGCAACCTGGGCTGGTGGAAGGTGTCCCTGCCCATGGAAAAAGATGGTCCTTCAGATGCCTTTCCAACCCAAGTCAGTCTGTGATTCTACTGTTCATTTCATGTTCATGGTTTTATGCTTAAGGACAAGATTTTGCCTGAGTGTTGACACAAGCCCAATRACAGAGCTAAGCTCAGCTTAGATCTTTATCAGGTATTTCTGACTTTGTGTGTTGTCTTGTCCCAGTGTAACTGTCAGGGCCTGATGCAGCACTGTAGGGGCTACCCTCCTTCACCAGGAGTGCCTGGCTGCTCAGTGCTGGGCAGCTGTGGAGGGAAGGCAGCACTTTTTGCCACTGTAGCTGATGCCTGTATTAGCAATTTTGTTTTAAATATTCAGCTTCCTCTCCCTGCTCGTGGATCAGTTCCATCTGTCTCTCTCTGAGTTAGAGAGGAGTTAGTCTGTGGAGATGAGAGCMGTCCACCCTACTGKGAGTAGAGTGATGTGARTCAAACATCCAGCAGAGAGAKCTGAACTCTCCTGGCCATGCCCAGCTCTCAGTGTCCCTGGCAAATTATGAACATTCCAGTTTGTGCTGGTGATTYAGGTGATTTGTAGCTGGTCTGGTTTCAGATTGCACTGGGGTGTGTGCAGGAGCCACAAGTGACTAATCCTCTCATCCTGGCCAGTCTAAAATAATTTATGTGCCACTTGTCCTCAAAACTGGCCTTGCCATGAGCTCATCCATCTCTTTCAGGCTCTTACCTGCTCACAGCTGTCCAGCACTGCACAGCTGGGAAGAAGGCTTGAATTCAACTCTTCCTTTTTTCCACAGCTCTAGCAAACAGCTTTCCTTGGATTTAGTGCCTGAAGTGCAGCACTTTCACCTCCCATATATCCTTCTAGAAGATAAATKATCATAYTKGRAAAAAAAARTGCCCTGTGCCAAATGTTTAAAAGAATAAATTTATTAGCAAGTTCTTCTACAAACTGGTTTGAGSATGGGGGGATGCATTTWCTAGAGAGGAAGAATGATCAGAAACATGGCAWTTCCCTAAAAATTGGAGCRCTCCAGGACTGGAGCTGGACCAGGAGCTCCTGCTTGGGAGAGGGAGGTTTTGACAAGGAATTTGATAYATGCTGATGGCATACTCATTTAAAAATGCAGAAGGGACTGTGCAGGGTGGAAGGGAGGAGCAGACAGTAACCAGGACATCAGCAGCATGTTGGACCCAAAAGAATACACAGGATCTAAGCTGTAGCTGCTGGGATGTCWCAGTCATCCAAGTGCAGAAAATCCAAGAACTGACCTTTCCCTTATTCTTTTTGACCTRTWTGAAGTTTCATTTCCAGAGCTCTCCCAAAGGTTTATTCTGAACCTCCTGTATMGTTTCCTCTGCRATGGACTTGATTTCTCTGTGTAAGTCTTCAATGCTCTTTGAAGCATTCACTGTCTGTTTCCAAGACAACAAAAATAYAGGATACATAACAGAGAATACAGAAATGTATTACTGGACACCAACAAATGAGAAAAACCTTGTTGTTAACATCTGCTTATCCCCCCATTACTCAATATTGTTACTCTTCCTGAGTAGTGAAATGAGCTAATTCTACCTCCTCTCTGCAGTTTCTGGAGTGGACTGGGAGAAATCAATGTATGTAGGACATTTAAGAAGTAGATGTGAGGTGGGTGAAGGGAAACAGAAGAAACTGCTGCTGCCTGATGTTTGCTGGCAGTCTCTGGGGGGTGTAACAGAGGCAGGTAAGCTAGGGATTCATCCCAGCTGCACAGAGAGCTGACCAGGCTCTCCTGAACAGGGAAGTGCCCTCTGTGCCACATCTCACAGTGCCTTTGGCTGGTCCCCAATGTGTCCCACTAAGCAGAAGTGGGAAGGAGCAGCACAGGGATGTGACAGGCAAAATTTGGGAGCTCTCACTAGAGACCCTCAGCCCAGGCCATGACAAGCCCATCAGAGTTAAYTCCTCACCTTCCAGTTCAGGCTCTTGTCCTCCATGAGGCAGTAGAAGGACTGCAGCACTTTCTTTTGGAAGGAGCTGGTCTCGTAACGTTCACTTCCAAAGTTCCCTCGTTCTGCTGCTTCCTCTGGGCTTAACTGAAGGAACAGGATCAGGTCTGGCTTGGGGAGTCCTACATCAGGCTGTTTGCACCAGTCCAGGCAGAAGTTCTGTCCCAAGCAAACACAGCAGAGCTTGAGGTGAGACACACACAAAACAGGAAAGGAGCAGCAGGGCTGGAGAGCGAGGTGGGAAAGGAACAGCCAAGGATGGCAGCAATKGCAACCCAAAACACAGGCTACAAACTGGAAAGGTGAGATCCCAGCTTMCCATGTGGGAATTCATCCTGCTCCTTTGGGGACCAGCAGGCTTTGTCAGCTGTTCAGCACCTTTTGTGCCTATTAAAGYTGGAGAGAGTGAAAGCTCTTCATGCCTCTTCTGCAGATCCCACCTGAGCTCTACCAAGGCACATTCTGAGCCTCCACACAGCCATAACCACTCCAAAACTTGCTCAGTCCAAACACAAACACCACAGCTGCAGTGCAGATCTCTCTAAGCCCATGGAGGCTCCCTTCCACTACTCACTTACCCAGAATTTCAGCCCAGACACAACAGATGGAGTTGCCCAGCTATTGGCTTTTGTTGACAGTCTTCAGGCTTCCATCAGGGTAAGTGAATCCATGATGTTGGTGAGACTGCAGAGTCCATTCACTGCTCATCCACTTCTTAAATGCCTCTAAGAGGAGCTGGCACATCTGCCCTCCAGTTTCACCCCAGATGTTCTGCATCCTGATAATCTGGGTATTTTTTGGATGTATGTGCAGTGGGTTTKTCAATCCCATGAGGGGGTAAGAGAAGCTGGAAGTGCCACATCATCTTGGGTGTGAGCTCTGGCAGCCTGTGGGCTTCTGTATGGGCATCAACATCTCCCCTTCTTCTGGGAATGCTTCTTGAGTGAAAAACATGCAAAACTCCATTCTTTTAAGAAGCAGAGCAGGTCCCTTCCAGCAGCAAAGGATGCCATCCCTGCTTCCCAAGGGATGAGCAAGGCTGAGCCCTGCAGGTCACCAGCTACATTCAAAGAAATGTAGACACTTTTAGACACCCTTTTTCCCCCAGCAGAAAGCAGCAGAACATTCCTTGCTGTGCCCATGTGGATTTGGGAGTATTATTTTGGGGTGACTCAGCTCGTGTTACACATCCTGGCTCTCAATTTGGGGCTTTTGCAGAAACCTGATTAGCACCTAAATGCTTCAATGCATCAGTGTCAGGGTTAAGCCCCAAGCTACACAATGTCCAGGAAGGCAGGAGGGTGGAAGAAGATGCAGGTRAGGGTGCAGGGCTTGGGGGCCCAGGATCTCCTCAGTCCTTCCAGGAAGCAGGGAAAGGCTTGGGCAAGAATGAATGCAGGYCACAGCTGGTGCTGCAGGCATGGCTGGAGCTTCTGTGACCACAGGATCCTCTGAGGAGTGATGGCTGCTCAGCAGGAACAGGACACATCTGCTGCAGGGGGACAAGAGTGTCTGTGCAGAGTGGCTCACAGGGAGGCTGACACAGCTGACTTGTTCTGAAGGCTGGGACAGCCCAAAAGGCACAAGTGGGAATGCCAGGAACTCAGGCTAAACGAAGAAAAGCACTTTTACTCTGAAGGTGAGCAGAGAAGAACCCAGAAAGGAATGGATAGACATCTCTGAAGATACTCAAACCTTGGCTGGATGTAGGCCCAAGCAGTCTGCTTATGTCAGGCCTGTTGGAGGCTGGGCTTTGTGAATTCCACAGGTCTGTTCTAATGTATGTGGCTCTGTTCTGCAAATGTATGGGCCAGCAGCCTGAGCAAGTACAGAGAGCCTTTAATAAACTCCCAGAATCATTCTCCAGACTCACACAGGTCAGCTTCCAGTCCAGCAGTCTGTCAGATTTACAAAAAGCCACCAAGTAAATTCCACTGCTTGTTCTGCAGAAGGGTACACCGACATGAATATCTGGGCTGAAACTGCCATCCCTCATTTCCAATCCTCACTTCCCAGATGAAGGATGGCCCCAGGGCCATTCACACCTACAGCCCCTACCTGGAGCTGCTTCCCTGTCACAGCCCTCCTTCTTTTTCTTGTTTTTCCAAGGTCAGGATGAATGATACATGGACATAAATTCGAGCTGGGACTTGGTGATTTATTGTATCCGATCTATTTACAGAGTAGTTACAGACTCTACCTAACARGTTAGGAAAACATGGCAAAATGGCCAGTACTAACTTTTCCAAGTTCTTTTAAGCACTATTTACCCAATAACAAGATGACACCTCCATTATTGATGTTTCTGACCCAATGATGACCACTAAAGGTCTGCAATGTGGGCCTTTCTCACCCAATTACAGAAACCACCGAAACCCATGAAGAAGGAAGGTAGAAAGGGCTTAGATGAAACCCCAAATCCTCCACCTTGGCTCACACACATTGCTATATACTAAAATCTTAAACCTAAGTTTTCCACCCTGTGAAATCACACACTTTTACAAAACACACACCCATAATCTCAGTGCTGTCACTCAATGTTGGGAGCCTGTCCCAAGGCCTCAGATCAAATGTGGTGCTTTCTTGAGGGTCAGCACCCTCTAACACAGAAAGCCTGAAATTCTCAGCTTCCAGGGTTCCAACACTTCTCCAAAGAGAGGGGCAGGGGCTGCTGCAGGTGTCACTCACCCCTTTGGCACTGGTGAAGGCCACTCCAGAGAAGGCATATCTGTCAACCACCACCGTGATCCCTTGATGAAGTTTCTCTTTCATCATCGGCCTGAAACCGCGTGAGAAATCAAATATTTTGTTATTTATCCTTTATAGTGACAGAAATGAAAGGAGTTCATCTAGAACTCCAAGTATGTCATAATTAAGGGAGATTACAGGCAGGGGCAGCTGTGATGCAGATGGCAGGTGAAGAGCTGTTTGTATTCTCCACCAGGCATTGACCAAAAACCCTTTCATGCCACCCAAACTCAGGGTGCCAAGCACTGGGCACTCCTCTAGGCAGCTCCAGTGCTTACAGGCAAGATCACAGATAAACTACATTGGCATGGACAGCTTAGTCCTCTTCCTGTTTTAGGTGGTCCAGCAGATTTTGTGACACCCTCTGCCACCTTTATTCATGACAGGTTTGGTWAGAGCTCACTTATCTCTGCCTTCTGCTCTGCACTGCCACTACAGCAGWGCCAGCAAAGCTTTTCTGTAGAATGAGAACATTTTGAAATCTGTATTTCCGGGTAAAAACAACATCCAACACTGATTTCCCACTTCCACACACAGACTCTGTGACTGAACCAGTTATGGCTAAATGTAGCCTTTGCTACACTGGAAAATTTGGGCTCAATTCCTTWAGCACTGTCACTCCCAGGCACTGCCTGGCAAAACAAGGTATCTTCAGGAAACAGAGTAAATTTACAGCCTAAGCTGGTTCAGTCTCAGCTCCCCAATTTTTTAATCCAGTACAGCACAGGAATTGGAAATATGATTAAAAAAAAACCACCCCAAACTGTGGAATCTGATCTAAGATTACAAGGGCAGGGTCAGATGGGATATTGGGAAGAAATTCTTCCCTGTGAGGGAGGTGAGGCCCTGGCACAGGGTGCCCACAGAAGCTGTGGCTGCCCCTGGATCCCTGGAAGTGTCMAAGGCCAGGCTGGATGGGGCTTGAAGCAACTTGGTCTAGCTGAAGGTGTCCCTGCCATGGCAGTGAGTGGGACTGGGTGGGCTTTAAGGTCCCTTCCCACCCAAAACCATTCTGTGATTAAATCCAAAGCTTAAATCCAGCCCATTTTCCTGTCTAAAGAGAATCACATTCTTGTACTTTCTGTCCCCACTGCAAGCTCAAACCCCGTGGGATTCAACACCACACATTTTTCTTTGACAACTRAAAAAACATCATCTTTACACATGTTCCCAGCGGTTGGCAGAGAAGAGCAGGTGAATGGTGTGGTCCTCCAGGTTCTTCTCCCTCCCCAGGTAGGAGCTGATCAGCTGCCCGATCTCTGTGCTCCTGTCTGCAGGAAAGACACGAGGTGCAAAGGCTGCCCCAARCTGCTCTTCCCAGATGGATATCCATCCCCCTGGGAGGGTCTGTCTGTCACGGGTGGGAGGTTGGTCCGACCTGGGCAGGGTCCATCTGTCTGTCATGGGTGGCACGACGTCAGTCAGTCCAGGGTGGAGTCTGTCTGTCTGTCTGTCTGTCAGGGGTGGCAGGACGTCTGTCCAGGATGAGGGGAACGTTTATTTCTCACAGGTGGGACAAGCTCAGTCCCTAAGGGGCAGCGGATCTACCTGCCTGTGCCAGGTTCGTTCCCTCCAGGATGAAAGTCTGTCTGTCTGTCCGCGATGGGACGGGTGAGGGGCGGTCACTCTGTCTGGCCCTGGGGTGTCCATCTGTCCGGGCTGGGAGGGCTCTGTCGGTCAGGGCAGGGGGTGGTCACTCTGTCCGGGCTGGAAGGGCTCTGTTGGTCAGGGCTGGGGGGTGTCCATCTGTCATGGCTATGAGGGGTCTGTCGGTCAGGGCTGGGGGCGGTCACTCTCTGTCCGGGCTGGGAGGGCTCTGTCGGTCAGGGCTGGGGGTGTCCATCTGTCCGGGCTATGAGGGCTGTGTCGGTCAGGGCTAGGGGTGTCCATCTGTCCGGGCTATGAGGGGTCTGTCGGTCAGGGCAGGGGACTGTCCATCTGTCCGGGCTGGGAGGGCTCTGTCGGTCAGGGCAGGGGGCGGTCGCTCTGTCCCAGCCCCAGCCCGGAGCCCGGCCGCGCGGCGAGCCTCCCCCGTGGGCGCCCCG
>CADDXX010000113.1:1893082-1925380 GCA_902810485.1 Alauda arvensis | reverse complement strand
TGTCATGTATACTGAAATATTGTGTGATTACAGTGACATTTGAATGTGGATACAGCAGCTCAGCACAACTTTATGCCTTTGAACTCTTTAAAATGTTTACAGTGGGCAAGAGATTAAGAGAAATGTGGTGCTGGGATCAAACTTACTGTCACTGTTTCACAGACTCCTGAGGTTGTTACTGGTTCTAAGGAGGGTGCTGTGCCAAAACTGCACTGGTGTAACAGTCTTAGTTTCTGGAAAAATTAGGAATTAAAAGAAGATACCAGTTTCTGTCACATATACTGAAATATTGTGTGATTACAGTGACATTTGAATGTGGATACAGCAGCTCAGCACAGCTTTATGCCTTTGAACAGTGAAGTAAGGGGTAGGAGCAAGGAGGTGGAGATAAAAATTATGTTAGTTATTGAGTAATGTGTTAACTATGTCAAAAATACACTGAGGTTTAAAAAACATATTGCATGTCTAATCAAGTGTGGTGCTGTTTATGACCTGTGCTGACATACTGCAGCCAAAACTGCAAACACAAGAGTTTGGTGTTCAGTTGTTATCAATTTGGTGTATTTGTGGCTTAAAAATGCCTATCCAATGACAGATATAATAAGGATTACTCTGTTACATATGAAATAGGGATTTCAAGATGCAGTAACTGCATCAGAAGAACAAGAGCTGGGGATGTTTCTGCCACTCAGGTGGGCTGAAATGATGGGGTTGTTTTCCCTTTCTAGAGGGACGAAGTCAGAAAGACAAAAGAAGCTCTCGTGGCCGAGGCAGGAGAACATCTGAAGAAGATACACCAAAGAAAAAGAAGCTCAAAGGAGGGTAAGGCAGAGGCAGGCACAACTCCAGGGCCTTGGCCTTGACACTTCCTGAATTTTCCACAAGCTCATATTACCCTATTTATGACTCATGTCCGGATGGCGAGCGGTGTTGAGGGTGTTCTGGTCTTACTCCATTTCATTAATGTCCTGCTTAGGACAGGCCAGCATTGTTAATTAACTCCTTGCTTGGCATGTGGAAGCTCAGCATGCTTGGAACACTCTGGCTRGAAGGACAAGATCAACCTCCTTGTTGCTGTTGGCAGGCTGGGAGAAAATAGCTTTGATTTTTGTCACAGGGCTATTTTTAACAGTTGCTTGTGGTCTTGATGKTAAAAGAAACTCACTTGTCCATCAGGACAGAAACTGATGTTGTGCTGCTGTTCTAGAAATCTTGGGGAATTTTGGGGGTTATTTTCAAAGGATTGTGTCCTAGGTAGCCTTGAAGAATCTGATGGGTTTTGAGAGGCCAGGAGGAAAGCATGTCCCCTCTCTGAGATGGGATTTATGTTAAAGGGGCTCGGTTTGTTCTGATATTTTCAGTTGGCTAAATGGAGGAGCAGGAAGCTAAAAATAGCTTTGTGGACTGCTACTGGCATGTCAGCACATCCCTGTTCAGGGTACAAGGATTCATTCATGAACAGTGTAACTCTGAAAATGAGAAAAAATGTGTATTAAAACATTTTGGGGGAAAAACCCCAGACAGGTTATTCTACCCACARCCAGGAGTGATCTGTGTAATTTTGTTACTTTACTCATGACATCTACAAATCCCTCTCTTAATTATTTCTAGTCATACTGTGTTTGATCCAACCTACCTTATGATTTKAATTACTGGATTGTGGCAATGTAATACAGACTCAAAAACAGGGTCAGTGAGGCTTAGGGAAGATATTGTAAAACACTGATTTTCCTGAGTAGGATTTAGGTCTTGGAAACATCAAATCCCAGAATGGTTTGGGTTTGGAGGGGCCTTAAAGACCATCCCATTCCAGCCCTTGCATGGGCAGGGACACCTTCTACAACACTGAGTTGTTCCAAGTCTGGCCTTGAACACTTCAGGGATGGAGGAGCTACAGCTTCTCCAGRCCACCTGTGCCAGAGCCTCCCTACCCTCACAGGGAAGAATTTCTTCCCAATATCCCATTTAACCCTGCCTTCTGGCAGTGGGAAGCCATGCCCTTGTAACAGGGTGTTGTCTGCAGTTGAGAAGTGTTTTATCCTGACTCTGTCCTTGCCCACAGGTCTGAGTTTGCTGATACCATCCTGTCAGTGCATCCCTCAGATGTCCTGGACATGCCAGTGGATCCCAACGAGCCCACCTACTGCCTGTGTCACCAGGTGTCCTATGGAGAGATGATTGGCTGTGACAACCCAGATGTAAGCACTTGAGAGATGCTTGGTGCCTCCCTACCCTGTASAGTCCAAGGAGGGGATCCTTGCTCAGTTAGCTGATACCAAATGATGGGAACGTTTGTGAACCACTAAGAATCTCCTGTGTGGGTTTTTCCTTTCTCTTTTGCAGTGCCCAATCGAGTGGTTCCACTTTGCATGTGTGGACCTGACCACCAAACCCAAAGGGAAATGGTGAGTGTGACAACATTCAGCTTTGGGATTTTTATCAGGCTGCAGTTTGCCTCAACARGAATTAAAACCAGAGCAGCTTTGCTCTTCTCATCAGAGGGTTTGCATCCTCTGTGATTGGGGATTATATTTGAGGGTAGAAGATAGGAGATGAACCTTCCTGTTAGAATCCATTTCCACAGAAGTCTTRGGTACTGGTGGGAGCAAAACTGCCTGATAAACAGCAGGTTTTGACCTGAGGCTTGTACAGACACTTACAGACATTACATCTGAGGTTTGCTGTGTTATCACTAGTTGTGGCTGTGCTTAGAACAGAGACAGGTCCCTTTTTGTTTCACTTCCAGAGGCAAAGTTTGAAGACTTCTCAGGGTTTTACTCTGTGCTTATCTTGGAAAGGATCATGGGATTGTTATTTTTATTAATGGGCTGTTTTAACCAAATTAACAAATTGCCTGTCAGAAACAGGCTTCATTGTGCACAAATATTACAAACASTTCTYKGGCTCTGTGCTTTTTCAGAAGCTAATTACTGCCTGGTTTTTCCCACAGGTTTTGTCCTCGTTGTGTTCAGGAAAGAAAGAAAAAGAAGTAAGGAGTAGAGGGGGATGCACCGCCGAGGCAAGAAGAATTTAATATATTCCTTCATTCATGTTGCAATATTACCTTTGATTATTTTTTGTTAATCTATCCTCCATCTTTTTCTGGTATGATATTTAATTATCCAGTGGCCAGTTGAAATTCCTGTTCTTTCCTAAGATAATGACTTTAGGAGGGAGTCCCAAATCCCTTTGCCACGGAGATTTTATTTATGTTAGTCTTGCACAATAATACWGAGGGAGGGTGTTGCCTTTTCTGGCTGTTTCCATTTCCCTGAAGATTCTTTAAGTACATCACTGTGAAGATGAAACCTACAGTATTCTTGGGGAGAGAGAGGAGGTCAGATTTATTCACAGAATAAGATGAAGGCCTGAACTGTTAGCTGTGAGAGCCTGTGTGGCACATGGGTTAATCAGGAAATCAGGTTTTAGGGAWAGGCTCCATGAGGACACTGTTCCCATGGTGGTGTGGCTCTGCTGTTGAAGAAGGCCATTCAGGAATTCTTGTAACAGAACTTGTCTTTTATTAATGGGSCACATTTGCATGTTCTTGACTTCTCTGGCTGCCTTTTAGATGATGAATGTGAATCCTTGCACTAGCACAGTGTCAGTGGCTGCAGSAGAAGGGACAGAGGAAATCAGGAGCTGGAAAGCAAAAGACTCTGGTTTTTCCTTCCTCTGAGATGCAGTGGATGCAGAAGTTGAGGGAAGAGCAAAGTCTTGCCTTCATATCTGTCTCCTGCATCATGAGGCTTACCTGCCTTCAGTGAAAGATGTGGTGGGGAAAGGTGTTCCAGCTTTCATTCCTGCTGGTGGAAGGAGGAAAAAAAAGCCCCAAACTCATGAACTTTGGCTGGCTCTRGTCCCTAGTGGGTGTTGGTGGCAGCTGTGTGCAGGGCTGTGTGCTGCTTTCCATCATACCAGTGTGCARGARCTCTTGCTCCAGACTTCTGGAAAGGCAAGAAAACTCCCAGAGTAACTTTTCTCCTGCTGAATAAAGTGCACAGAAGATGAAAACACTTCTACTCAGATTCTGGCACCTGTTTTCAAAAGAAAGAAGGCTTTTCCTGTTACACTGWGCCTCTTACTCATGTTTTGCAGTGAAGGAAAGTAGAACACAGGTCCTGCCACCTCTCCTTCCCCCTTTGGGGCTTTGTGCCTGCTACTGATGTAGAAGAAACCTCTCARTTGTGAGGCAGCTTTTCTGTGAACATTGATTTATGGCAGGAAAAAAGGATGGATTTTAGGAAAAAATCCCTGTCTTCAGGGTCCTGTCATTTCCAGTGTGATGTTGCAGGTGTTTTTATTAGTTTGCATCATTGAGAGATGAAGTTCCCACAGTTCTGTGCATGAAAATGCACATCTGTGATGCACAATTGTCACTGCTGCCACRGAATAGCACATGGAAAGCAGGCAGGGAAATTAAAGCCAGAGTGCTGCATGGAAGGAGGAGGAACAGCACAGTCACACAAACCTGGAGTACAGCAAGCCCTCTTCTTCTTCTTCTTCCTGCCTCTTCATGAGAGCAAATTTGTGATACCTCATGAGCCAGCTAATCCAGTCCCCAGAGGGGTGAGAGCTGCTCTTCCTCCTCCCACTGCACTGGTCTGAGTTTGGAGCTTGTTTTGCTGTTTCAGGTTTTGTTTTCCCCTTCCACCCAATGGTATTCTAGACAACTTTTCTTCCTGTTTCTTCCTAAGGCTTTGTTAGTACTGGCATTGCCATGGATTAAGCATTTGATTTGAAACAATCTCAAAATTCCACTCTGAGGATCTTGCTGGAAACATGCTATGGAGGGAAGAGAGCAGCTCAGGGTGAGCCAGTGTGGGGCTATCTTCCCTCAGCTCCAAAATTCTGCTCAGCTAGGAAAGCAAAACACATTTTTACAAGTACTTTTGGAGCTTCAAAGAGCATTTTCCACTCGAACCAGCAAAAGCAAAAAGGAAAACAAACTCTGGAAGGTAMAGCCCTCGAAAGGAAGGGTAATTTGCTAGGAATGATGAACAGCGTGAGGTACAACATTCTCCTCTTCTTTTACAACGTGATGTGTAAAGCATCTGAGATCTGATACCAGCAATAAACTCTCCCACTGGGAACATGCCAGTTCAGGGCTTGGATGGGCTCAGGAGCATCTCCTGCCCTCTCACACCTGGTCGTAAAAATTTCCTTACGACTCCTTGTAGACARAAAATACCAGCAGCCTTCATCTTTGCTTACTAAAGGATTTAAACCTTCTGACTTTTGAATGTACAGTGTTAAAACGTTTCCTGGAAAGAAGGGTGGCCTCCCTAAAGGAACACCCCACTAAACATTACCCAAAAATAAAACCCTACCAAGGGGCCCAGCTTTACTGCAGCTCRTCCAAACTGGAGGTCGACAACGACTTTCACCCAAACAAGATAAAAAAAAGAAACAAGGAATGTAAAGTTTAAAAAAAAAATAATGTATATCTGTATTTTTTGGATCTTGGAGATGTTGGATTATATTATAAATAAAATATTTTTGGGAGTAAATGTGTGAGGGTGATGAGGGGGGTGCTGTTGCAACCTCCGGCCGCCAGGGGGCGTTGCCRCCCGCCCGCGCTGAGCGCGTTCGCGCTCAGCGCGGGCGGGCGGCAGCGCCCCCTGGCGGCTTGGAGTGAGGCGCGCTGCGCGTCCCCGCCGCTTCCAAGCCACGGAGCACCGGAATAATCGCGAAATTCCCCCGTGGATTCCCGAAATTCCACTCCGCGTGTCGCCGGGGGAGTGCGGTGGGAGCAGCGGATTCCCCTCAGTGCTGAAGTGTTGAGTTCCCCCCTCACGGGTTTGTTTTTTTCGGCATGGCTTCCGCCGTGCTGTGGCGCCGCGGGGCCGCCTGGCTGAGGAGCTGCCGGGGCAGGGTCCTGCAGCGCGGAGGGGATGGRAAACTCCCCGGTGTGCCCCGGGGAAGGGGGTGCTCCGGCTGCAGGGAGGTGGTGCCCACCTGCGAGCGCTACGCGGTGAGGAGGCTGCCCTTCGCACGGCTGGAGGAAGGAGATGTGGCCTTCTTCGAGCGCCTCATGCCCGGCAGGGTCCTCAGCGGCCAGGAGGAGGTGAAGCCATTTAACGTGGACTGGCTGAAGTCGGTGCGAGGTAAGCGAGCTCTGCTTGATGKGCTCGGCTGGTGGAACGTCCTTCCTGCCTCTGTTGATTACCTGAACTACGGGTTTGGCAAAAAGAAAACTCGTCTTTATTTATCACAACTGTACAAACCACAGAGTTGGAAGGGACCCCTTAGAATTATCGAGTSCAACTCCTGGCCCTGCACAGACACCCCAGCGATCCCAGCCTGTGCCTGAGAGAGTTATCCAAATGCTCCCGAAGTTCTGGCAGCSCTGGGGCTYTGACCATTCCCTGCTCAGTGCCYSACCGCCCTCTGGGGGAAGAATCAGYGATASCCAGCCTAACCCTTTCCTGACACAGCTCCTGCWGTTCCCTCGGGTCCTGTCGCTGGTCACCAGTGCCTGCCCACCCAAAATGAGATTTTCCCATAAAATTATTCCTTTAAGAATACCTGATAAACTTATAGGCTTTCATAAAAAAAATCTAAACCCTCTAACTTAATAATTTATTTTTTCTTGAGACAAGTTGATTCAGCTGACAGTTTCGATTAAAGCTGAAAAGAATAGAAAAGCTTTTGGGAGACTTGATTGCAGCCTTCCAGTACCTTAAGGGGGAGTGAGGGATAAAAAGGATAGAGAGGGACTTTTTATATGGGCCTGGACTGGCAGGACAAGGGGAARTGGCTTCACACTGCCAGAGGGCAGGGTTAGATGGGATATTGAGAAGAAATTCTACATTGTGAGGGTAGGGAGGCCCTGGCACAGGGTGCCCACAGAAGCTGTGGCTGCTCCACCCCTGGAAGTGTCCAAGGCCAGGTTGGACAGGGCTTGGAGCAGCATGGGATAGTGGAAGGTGTCCCTGCCCATGGAATGAGATGAACTTTTAGGTCCCTCCCAGCCCAAATCTTCCTGTGATTCTGTGATTCTAAGTCGAACATTGTGAATTCTCTGTTGCTTCTGTCTAAGATTTCATGAGAATTTAAACCATTTCCTATTGCCCCCAGTGGCAGCCAAGTCTACCTRTACRTGCAAAGCTCTTGCAGGGCTTGAARGGAAAGGCTGCTGTTGAAATGTTTGTTGTCCAAGTRGTTGAAATGCCTAACAGTGGAGGAAGTTATTTCCCACCTCATGCTTTCCTACCTGTTTCTTTCTGACCTCTGCAGAGCCACAGCTTGCCTTGAGAGTCCCTTGCTTTCATTGCAGGCTGCAGCCAGCTGGTGTTGAAGCCACAGACCACGGCAGAGGTGTCTCAGATTCTCAGGTAACACACCTTTTCTGCTGGGCTTGGTGCTGAGGAGATTTGGGTTGAGTCAGGGATGATCTGGTGTGTGCAGGGAGCTTGTGGGTGTTCAAACACCAATTCCTTAAGCACTGGAGTTGCTGAGGCAGTTTTCTTCATGCCTTTCTGTTGTGATAAAATTAGGTATTGTCCAGGTGCTCAGAAAAGAGAAGTTCTGTGAAAGATTCAGGAGGGTCTGTTTGAAAAGGTGAAGAAGGTTAGGGCAGAACCAGGCAGTGTATGGATGTTTTATCCACWCTGGCATGAGCACAGCTCTGGTTGGGCAGTGCTGTGCCAGATCACAGTTTGGCTGAGGAGCTGAAAGCTGCAGGAACATGCTCCTGGCTCTGTTAAAACAGGGATGCAGAGCACAGGAAAGGCRGGCAGGGCTTCTGAAGGAGCTGGGGCTGTGTGCCATCCCTTGTGCAGGAGCTGCTGTGAGCTCAGGGAGGCTGTGGTGCTTGGCAGGGACGTGGCAGGTGGAGCAGCTGAGGCACAGGTGCACATTTGTTGCCTGCAGGACATTAATTTCTTGGGAGGAGGAGGGCAGTCATGTGTGAAACCACTGCCAGAGGCTGGCTGTCAGAGCCCACYGAGGAGCCCAAGCTGTTAACACAGACTGCTGCAGAAACAGCTTCTGTWGAAACATAAGCAGTGCTTTCCAGGCAGATGTTGTGTGCCAGATGTGTAGATACACACAGGGCTAACCCCAGGTGTTGGCTCTTTGCTCATCACTGGGCTGAGTTTGGACAGGCGTTGCACTTTCTCACTTTGTCAGTGAAACTGTCTCCTTCCATCAATTTAATCTTTCAGTGAAATGCTGCTTAATTTTAAGGAACACTGTCAMAACACTCATGGTAGAGGTGAAACTTCTCTGACAGACTGATTATGGCTTTTAAATGCATAACAATTAAGAAACCTTTTTCCTTCCAGGTACTGCCATGAGAGGAACCTGGCAGTGAACCCTCAGGGGGGGAACACAGGCCTTGTTGGGGGCAGCGTTCCTGTCTTTGATGAGATCATTCTCTCCACTGCTCTCATGAACCAGATCATCAGCTTTGACAAGGTGTCTGGTAAATATCCCAGGGATGTGAAGCACAGAAACGAGCCCCAGGCTGCAAAGCAGGCATTTYCCTGGGAACAGATAGCAGCAGGATCAGCAGGGTTCAGCCCAGCAGCATCATGAGGAGGTTTGTTTGGATTTGGGGGGTCAGGGGTCAGGCTGGTGTGAGCATCTCTGCTGAGAGAGGGAGAACAGCAGGCAGAGACACACTGAATATGATTGTGTTTTACCAGTCCAGAGTTGTGGGTGATGAGATACTGAGGCAATAGCAAAGCTCCCTGAGGCTCAAGGAGAGGGCAGTTCCCTGGAGCATGCAGATTTGTGCATTTAAGCTGAATCCCAGGAAGTTTTGAAGGAAGAGGTGGTGGCATCTGCTCGTATTGCTCCTGCTTCTTGAGGCACCTTCTTCTGGGCCATCAGCTTGCAGCAGGGCATTTGTGTTSCAGGAATCCTTGTGTGCCAAGCAGGCTGTGTGTTGGAGAGGCTCAATGAGTACKTGGAGGAGCAGGGGTTTATCATGCCACTGGACCTGGGAGCCAAGGGCAGCTGCCACATCGGGGGCAACGTGGCCACCAACGCCGGAGGCTTGCGGCTCTTGAGATACGGCTCTCTGCGAGGGACGGTGCTGGGCCTGGAAGTGGTAAGGCGAGTACCTGGCACTTCCCTTCTCTTTAATCCTCTGCTGCTTGCTGCTTCCTGCTCTTCTAACTGTCCAGCACACAGCCAGCTTCCTCTCCAGGCTCCCATTCTTGTCTTTTCCTTGTTGGGCTCTTCTGAGAAGGGTCAGCACATGTCTTCATGCGTGTAGTGTGTTATTGCTGCTGCAGTTTCCAGCTTCCTGACTTCCAGTGCTTGCTGACAGAGGTGGTGTTAGGTGGGTTTCTAATCCAGACAAGTGAAAAGAAGGGAGRGAGAGGTTAGGGGATCCCAGATTATCTGCATGGAGTTGGTTCCTCTGAGCAGTGGGTCTCTGRAACACTCTGCTAAATCCATCCTGCATCACTCTCTTCTAGTGGCTGCTCACTCATATTTTAATAGAATCATAGGATCACAAACTGGTTTGTGYTGGATGGGACTTCAAAGATCATCTTAAGGTTTAAAGCCCACCCCRTAACAGAGCTGTCTGCTTTGGGTTCATTTGGCTATTGGCTGTGTCYTAGAGTCTCTGCTGTTCCTCAGCTGCTCCTGTCCTATAGGCRAGTGCCTTGGGATGTAAAGGCTGGATTAGGAGTTCTAAAAGTTTTCACAGCTGGGAAATTTGGGCAGGGAACAAAAGCATGGCTGGGTTTTACTGTGTAGGCTTAGAAAGGAGAACATTTGTCTCAGGTCAGTTTGGCTCTAATGTCAAAATAGCCTTTAATAACCTGTCTTGGAGATACTCAGCCTTAATTTAAGGCTCAGATGGCAGAGGGTTTCCTTCATTCTGCTTAACTGTCCACTGTTTCAAGTAGCTTACCTTGTTTCTGCTGGATAGTGGGAGCTAGGGCTGCAGAGAATGGCTGGTCTTCACCATTAGTAAGAAAATCAGGGCAAACTGGATCTTCTGTTATTACTTGAGCTGATGGAAGGAGAGAAGTAGGAGGGAAATATCTACCCTGTCCTACTCAGGTAGGACATAGAGGGGGGAAAGAGCTGGGAATGGAGGAGCAGTGTGGGAATAGGCTGCAGCTGTGTCCTGGTGCTCAAGGTGAGTGACATTTCCATCAGCTTGCTCACAGGCAAGTTCCTGCCAGCAGATTCCTGTGCAGTGCTCTGACTGGGCCCCTGTGTTCCCACAGGTGCTGGCTGATGGCTCAGCTCTGGACTGCCTGACCTCTCTGCGCAAAGACAACACGGGCTATGACCTGAAGCAGCTCTTCATCGGATCCGAGGGCACYTTGGGAGTTATCACTGCTGTCTCCATACTCTGTCCCCAGAAGCCTAAGGCTGTCAATGTGGCATTCCTAGGTACAAGCTGATATTAATGATTTCACACCTGWATTCAGAGGCTGGGCTTAGGGATAGAGAGGAGGAAGCACTGCTCAGCCTGCTGAGCTGGACTGCCAGCAGCAGCTGGTGCCTGGGAAATAGTGTGGGGCTCTGTGCTAAAATACACATGCAGATGTTTAATATCTGATGAAATACCTGCAAGGGCTGGTTGTTCTGTAAGGAAAGTGGAGCCAGGAGCTTTGCAGGGTGAGGAAGTAGGCAGGACAGTCCCCTCACTGGTGAGGGWGGGCCTGGTCTGACAGGCTCAAAGAATGAGCAGGGCAAGACTGTGACAGTAGGCAGAGGCAGCCACCATCCAGGAGTCAGGTGAGTGACAAGGTGATGAGGCAAGGCTGAGAAATCATATCTGCAGGTCAGGCTCTGGATCAGCAGAATGTGGCCAAGCACAGCTGCTTAAAAACTGCTTCTAGGTGTCCCTCAGCAGGTCCAGAGTTGTTTSTGGGAAGCCTCACTGAGAGTTCTTTACCTAGCAGAAACCTCCAAAGGCTTTGGGKTGGTCTCTCTTTTTTGGTCCTGATTCCTCTCTGTTCTTCTGAAGGGTGTCAGAGTTTTGCCAAGGTTCTGGAAACATTCACAACCTGCAGAGCCATGCTGGGTGAGATCCTGTCTGCCTACGAGTTCATGGATGAGAAGTGCATGGAATTGGTTGAGAGACACCTCAAGCTGTCCAGCCCAGTGGCAGGTACCAGTGATATTCACACTGCAGAAAGGGACACTGTACTCCTTGGGGATTTTTGGACTACTTTTAAACACTTCTAAAAAGTGACTRATTTTAAAAAGTGGACTCACTGACTTTTTAAAAGGTTGGTGATTGTGTAGGCCTCCCTCATAATTTTTATATCTAGTATTTTCATTCCAAACACATTTTATCTTTAAAGATGAGACTTTTTGGTTGTATTTGTCCTCACAGAACTGCTAGCTTTCTGGAAAGTGGTTGCTTAATAAAAGATCTAGCATGTCAGTGAAGTGCTCTACAGATAAAAGACTGTCCTCTCTGCCACCAGTCTGGGCACATAGCATGTGGGGAAAGCTCCAGAACCTGTCCTGAATCCCTCTGTTTTGCCCCAGGGCATCTACTTACTTAGTTCTCCCTCATTTTCAGACAGCCCTTTTTATGTTTTGATTGAAACTTCGGGCTCCAAYGCAACTCATGATGAAGAAAAACTGAACAACTTCCTAGAACAGGCCATGGCTTCTGGTTTGGTCACTGATGGAACTGTGGCAACAGAYGATAAGAAAATAAAGGCAAGTCAGTGTTTCCCTTTCCACAAATCTCTTTGACATGGATTTGTATTTTATATAGGGGAATGTTCAGGTTCACATTTGGTGTATGCAGGGCAGCCCAGAGCTGCTTGTTTTATCTGGATTTCTCTGATGTTTGGTTGCTCAGGGGCTGTGGAGCCTGCGGGAGAGGATCACTGAGGCCCTGACTCACGAGGGYTGTGTGTACAAGTACGACATCTCCCTGCCCGTGGGGAGGCTCTACGACCTCGTCACTGACACCAGGGCTCGCCTGGGCCAAGCTGCCAAAAATGTGGTGGGCTACGGCCACCTGGGTAAGTGGGGTGCTGGGAAAGGAGGTGATGGCCCCTCTGTGCTGGGGTGAGAGGCTTAAATTGAGGGTTGAGGAATTGTGTTTGAATTTCACTGCTTTCAGACTGTTTTCCATAGACTGATGATGGCAGGTTGCTGGCCAGCGAGCCACAGAACTGGTCATCTGTATCTTCTTGCTGTGCACTTTCTATTACATTTAAATATGTATTTTGTTCAGCTGGACCATTCATTTGGTTGATGTTCTTAGACACATTTGGCAGATAACCACTTTCTTGTGTGCAAAGTGATTAATCCTCCTGCAAATCAGTTTTTTGTGAGCTATGAACCCTCCAACAGGGAGTGATAACGATAAATGCACAGAAAGGCTGATAGATCTGTCAGCATGCTGGGAAACTCATCTGATTTTACAAGAAGATTAATTGGTTGTTTAGCAGAGCTGTTCCGTTATGGAAAAAACACAAAAAACACGGAACACTCCTGAGCACACTTGATTTGGGATCATTTGAAAGACACATTGCATAACAAAAGCTCCCTGTTGGTAGCTCTTTGAGGACTAAGCTGTGTTTGCTAGGATGCAGGAGGAGGATGAGTAAGTTGTATTTGTCTTTGTGTCTTTTGTCTGTCGAGTACCCAGCATCTCTGTGCCTAATCAAATACTGTCACAAACAGTGGCAAAAGGAGAAATTGTTCTGCTTTCTTTGTTTCTGTTGACACGGTGCCAAAGTGCATTTAGAGAATTGCACAAACATAATAGGGAGAGAAAAAGTGATGAAGGGCCATGTTAGAATCTAATGATCATTATGAAATGCCACGGGGGAAGTCTTTGTCATTGCCTCATGGTGGTGGCACAATCATTGATGCAGCACAGGGGAAATTTTAAGATCACAAAAGTCCAGAGTTTGAAAGTAGCTTAACTCAGAACCCTTCCTCAAATATTGCAGTGGGAGCATGGAAAAGCAAAGGTTCTACTTGAATGGTTTGTGCACAGAGAGGCTGATGTTTGTAGGACAGTGAGCTTGTCCTTTTTGCACAGTTGCAAACTAACAAAGGCCCTGTTGTTTGAGAACGTGGAGAAGCCAGGAATGAGTATCCAYTGCAGGGCCACCATGTTTTTCTCCCAGACCCACCTGTGCAATGCTTTCTTCCAGGAGATGGGAACTTGCACCTGAACATCACAGCWGAGTCCTACAGCCATTCCCTGCTGGATGCCATCGAGCCCTTTGTGTATGAATGGACTGCAAGGTGCAGTGGGAGCATCAGTGCAGAGCACGGGCTGGGCTTCAAGAAGAAGCAGTTCATCCAGTACAGCAAACCACGTGAGGCAGTGCTGCTCATGCAGCAGTTCAAAGCCATGCTGGACCCCAAAGGCATCCTCAACCCCTACAAGACATTGCCCTCAGCTCCTGAGAGGAGCACGTGCTGAGGAGCCACAGAGCAGGGCAGCCCCAGCTCCATACCTGCACTTGAGCCATAAACACATCACAAGCAAGCACATGGAGTGCTCCGTGTTTGATTTTGTTGGTGGGATGGAACAAGTAAAGGAATGTSGTTGCTCTTTTTGGGGGTGCCTACTCTTGCTGAAGAACAACACCCTGCTGAGTTTCCTACTTGGTCTGAACACTGAAACAAAACACAGAGATACTGTGTGTGTATGAGTATTCCAGCTCTCTCTCCCCTTGGGTTTGATCTGATTTGTCAGTGACAGCATTCAAAGGAGGCATCTTCTCACTTGGGCTGTGCAGGTGAAGCATCAGAGACACAGGAGAACCTGTGGATGCAAGTCTTCCAGGTGAAGGTGTTCCTCTTCCTCACTTGTTTAATCTAACACACCCAATGCCCACAACAGCATCTGGTTATGACCTCTTTAGTGATGCCACCTCCAGGCTGTCCCAAATAAGCATCAGTGTTGTCCCATGTACAGGTTTGCAGTGCTGGAAGGATTGGCCAGAGAGGAGAGRGTGCTGGAGACCCAGCTTCTGGATTTTATCAACTGGAGGAGAAATAGCAGCAGCCAGGCTGAGGGAGGGGATYCCAGGGCATGCCAGTATRTSCTGCTTCCTTGACTTCCASTCTCTTCTTCAGCAGATCATGATTTGCTCTCACAGAGAGGTATAGAATTATCCCTCCCAACCTGGCTGGATAATATCTGGGATAACCTGGAGTGGTAATCTAAAGGGACAGGGCTTGGAGCAGCCTGGTCTAGTGGAAGGTGCCCCTGCCCATAGCAGAGAAGTAAAACAAGATGGGCTTTAAGGTCCCTTCCAACCCAAACCACTCTGTGACTCTGCACTGGGAGTGTTGTGGAGGCTCTGGGGGGACCAGAGGCCTTGCAGAGGGATCTGCACAGAGGCACCACTGGGCAGTGCCAGTGGCACAGGATTACCAGGCCCCCGTGCTGGATTCTGCCCCCAGGGTGGAGCAGTGCTGAGCACCAGTGGAGGCTGGTGAGGAGTGGCTGGGAGCACCCTGCTGGCAGGGCTGGGGGTGCTGGTGGGCAGCAGCTCAGCAGGAACCATCCCAGGAGGGCAGGTGGCATCCTGGGGACACACAACAGCGTGGCCAGGGGTCAGGAGAGGGGATGGGCTGGCTGTGCCCAGCACTGGGGCAGCCTCACCCAGAGCTCCAGTGTTGGAGCTGGAGTGTGGCCAGGAGAGGAGAACCACGCTGCTGCTGGGGCTGGAAGGAGGCCCTGGGAGGAGGCTGAGGGCTCTGGGTTTGCCTGGTTTGGAGAGAGGAGGCTGAAGGACAACCTCATCCCCCTCTGCAGCYTCCTGAGGAGGGGGCATGGAGAGGGAAGTGCTGATCCCATGGGAATGCTGATCTCAAAGCAGGGCCAGGGGAGGTTCAGGCTGGACATTGGGAASTGTTTCTTTATAGAGCATATCATCAAATACTGCAGCAGGCTTCCTGGAGAGGTGGTTGATGGCCCAGCCTGTCAGTGTTTAAGAGGCATTTGAGCAATGGTGTAGCTTTAGAGCAGCCCTGAACTGGTCAATGCAGTTGGACCAGATGATTGTCCCAAGTTCCTTCCAGCTGAACTGTTCTGTTCTAACATGTAAAGTTTTATTGATTTTGGGGTTTGGTTTTATGTGCTACAGTCTGCTTTGTAATTTATGGTTTGTTGTACAAAACCACATTGTCACCCATCTGCTGCAGAGGAAACTGAGTCATTCATCTTCTGGCTTACTTGGTGTTTGCTGGTTATATCCGTATTTGCTGATATGTGTCACTCTTAAGCCGGGCTCTCTTTATCCAAATGAAGCAGGTGGTGATAAGAAAGACCCAGGGGATTTGCCAGAGGTAAAAAATGTCAATAACCTGACAATCTTTTACAACAAAAGGATGTTTTCTTTCAACATGGGCAGAGCAGTGAATGTCAGCAAAGTTTTYCYACAATCTTCTTCAGGCTAGACAGGSTTTGAGTGGYSTGGCCTAATGGAAGGTGTTGGAACARGATGAACTGCCAATCTAAACCTTCCTGTGATTCTGTGATTCTCCTGGACTGCCTGGGTGGGCTGTGCTCAGAGGGTGCCAGCTGATGGATTTTACTCAGGTGCACTGGTTTGGGAAGCCTTATGGATGCCATGAGAGTAGGAAAGGTGGTGTCTTAGGCAGTAGCCATCTTCTCCACTACCTGCTTTTTGGTCATGTTGGCACATCCACAGAGCAATGAAAGAAATGTTGCATCTACAGCCTGGATCTTTGAAGAAAAACCATCCTAAAGAGTGTTTTCTTCTGTTTTAAGGCAGAACACAATCTCTACAAGGCTGCACACTGTCAGCTTGCACTAAGGGTGCTGGTTTGTGCTCAGTGACATGTTGCACTGCCCTTCTCAGTTCAGTTCTAAGATSACACCTCTCTCAGCTTGGCCACATGGATGCTTTAGGCAGAAATACCTCCATGTGTTCCTGCCAGTATCTAGTCCTGCTCTCCACTCTTGTCTGTTCAACCCTCCACTATGGCACACTCCCCACCTCTCCCTCCATCCCTTAGGATGAGCCAGAGAGGAGCTGATTGTCCTCTTCATTTGCAAAGAGGAAGAACTCTTCATGGGAATGGTGGTCAGGCACTGGCAGGGGCTGCCCAGGGAGGTTTGGAGACCCCAGCCCTGGGGGTGTTCAAGGAATGCCTGGATGTGGCACTCGATGCTCTGCTGGGCTGGTTACAAGGTGGGGATTGGGCACAGGCTGAACTCAATGGTCTTGGAGGTCTCTTCCAACCCAAATGGCTCTGGAACTCTGTGTCTCTGTGGAAAGAGAAGACAGCCTGTGCAACACAGTCAGGCTGTGCTGCTTGGGTGTGAGGTGATAAAAAAATATGAGAAGTCCACGATGTYGTTGGAAGAGAAATATGCAGGATTTGCTTTCTGCCAGGACAGGCTGATGCAGATAGTTCTTTCTGGATCAGGCTGTTTATATCTTCTGCCCTTTTCCTCCACCATTCTTTCTTTTTTYCCCCCTAAACTACTGACCATCACTGTGTAAAATACAGACTTTCCACATGAAAGGCTCTTTTTGGGAAGCGGAACTTTCCATAATTCTCTTTTTCAGCTGTGTACAGAGAGGGTGCTCTGGAGGGAGACACAGCCCTGTGCTGTGGCTGGGGAACTTCTGGCACWGCTCCATTTAACCATCTTCCTTACACATGAAGATCCTAAAGCTCCATGTAAGTTTTACTGTTTTACTAAACAATAGAGCAATTCTCTGAGGGAGTACAAGGGAGGTGTTAGTGTAGGGTTATTTTRTAATGTCTTTCCTGGACCTTACTTGTGTGTTCTCAGTGATGCTTTCACATAGTGGTGCACTGTTTATATGAGGGAAAGACAGGGTGGGTATGTGTATGTGTATTTTTAGAAAGAATCAGGAATTTCTTGTCCAAAATTCTAATTTTTCTGACACTCAAATACTAGAATGCTGTGGATGTTCTACACTTAGAACCAGTGGTGTTCTGGCACAGTAAGGACTTGGCTCTCTCTGCTGGTTTTGCCTCTCTCTGTACAGGCTTATGGCTGGGACAGAGTTAATTTTYTTCACAGYGGCCAGTCTGGATCTGTGTTTGGATCAGCGATGGAAGCACAGGAATGCTGTAGCTGTTGCTGAGCGGTGCTTGCACAACATCAAGGTTTTTTCTGCCCCTCACCCTGCCCCACCAGCGTGGGGCTGGGGTGTGCAGGGAGCTGGGAGGGGGCACAGCCCACCCTGAGTGACCACAGAGCTCTCCCACACCGTGCTCAGCAATAAAGCTCGGGAGGAAGGGGGAAGGGGGAAGGGGTGTTCCCAAGTCACCGTTCCGCGTGATGGAGCCCAGCCTCCCTGGGCTGGCCGAACACCTGCCCGCGGCAGGAAGCAGGGAATAAATTCCTTTGGGTTTGCTTGCATGTGCAGGTTTWGCTTTACCTGTTAAACTGCCCTTATCACTACCCACGAGTTCATGCACTTCCACCTTCTGATTCTCCCCGTCCCGCTGCAAGGGGCTGACCTCCCCCAGGTTCTGAGCCCCAGCAGGAAGCARAGGCAGGATGGAGTGATGAATCCCACCCCAGCCTCCTGTGTCACCTCCCTGCCCCAGTCTCTGAGCAGCCCACCTCCACATGAAGACAAGTATCCGTGCCTGGCATAATTTATTCTTTTTTGGCATAACCGAAGCTGACAATTCGTGTACAACACCCCAGGAGAGAGCAATGAATCAATTGTAAAAGTGTAAAAAATGGGCTTTTGTGATCCGTGGGCTCTAGCAGCTCCTGAGCGAGAAATGGCACAGCTGACGTGTGTAATGTAACAGGAGAAAGAGGTCGCTGAAACGTGCCCCCCCCTGCCCGCAGCAGCTGGTGCTGTGCCAAGAGTAACCCTAGAAATTCTCCATAAAAGAGCACATTGACTCAGGTTCTACCAAGAAACCCAAGGAAAGCAACCCTACACCTTGCTAATCTCTGCATCTTGGTGAGCGCCGGAGTTGGGGCTGCTCTGGGGAAGCTGTGATTTAAAAAGAAATGCTGTGTTATTTGGGTGCTCTGGAAATGTAGCAATGTAGGGGAAGGATCCTGGAGTGCTGAGGATTTGGCTGTTGGTGGGGCACGTTGGGCCAACAGCGCACAAGGGTTAGAAAGGTGGCACTGTGTGTGGGGAGGGAAAGGGGACCACCAGGAGGTGCATGGAACATGGCAAGCCCATAAAAAACCAAAGAAACAACTCAATCCCCACAAATCCCRGCTGGGAGATGTGGGTACACTTTTAGTTGCCCAAATGAGGAGAGCATTGGCTTCATCCCTGTATAGGAAATGGGGAGATGACCCCACCTCCAGACCAGGACAGATTCTGCTCTCCCCGGGCAAACTGCAACCTTCAAATCCAGTTTGTGAAGTGCTGGTGCACAGCAGCCTCAGTGGAATCTAAAATTCCTGCATAATATGAATTGTAACGGTTGTTAATAACACCAGAGATACATCACAAAATAATGCCTCTTTAGGGGCAAGATTTCTCCCTCTCAAGGCCTGGATACAGCCAAGTCTGTTAAGGTCTTAACCTCCAGCTGCATTAATTGCATTTTTACCAAAAAGTTTGAATCTAAATGTTTTAGGAGGATTTTTCCATAGGTGAACACCATTCCTGTTTTGCTGTTGTCCCTAATGTCATCTTGCCAAACGTGTCTGGCATTCCGGGAATSGGAAATTCCTGTCCTTACCCAGCGAGCAAGAAGCAGATAAAAGGGACAGCAGGCACTGACTATGGCCCCTGGCGATGTGATGTGCAGGGTGACAAAGGTCCAGTGCCCTCCGCCAGCCCCCTGCCCKGATCCTACTGTGAGCCCGGCACCTCCCTCCTGCAGCCAGGAGAGAAAGGGATCCCCTCGAAGGAATCCCGGTKCAGCGTTTCCTTCCCGGCAAAGCAGCTGCGAACGCCGTGTCCCGAGGCAGCTCTTTATACCTGTCTCGATGTCCTGCCGTACCAGCTTATTAATTAACTCCCACCCACGCCTGGGAACACCTAGCCACTCCCTTTGTCCTCACCTATCCCRGCCATTTATAGCAGTGAAGGGATGCTAGGAGTAGAGACGTGGTCACTAAGAGCCAGAGGAGACAAACAGGCACTGGAGTCGATTTGCAAAGGAGATATTTCCCAGCTCGCAGCAGCATGAAAAGCCCTGGGTGCACTCCAAGGTAAGGGCAGAGGGAGCTGGGTGCTCGGGGTGCCGAACTAAAACTTGCTTTGCAGGAAGGTCTGGTTCAAGGAATCCCTGGAAGTTGTTAATAACCTATAGAGTGAGTTACAGTTTGCTCCAGGAAAGGGATTCATTTTGCCGTTAATATTTCTTGGMTGTGTTTCAGGTCTTTTAATTTAAAAKAAGCTTGTTAGTTTGATGCAGATGTCTGTTATTTTTGGCTCAAGCCAAAGGAATGAGAAGGGGGTCCCAAGTCTTAAAGCATATATGAGCTGCACCTCTAAGGTAGTTTTCCATGTGTTCTTCCCAGAAGGGAGATAGCWCAGCACAAGCTGGAAGGAACCAGCAAGGTTCCAAGGCAAGTGGAATYTCTGGCACCTGCCCTGCCAAGTGCTCCGTGGGTTTTTTGGCTTCTTTAGAATTCTGTGTCTTAGCAATCAGCTCCCAAGTGCTTCTCAAAGGTCTTCCAGGCTCCTTCAGTTAGCTTCAGCACAGCATTCGAGTTGGGACTTTCTCTCTYGAGCTTTGCTTTGCCAGATATTAGAGGTATTTCATAACCTAAACAATTCCATGATGCTGTGCAGGTCAGAGGCTCTGTGTTGTGACAAGGTGGGGTGTGTGACACTAAGGGAATGTGGCTTAAGGCTCCCACAAAGATGTGCCAGGGTGGTGGGGGCCAAGTGGGGGTGAAACCCCAGTGCAGGTTTGCAGACACAGAATCAGAATRTTCTGAGCTGGAAGGGATCCACATGGAGCATTGAGTGCAACTCCTGGTCCTGCAAAGGACAACCCCAAATACCACACCAAGTGCATGAGAGCATTTTCCAAGTGCTTCTTGATATTCTCAGAATTTCCATGACATGTATTTGAAGCAKAAAGAGCCTGAAATGTAATCGTTCTCGGCAGACTTTCAAACAGTTGTCATGTCTTACTCATTCTGGAATGAGTACTGGARGCAAGGTCTAATAGCAAATGCCACACTGGCCCTGTGCTGTTTTCTGGGAGAGCAGTCACACTGTGTTCAAAACAGTGTGTATGCTCCAGGTGAAGATCCTACACAATTTCTGTCAGTAAAAACCCTGAMACATTTCAAGAGCTCATTTGTTTCCAAGCACAAAATGTGCAGAAATGATGGAAGCTTGTTGTTAGAGGAGGGAAAAGTGCCATCAGTTTGYTCCATGAGAGATTTGTTTATTCAGCCACTTTATTTATTATAGTGTGTGTGGAGATGTCACTGGAGCCAGTGACAGCCCTGTGGGTGTAACTGTGGGTGGCCGAGCCCAGGGGGTGATGGGGACACRGCTCCCTGCAGTGGTCAGGCCCAGGACTCCATGAGTGCACTGCACCCTGTGTTCCTGCAGCCCTCCTCCCATCCCCAGGGTCTCCATCTCCTCACACTCCTCCCTGGGGATCTCCTCAATCCCTGCCCTTGGCTCTTCCTCTGGACTCCTTCCTCGCTCGCCTTTGCTGGGCTGAGGTGCAGCAGAGTTCCCTGCATGTCATCACTGCCTGTGCCCTGGGCTGGAAGGCAGAGTCTTTCCTTCCATCCACCCACCCATCCCAGGCACAGGAACAAGCACCATGCCATGGTAATGCAATGTGTGTCACCCCTGGAACAAGAAGCTGCCATTTCTTGGGGACTGGCACCTGCATGGACCATGTCCTGCAGAGATCAGTCACTTGCTCCTTAAAACTGACCCTTCCAGGAAGTAACCATAGTTTCAGCCTAGATAAGTCAAACCTTCCTTCCTGCCTGTGTCTCCAGCTGGCTGTTGTTTGGTTTGGGGCACATCCAGACAAAATGGGTCTACTGAGAGCATTCAGTTAGGCTGGAGATGAGCTTGGGGTGCTGAATGTGTCTGAGTATTTGGAGGCAGACTGGCACCCTGTATCCTCAATTTAAGTAAACAACTGTTAAAATGTTGTGGGATGCCTTGAGGTGATAAGGTGCAGAGGTCTACAGAGAATGTCTTCTTGCAGCAGGAGGGATTGATAGTTCTTCCAGAGTGTGTTGTGATCAGGATCTGCCTTCAGGATGCTTTTGGGTGTATGTGATTTGTTCACCCCTTAAAACATTTTGGGGAGTTGCCATTTTGGGGACACTATCTAAATTAATAGATGGACTGTTACTGCACCCAGTAAAACCAACAGGAAAGGTGCAGCAGGAGAATGTCAGCTGAGGAAGGATCTCCAGGCAGGCAGGGCTGCCTGTGATGTGCTCTGGAAAACCAYCACACATATGGCAGCTTCAGCTTAAATGAAAGACCAAGAAGGTTGGCACGGGGGCTGTGTGTAGCCTGCTCAGTGTCCATGGGCTCCTCTGCCTCTCTTCTCCCATCCCATCTCCAAGCACAGGGAATTGTCCCACTCCCAACCCCCTAACAGGCCTGGGACCAAAAAGTTAGGAAATCCTGAATAAATCTTGCCTGCAGGTCTGTCTGGAAACTCTTTGTGCAGAAGCTGTGCTGCAAATTGCTGTCAGAGCTTGGTACCAGCTGTGGCTGAGGATCTTCTCTGGCTTTGGGAAGGGCTCTTGGAGGAAGRTTGAAGGCTTGCTTGTTCCCTTTGGAGAGTGGAAACCACAAGTGTGACCATCCCCTGCTGTAAATTGAGATTTTATCTTCTCAAAACAGTGTAAAGCCTGAGCCAGCTCTGCTGCATTTTGGGCATGTCTGCAAACATAGATTCAGACAGAGCTAAAATAGTTTCTAGGATGAGAGAAGTCAGATCAAACTTGGTGGTGAAAAATTCCTTTTAGGTGGACATCAAACCTTTAAAAGATCCYCTCTGTGTCCCAGCTGGAGTGCACTGGTGATGATCATGKWMCACAGGATGGTTTGAGTTGGAAGAGACATTAAAGACCATCCTGCTCCAACYCCCTGCAATGTGCAGGGACACCTTGATACATCATGGTTGCTTAATTAGTGCTGGAAAAACACTCCTCCCTCATCATTATCCACCCCCTCCCCCATTTGAAAGTGGGGTGTAATAAATCCATTACAGCTGATGTTGGGTTATTTGATTTTCTGTCTTGAAAAATCCTAGTTCTATTGCAACCTCAGTTTAGTGGGTTTTTTCCAGTCCCCATCTTTTGGAGCGATGTGATTACAGAAGCTGCTCAGGTTTCTCACCAGGGAAGTCTTTATACCCCTACAAAGGGCTCGTTTTCTGGTGAATAATCTAGGAGCTTGAATAGTGAATAAGCTCTAAAGCCCCAGAAAACCAAAAGAAAAGCMAAACAAAAGACAGCCAAGTAGAGCAGGAGGCTGTGGGAAGAGCTGAGGCTCTGCCCAAAGTACACTGTGTCTTGCCAARGGCCAAAATTAGGAGAGTAATAGTGGAAGTGCAATTTCTCACTGTCTTGCCTCTAACACCAGAGCTGCTGACAGAGCTGAGGGGCCAAAGGTGGCTGTCAAAACTGAGATATAAAACTGTGATCTCAGTGATTAAAGTTCCTGAGGGCAAGATGTGAAATGGGGTGGTCTGGGGTTTTTACTATTGGATAAAAATCCACGGAAACTCTTCCCTTTTTTTTCCAGGCATGTCAGGTGTCTCATCATTTTCAGCTTCTGCCTGGGACTTACCTTCCTCTCAGGATTCTTCCATATGAAGAATAAGAACTACAGGTGAGTGAGGCAGAAGGAAGGTTGCACAATTTCCTGTGCCTGGAGCAGCTGGGACATGACCTTTATTTATTTATCATGAGGCTGGTGCTAAAGCTCAAAGGGTGGTGGCCCAAAACTTGGTCTTTCCTTTGGGGAAGGAATTGAATTAGCTGAAGTGCAGCCTTTTTGGGACAAAAACAGTTGTGTGGGAAAAGGGGATTGAGCTGAAGTCTTTGGTAAGTGAGAATCTGGAGGGGGAAAACTGGAGGGGGAAAACATCCCCATTGGAGGGTTGGGGCTGATTTGGATGCAGCCTTGGACCAGCTGCAGGTGTGGTGTGAGAAGCACCTGGCTTTGGCTTTGCCAGGTCTCACAGAAGGGGTGCAGCAYCAGAGAGTCTCTTTGCCCCATCTGTGGCCTTCCTGCAGAATCTCCAAGRGCCACGAGGAGCTGCTGGTCCCTCCCACGCCGTGCCATGCCAAGACAAACGTCATGTTCCTCAAAACCCACAAGACTGCCAGCAGCACTGTGCTCAACATCATGTTCAGGTTTGCAGAGAGGTACAACCTCACTGTCGCCCTCCCTGCTGACCAGCTCTTCCACCTGGGATACCCAAGGACTTTCGTGGCCCACTTTGTGGAGGGTTTTGACACCATAGGCCAAAATTACAACATCATGTGCAACCACCTGCGCTTTAACCCCTCGGAGGTAAGGAAGAGCCACGGCACCCGAGGAGAAACTTGGTTGGGACAGGACTAACCTCTTCTTCCTCCCACCAATAGGTAAAAAAGGTGATGGCAGCCAACACCTTCTACTTCTCCATCCTGAGGAACCCCATTCCTCTGCTGGAGTCTTCCTACATCTACTACAAGCACAGYGTGCCTGCCTTCTGGAGCTCCAAGAACGTGAACGAGTTCCTGGCATCCCCCACCAAGTATTACCACCCAGCAGATCACAGGGGAAACATCTATGCCAGGAATATCATGTGGTTTGACTTTGGCTACGATAACAACGCCGAGGATGACACCAAGTACATCCAGACTGTCCTGCAGGAGATCGAGCAGAACTTCCACCTCATCTTGATAGCAGACTACTTTGATGAGTCCATGATCCTYTTGAAGCACACTTTGTGCTGGGATCTGGATGATGTGATTTACTTCAAGCTCAATTCCAGAAGCCAGGACACCGTGCAGACGTTGAGTCCGGAAAGCAAGGAGCAGATAAAAGCGTGGTGCTCACTGGACTGGAAGCTCTACCTGCACTTCAACCAGAGCTTCTGGAGGAGAATTGAGGAGACCATAGGGCTCCAGGTGCTGGAAAAGGAGGTGGATCAGCTGCGGGCCAGACAGAAGGAGCTCATGGAGACCTGTCTCTCAGAGCAGGAGGCAGTGAGGAGAGATGACATCAGGAATAAAGCTCTCCTGCCTTTCCAGTCAGGGGCTGCAAATATCATGGGTTACAACCTCAAACAAGACCTGGACAACAGGACTCTGAGAACCTGCCAGAGAATGGTGATACCAGAGCTGCAGTACACGTCCTACCTTTATGCTGTCCAACACCCTCACAAGAAGAGGAAAGACGTGGGGTTGCCATTGCTGTGGACCAGCCGCCAGGAGAAGGTGCAGCTCCCCGTGTCCAACTAGCACATGTCCTAGTTGTCCAACTAGGAACCCACTGTGGCTTCCCACTGCTTTGCATCACCCCTTGTCTGACACATAACTGRCCCACAGGACTCCTGTGTGTGAGGGGGAGGCTTTGTTTGGGGTCACCAAGCTGGTGGTTGGTCTCTTTTTGGGCATCTTGAGCCAAAGGTTTTGCATTGACCAGATCCTGGGTGATCCCACCTGCCTGTTCCTGGCTGGAGAGAGCCAGGCTGGCTGCAGCTGGCCGAGACATTCCAGCCTCTTAATCATTAATCACGARCGTGATCATTTGCCTTCATTTGATTTTGATATCCATCCTTACATCAGTCTGGTCATGGCTCACTGGAGCAAGTCCTGACTTTGGAGGGTTGAGGGGAGGGGGAGGGAAGTGAGGGGAGTGTGACAAAGGGGACACAGTGCTCGAAGAAGCAGGGGACAAGGGGGGTGTCCCACCAGCAGCATTCCACACTCAGTGAGGACTAACCAGCACACACTGCTGGAGCTGCCTTTGGTGGGGGAGTCCCAGGCATCCTGGCCAAAGGCAGGCAGGCTGGCTGCCTTGCCCAGTGGCCTGYAAGCTGTGCCTCTCACGTGTCACCAGGTGAATGAGCCTCTGTCCCATGTGGGAGAGGTCACTGCTGCCCTGGGAGGAGGCTTTGTGGTTTTGCCCCTTGCTCTCAGGCAAAGGTCCCAGGACATGCCTGTTCCTTTGGGTGCAGCATKCCCAAGCCCTTTATCAGCACATGATTTTTGGGGCTCCCCTTGCTGTGCTGGCCAAACTCTCCAGCACRGATTAGGAGGGGATGGAGTGAGGCACAGCTTTGGGCACACTGGTGCATCCAGGTCCCTGCTGCTGCCCTGACCAGCATGAGCAGGGGGAGATGCTGGCTCAGCTTCAAAACACTGTGGTTTTGTCAGTGTAAGCTGGCACTGACAGATGTGTTGGGAACGGGTGACAAGCAGTGACACCAATTCCATTGGGCTTGGTGCTGCCATCCTCACAGACCCTCCTGGCACTGCCACAACAGCAGGGCAGGATGGGGAGGGTGGATCTGGGGTCATTGGGCTGGCAGTGTTGCCTTTGGGGTGAAGCTGTGGGGCAGCAGCTCCAGCTGGGAAGCAGGAGTGATGCTGTCAGGGGGAGAGGGGTGAGAAGCAGAGGCAGGATTTTCCTCAGCTGTGTTTAGCAGCTGAGGCAGGGGTTAACCAGCCCAGGTGTCCAGCAGRAACAACCCAGATTCACAGCACTTTCACAGTCCAGTGTTACAGGAGCCCTCAGTAAAATTAACCCAAGGCTTGGGAGGCTTTTGTAGCAGC
Organism: Alauda arvensis; assembly: GCA_902810485.1. Classification (NCBI taxonomy): domain Eukaryota; kingdom Metazoa; phylum Chordata; class Aves; order Passeriformes; family Alaudidae; genus Alauda; species Alauda arvensis. Next base: position 1,899,696 of record CADDXX010000113.1, on the reverse strand, counting down.
CAGGCAGAGCTGCTGGAGCCACACGTGGTCACCCTGGGCCATCCCAGGGGCCCTTCCAGGGCAGTTTTGCAGCCTCTGCCTCAGTTTTCCACTTGGAGCTTCTGATCCATGATCTGCCATGCGAATTTTGTCAAGCCCTTTTAGCTAAACTGATCACAGAGATGGAATATTGGAAAATAAAAATATATATTAGGTATAAAAATACTTCCTTAGTAGCTGATCTATGTGCAGAGGGGGTGRTTCTGGGAGGGCTGGGGTTCCTGGGAATTCTTTGGTGCTGGGGGCCTGGATAGGGCTGGGAATCCTGGAAATGCTGGGGGTCCTGCAAAGGTGGGGGTCCTGCAGGGGTTGGGGTCCTGGCAAGGCTGGGGATCCTGGGGGGGCCGGGACCCTCTGGACCACAGCTCCCAGGCTGAGGGGCTCACGGTGGGGTGGACTGTGGTGAGCATGGGCTGGAGCCCCTGGACAGGTCAGTCTGTCCCTCCTCCCTCAGGAGGAGAGAATTCCTGCCCCGTGGATCCCCTTGCTTGCCCTGCCGGGGGTCCGAGCCAGGGGTCTCGGCAGCCGCGGGGCCCCCGGCTCTGCCCATAACGGAGCCTTTGTGCCACAGCGCCGCTGCTGACTCAGGGATTTCTGCCGGGCACCGCCGTGGGAGCCCCGTGACCCATCGGAGGGGGGACYCTGCCAGGGGAGGGGRWGGTGGCGGAGCTGTGAGGCGACAGCTCTGTGCAAAGCCGGCGTCACTCCGTGGTGGGGCCGAGGGACAGAGGGGACGCTCCAGCTGAGCAGGAGCCGGTGAGTGCCTTCACTTTCTCCGGGGGTGTGGAATCAGCAAAAGCTCCCGATGGAACCACAGGTGAGAGTGGCTCGTGACGGCTCCAGCTGAGCCTGGAGTGGATGCCCATCTCCTTCTGTGGGATAATCTCCAGGGAAATGTAGGGACATGTCAAATGGGGACAGCTCACCTGTCCTGAAGGAAAGGCGTTTGGGAACAGCTCTCACCCACYGCCACAGGGACAGCCCGGCTGGGACCCCACTGTCCGTGCTGTGCACCTCAGATTCCCCCACCGAGGAGGGGGAACAAGGGGCCAGCTGGGTCCATTGCACCGGAGGCACCAGAGGCACAGGAACACTCCCTGATCCCTTCAAGATGAGCCTGGGCTGCTCCTGGGGTCTCGTCTGTGGGCTCTGCCCTCCCAATGCCCGCTGAAAGAGAGCGTGGAGCTGCAGGTCTCACTCTGCTCTTTGCTCACTGGCCTTCATTTCCCAGACAAACATCTTAAAGATCAAATTCATTTTATTTCATTTGATTTTGGGGTCCCCAGATCAGCCTCCTCACTGGTGCCCTATGCCCTGACCCACCTCTGAGCTGCGGTGATTTGCCAGCACACACTCAGCCCTCTCCACCGCAGCCCTGCCCCTGGGGCTTACCCACACCCAAACCCACCCAGTTAAACCCCAAACCCTTCCAAGGACAACCCCGCGCCCCTGGCCATGCCCAGCAGCCGCTCCCCCCAACCTTCCTGAGCCCGCCACCTCCCCCTGCTGCAGCTGCCATGGGCTCCCGGCACTTCCCGGCCCGGACCGTGCTCTTCGAGAAGGAATCCAACGGTGTCACGTACCGTGTGCCCGCSCTGCTCTACCTGCCCTGCGTGGCCAAGCTGCTGGCGTTCGCCGAGGAGCGCCTCAGCGCCGACGATGCCCACGCCAACCTGCTGGTGCTGCGCCGCGGCACCATCTCCGGCAGCTACGTGGAGGTGGGGACACGCGGGGCTGGGGACACGCTGGGGGCTGTCCTCACCGCCTGGGTGTGGCACAGCCCGGCTCCTGGAGACAGCCCAGGGGGAGGGGAGGCTGGCGTGGGTGAAGTGGGTCACAGGGTAATTGTTGGGTTTGGTTTGGAAGGGACCTCAAAGGCCATCTCATTCCACCCCCTGCCATGGGCACGGGCACCTCCCGCTGTCCCAGGCTGCTCCAAGCCCTGTCCAACCCAGCTGGGAACACTTCAGGGATGGGGCAGCCACAGCTGCTCTGGGCAGTGGGATTGTCCTTACTCCTCTGTGTCCTCTCCTCCTCCCTGGGCAGTGGGAAGACATGCGWGTGCTGGAGACAGCAAAGCTGCAGCACCACCGCTCCATGAACCCCTGCCCGCTSTACGATGAGTTCACGGACACCCTCTTCCTCTTCTTCATCACCGTGCTGGGCAGGACACCCGAAGCCTACCAGATTGTCACTGGCCAAAATGTCACCCGCCTGTGCTGCGTCACCAGCGCCGACCAGGGCCTGAGCTGGAGCACGGCCACTGACCTGACACAGCAGGTCATCGGTGCCACCATCAAAGGTACCCAGKGCAGGGGCTGAGCAGAGGGCAGGGCAGCAGCAAGGGCTGGGCCTGGGTTTGGGCCTCCTGGAGCCACCAGTGGCATTGCTGGGAGTCACTTTGACATAGGAGTCCCACAAGCTTCCAAAAAGGTGGATGAAGACCTCAAGCAGAGGGGAGAAAGGATGGAAGAAGTATCTTCTGGCGGGTGGGGAGAAGATGGAGAGGCCCCATAGCCATGGGTAGGAACATGTGTGAGGACAACCTGGCAGCACTGGGCTCTGTTGCCCTGCCACCCCAGCACTTGGCTTGGCTTGACTGGGAGGAAGCCGTGGGGACCCTTCCACACTGGGCATGGGAGGGCACTATTGCAGGGGGGGTGACCCCATGAGCCCAAACCCAGTCAGGCTGGGTWGCACGTGGCTGATAACGAGATGGGTACCATGGATTGCTTAAAGATGTCCTTTAATCATTGAAAGCAGCATCCAAAGACCAGGGGGTGTGGTTAGCYGGGCAATTTATAGGGTTTTACTTGAGGGCAAGTGTCCAAACTTGGTTACAGGGCAGGGGTTTGAYCTTGTTAGTCTAAGSYCTTGTACCAACGGGGCTTGACCCAAGTCTRTYAGCATCTTCSTGAAGTCCCACCTCCCAGGGTCTCAGGTTTATYCCYTCCATGTAGGGTACTCGGGCTAAGCTTTGATCTGTCCCAGGTAATTCGGCTTCCACAGGGCGCCGAGTTGGTCACTGTTTACCCCACCCCAGCCTCACCCATCGCACCTCCCCTCCCCAGACTGGGCGACGTTTGCGCTGGGTCCGGGGCACGGCATCCAGCTGCGCTCGGGCCGCCTGCTGGTGCCCGCCTACAGCTACCACATCGACTGCAAGGAGTGCTTCGGGCAGCTCTGCAAGACCACCCCGCACTCCTTCGCCTTCTACAGCGACGACCACGGCCGCGGCTGGCGCTTCGGGGAGTTCATCCCCAACCTGCAGTCGGGGGAGTGCCAGCTGGTCTCGGTGGACGAGGAGGACGGCTCCAACGTGCTCTACTGCAACGCCCGCAGCCCSCTGGGCTTCAGGGTGCAGGCGCTCAGCACGGACGATGGAGCCGTKTTCCACGGGGGGCAGCTGGTGCAGCGGCTGGTGGAGCCTCCCCACGGCTGTCACGGCAGCGTCATCGGCTTCCCCGCRCCCYTGGTGTACGGCCCCGGGGTGYCCCYGCRGGGCTCGGCTCGCCCGCTGCTCCCCGGGGCGCTCCGGGGCTTGGGGCACCCGCCCGCCCCACGGGCAGGAGCTGCGGATTGTCCCAGCCCAGGGCACCGGGATGATGCCCACAGTGCCACCTCGGCCCGGGGGGGCTCTGCAGCAGCCCCCAGCCCCAATCCCTTCTTCCAGCCACCCACGTGGATCCTGTACTCGCACCCCACCAGCTCCATGTCGCGGGTGAACATGGGCGTGCACCTGAGCACCTTCCCCAGGGACGCCGAGAGCTGGACAGAGCCCTGGGTCATCTACGAGGGCCCGAGCGCCTACTCGGACCTGGCTTACATGGAGCTGCCCTTCCGGGGCTCGCCGGTGGCCGGCGGCACGGCCATCGCCTTCGCSTGCCTCTACGAGAACGGCACGAGGTCCCCGTACGAGCAGATCTCCTTCAGCATGTTCACACTGCACGACGTGCTCCAGAACATCCCCCTGACCGCCGCCGCTGCCCGGCACCGGGGCAAGGCCAGGAGGAGGAGAAGGAGCTGCTCCATCTCCTAGAGCCCGCCCAGCCCGGCTCCCCCCACACCCTCTGGATCCTGGAGCATCAGGCCCTGGGCTGGYTCCTGCCGCCATCCAGCACGGCCACGTCGCACACAGGTGTGTCACTGTCCCCACACTGCGGTTTATCTCGGTTTTATTGCTGCTTTTTWARTYCTRTTTYGGTTGGGTGGRGAGGCTTTTGCCCCCAGCMCAGCCCCRGGCTCCTCTCCAAGCAAGAGCCACCTCTGGAATCAGATTTGGGGGGCAGCAGCAGCGGGGAGGCRGCCAGGGGCACCTTGTGGCACCCCTGGGTGGGCTCAGGGGGATRTGGGGCTCCAGCTGTGCCGTGCCTGGTGCCACCACCCTGCTCCAAGGGCTTTCCTCCCCTTGATAGAAATTGTTACACTATATAAACATGGTCTATAATGTTAAATTCTTTCTTTTTAAAGCAAAGACTTTTTCTCAAGGGTCTCTCTGAATTCACTGTGAGGGTTTGGGTGGGGTAGAGTTCTGTTCCTTCATCATAGCTGGGATGGGACTGGGTTTTTTATTTGGGCTGATGATAAAGAAATGTTTGYGCTGCATTACTTGTCTGTCTGGACTTTTAATTCTCTCCATTATTTTCCTTTCCATTACAATTTATTATTATTATTTCAATTATTAAAGTGCTTTTATGGCAACCCCGGAGAGGTCTCACTTTTACCCCTCCCATTCTCTCCCCCTCCCGTGGGATGARTGCTCAGCTGGGGTTCARCCACCCCAATGGCCCAGYTSATGTTTTGTCTGGGATTTGGTTTTYYAATGTGCCATGGCCATCCCTGCTCTCCTCTGACCCTGGTCAGTCTGGGGGCAAACCCCTCCTGGGCAGGCTCAGCCCCACACTGGGTCCTGGAAGGGTTATGGGCAGGGGGTTGAGCACAGGAGTGGGGTCCTGCTCCTGCAATGAGCAGCAGCTGCTCCTGACAGTGTGTGGGTGAACTTTGGGGGGCTACACCTCAATTSCAGCTCTGCCTYCCCCATCCCAGTGCCCCAGCTCAGCTCCTCGGGTCTGTCCTGCCCTGTGCAGGTGACAAACACCAGCTCAGCTGCCYTAAATGTGAACTGATCACCAAAAGTGTCCAGCTCCTCAGCCTGTGACACCACCAYGCCTCATTCCCACCGGGGAGGGGGGAGGCTGACAAAYGACASACAACACGGAGAACAGAAATTTYCAGTTCCCTGGAAGCTGCAAAATAGAACTCAAAGACTCACTAGCAAGGGAGATAAAAGGGTGTGAAAGCAGGCACACAGGCTGCTAAACACAGCTGGAGGCAGGGGAGAAACAGGTAATGAGGAGCGTGGTGACTTTGGTGGCAAAATTATGTAATAAGAAACAGCAGCTCGTGCCCTGAGAGAAGTACAGGCACCAGCCATCCCTGTGGACAACTCTCTAGGACCAAAAAAAGGACTTCCAGGCCTAGGAGATATTGCTGTATTCTTTAGGAAATCCCTTGTAATCCTGATCTGATCCTGATGGAACAAACACCCTGCTGTGAAGCTGCACAGCACACATTCAGTTACAGGGTATGTCCTGTGTGTGTCCAGCTCTGTGATAAAGAATCACAGAATTAAAAAGCCTGCTTTCTAGTGCATTTCTAGTGTTTTGGTTAGAAAACCGGTTCTCTGCCTCATTTCAGTGTCACAAGGAGTGGCTGAGGCAGCTGCTGGCTCATGCTGGAGGCCAGGTCCTCACCTCCATCCCTTATCAGAGCAGTTCCCAACCCCAAACATCCACCAGGGGAAGGGACACGGCCTGGGCCAGGGCAGCTGCACAGGAGCAGCCCTTGTCCCACCATCCCCACGAGCTGGGGTGTCCATCCCCCGTGGGGGCTCTGTCCATCTCACMCAGGGCTCTGGCACCGGGCTGGTGTCACAGCTCCTGCCGCGTCCCCTCYGTGCCAGCAGCCGAGTGGCACCGGGGTGACCCCTCCTGCGGCCTCCTGGCGCTGTCACCGTGCCCTAATTGCCGTCACAGAAGCCGCAGAGGCAGCCGAGGCAGGCGTTGAGGATCTGCAGCAGGGCCAGCAGCATCTCCGCCCCGCTGAGGAGCAGCAGCAGCGAGAAGAGCACCACGTGCCAGGGCACGATGCCCGCGGGCTCCAGGCACACGCTCCAGGCTCCCCGGTTGTACAGGTAACTCTCGGCCCTGGGGGGCAGGAGGGGAGAAGCTGCAGGAGCTGCAGAATCCCAGCACCTTCCCCAGACACCCCATCCTTCATCCAGAGGATGGGCAGGGGGTGAGGAAGATGGAAAGCACCACTGGAAACCCACGGAAGGTGAGAATTCCTTGAGCTTCCAGGGTCTTGCATCAAGCACCCACCCGCCCCACCCCCTTAATGAATCAATTAATTAGCGATAATCAGGCAGCCGCTCACCTGGCCTGGGGCCCCTGCTCGATGGCATCCAGGAAGGGGTATCCCCAGAGGGCGGGGTGCCCGGGGCCGGGCCGGGTGCTGTTGTGCAGGCACAGGGGGCCATTGGTGAGCCCCACCCCGCAGAGCACGAAGCAGGCGGC
>CADDXX010000113.1:1877717-1892532 GCA_902810485.1 Alauda arvensis | reverse complement strand
GCTGCAGGTTGTCAGCAGGGTTTGGGACAGGGGGAAAGCTCCCCTCGGCAGCCGTGGCTGAGGATGGAGCCGTCACTGGCGTGGGCAGGGAGAGGCAGCGAGCTGCAGGGCTCATCCCAGCACTGACTGCAGCCCTGTCCCCTGGGGAGGTGACACCCTGCCATGGCCCATCACAGGGCCACTGGGGAGCAGCAGCAGGGCCTGGCACAGGGGGCATTCAGCACATCCCACCGTGGGACCGTGAGAAATGGGGACCCAACACAGGAGAGGGGGCACCCATCACATCGGGGAGGGGGATCCCTGCCATGTCCCACCCCGGGGCACGGGGGAGGTGGCACACAGCCACATTGCCACCCTCCCAGCTGGGGCTCACGTTGTGGCGGGTGCCGCAGCCGGGGCACTGCCAGCCCAGMGCCGTGACGTGGGTCGCTGCCAGCAGCACCTGCGGGGACAAAAGCGCAGCTGGGGCACCGAGGGGAGCCAGCAGCCCTGCTGCAGCCCCTGTCCCTGCCCCAGGGCCGGGGAAGGAGGACGGGAGTGTCCCGCTGTACTCACGGCGATGCCGCCTCCCCAGACCCCCGGCACGGCCTTGGCGTGGCTGCTCAGGTGCCCCTCCAGCAGGTACCGGGCTGCTCCCCCGGGGAACAGCAGCAGGATGCTGGCTGCCATGGACAGCGTGCCCAGCACCAGCAGGCAGGGCCCCAGCACCCGGCTGCACCTCCCCACRCACATGGCTGTCCTGCAGGGCAATGAGGAGGATGAGGATGAGGAGGAAAGGGCTGCGTTTGACCCCGCAGTGCCCCAAGGCTTCCCCAGCCCGGGCCCCTCTCAGCTGTGGTGGGTGGGAGTTGCTGGGTCACGCTTTGGGGTGTCAGCCCACCCTGCCGGAGTGTTGCAATTCCCCAAGAATCTGCTTCCCCCTTACCCCAGGATATGGAAGGCTGAGATATCCCTCTGACCTTTACCCCTTTCCCCTGTCCCACTGGCCCTGGGCCAGAAGCCCACCAGAGATAAGGCCTACATAAGACCCTGTATTTCCTTGATTCGTCCTCTTTCCATGTGGACCCTCCACGAATAAAGACCTTCAAACATCACAGAAGGAGCCTCTTCTGGTAATCCCCAGTCCTATCCCTGAGATATCCCTGAGATATCTCCTCCCTGGGCCCCGTGGGGAATCTGAGCTGGCCATGAGTCTTTGGGGGGCTGCAGGGTGGGGAATAGTCTCACCAGAGGGCGATTTCCAGTGGAAATTCCAATACTTCCTTGCCAAATGGGCAATAGTGTTCCCAACCCCAAATCCCGTGTGACTGCAGGGTTGGCTCTTCCAAAMCGTGTCCCAGCTCATGGCAGGGGAGGRTGGTCTTTAAGGTCCCTTCCAGCCAAACCCAGTGTGAGGTTCTGTGAAAATGCTCCTGCAGGGAGCCAACCTCCCCCCACAGCTCAGTCTGGCTTTCAGTGTTTACAGTGAACAGGAGGGAGCCAGGAAAGAGGCAAAATCCTGGTGCAAGGGCTTGTGAAAGCACATCAGSCTCCCATCAAATCCAACAGCAATTCCATCCCTGTCACATGCTAGTTCTGAGTATGCTGAAACCAATTAATTTGAATTAAGAAARCATTATWACCAATCCTCCAGTTCCACTGGTATCTTATTAAGTTMTGACTTTAYCTAGGAAGCACCTGCCCATCTCCAGATGATACCTTGTCCAAAATTGCCTCTCTCCTGCACCTCCAAGCCCCTTCCCTTGTGCAGGATGTCCATTGGAGCATGGTTTGTGTTGTCCTGGCTCCCAGCCGTTTTCTACCCTGAATTCTTTTGGCTCCAAGTCTGGCTGATGCATTTTCCCCTTTCCTGCCAGAGTGCCCCTGTTTTCCCAAGCTCCCCAGGCTGAGCTGTTCCTGGCTCTGGCTGATGTTCTCATGCCGTGCCTTTGCAGAGCAGAAGTGGCTGTGGTGCTGTGGGGCTGTTCCTGGGGAAGAGCAGCCCCAGCCCCTGTGCAGAGCCTCAGCACAGGGAGAGCAGCTGGGACAGCCCCGAGGGGCTGGGGGACACCAGGCCAGCAGGGACTGCTGGGCACCAGCCACACCAGTCCCAGCAGGGCACTGGGGAGGGCTGTGGCACCTGCGTGGAGGGATGTGAGACAACACACCTGAGCTCCAGCCATCCCAGAATTCCACCTCTCCTGATTTCCATCCTCCCTGCCTTGGTTATTTAGGGCCTCTTGCCCCCCAGTGAGGTCCTGCCTGCAGTGCAGGGATTGTGTGTGTGCCATGAACACCCTCTGCTGAGTCCCACCTCCCCTCCACCTCCAGGTCCTGCTCCTCTGAGCTCCCAGCCTGGGCTCTCAGAGCCTTTCTGCACATCTCCCCCAGCCTCTCCAAGGACTCTCCTTCCCCTCCACCTCTGCCTGGGGATGGCAGGGGGTCTCTTTTCCCCAGGAAGCTCCCATGGTGTGCAGTCCCCTGAGCAAGCAGCTCCCCAGGCAGCACAGACAAACCCCAGAGCAGGGGAGCAAAGCCAAGGTGCAGCTGCTCCTGTGTCCAGGAGAGCAGGATTCCCTCCTGGCAGCACATCCCCATGAGCACAGAGACTCCAGCAAAGCCCAGGGAACTCCTCCCCACTTCCCAGCTTACCTGGAGTGGTGCCAGGCAGAGCAGCAGCAGCAGCCCCTGGGATGAGCCCTGTCCCAGAGGCATCACCCATGGGTGACTATTTATGACACCTCAGTGTGTGCTCTGTCCCCTCCTCCCCCCCAGGGCCACCCACCCGATCATGCCCCTCCTGTTGCTTTCGTGCTCCCCATGCAAGGAAGGATGAGCTGGATGAGCTATGACTGTGCTTCTGCCTTCTTCTTCTTCCCCWTTTCAGAGTTTACACGGGCAGAGTTCACCAAAACTGCCACAGCCTCAGCTTTTTGAGGCTTTACCACATCTGCATTAAATGCCTCARTCAGTGCCTGAGTAGTGAACGTTGTTTACTCCTGGAACAACCTGGGGTGAGCATGTTGGGATAATAGTTGGGATAATACTTTCCTCTCTAATACTCCAGTAAAAGCTTCAGAATAAATTCTATAAATAAATTCCTGTGTGTCAGCTGGCTCCTGCCTCCACCTCTGCTTCCTCACAGGTGTCTCAGCTTTTCCTCAGGTGCTGAGTATGTCCCCACCACGTGTGGATCTCATGCCTTGGTTATRAGATTGAGAGRGGAAGGCTGTTYATGGATATCTCAATTATTASAAGTCATCAGATATCAGCATTTCCYGTGTGCCAAAGCTGGCAGTTAAGGTGCTACAGGGAAACTCCAGGTCCCACAGAGAGGGTCAGGAACAGGATCAGGAGAACAGGAATGACCTCTGTGCCCAAGAACAGGAATGACCTCTGTGCCCAAGAACAGGAATCAAGGAAACTGTAGCACAAAAAAATGGGACAGTTTTACTGGCAGAGGAGTTGCAGGTGGCACAAGCCAAGAGAAGAATGGCTCGTGGGCTGTGCAGGCAGAAGGAAAAACCTTCTCAAAGAAGAGTTTTGAGCCCTCCAAGTGCCACATGGGAAAAGATGAATGGGTGAGGGCCAGTCACAGCAGGCAATTCCATTCCTCTTGCAAAAATAAGCTGAGGAGCAGATTATTTGACAGTGCCTCTGAAAGGAAAATCAGAGCTGGCACCAGGGGAGGAATTCCCGTTTTAGTCACAGAATCTCAGAATAGTCTGAGGGGGAAGGGACCCAGCAGGACCATGGAGGGACTGAACCTGAGACTTGGCATCATCAGCTCCAGCACCTGAGTTAATCTCAGGGTATTCCATCCCTAAATAAGACAAATCAGTCTCTAAAATGAAGACGGACAAAGCATGCAGGATAATGAGAGTCCAAGTTCTCCTCCTTTGCTATTTGACTTAGAAAGAGGGGAACTCATCTCTCACTCTGCTGGAAGAAAATGTTTTGCAACCTCATCTTGTGCTCTTGCTACGTCACAGCAACCTGAGGTTCCCACACACACATGACCTGCTCCATCCCCTCCCACAGGAACCCCCACGCCAGGAAGTGGGAAGCACTGGGGTGACACCCTCCTTCCTGCATTGCTGATCTTCTCCTTATAAGAATAACCATCCTAGAGGGATAATTTTAGCCCTGCACGTGAGGAGCTGTGTGCTTGCCTTTCTCACACCAGAGCTGAGCTGGGAAAGTGTCAGCACAGCARTGGTGGCTGAGGAACTTGGCTGCCAGGTCCTGGTGCAGCCAGAGGTGGTGCCACCTATGCAATTCCAGCTTGGCAAGGTCCTGCTGCTGCTTCCTCACAGCTGAGGAGGGGCTTTCACTTCCCTGCTGCCCTTTGCTTCCCCAGACTCCCTTGGGGATGGGGAAACTGCACAGCAGGCTGGGCTGCAAGGGTGGTTTGGCTTCAAGGGTGGTTTGGCTTCAAGGAGAACCAGACACACTGAGGTGAGTGAATTGGTTGTTTTTGCCACTACTCAGCCAAGACTTCTCCAAAATCCCCTCAGACAAGCCCTGCAGGGTGTTTGTGGCTAGGACTGACCAAGGGGACACCAACATGATGCTGGACAATGTTTGCTTTCTTTTGGGGTTAAAAATGTCACCCAAATTTACAGTTCAGATAAACCAATCCCATGAAAAGCTGGACGTTTATAGAAAGGAAAAATAAGTAAATTAAACCCAAGAGGTATTTTGAGTTTGAGGCATCCCTGTAGTTCCTTGAGCTGCAGACTGATGTAAAAATATTCCCAGCTCAGAACTGGAAATGTTTTCCTCAGCTGCACTGAGAGTTCAGGGTTTTCCAGCTTCAAGCCCATGGCAGGGGCTGAGCTCCAGTATTTCAGTGGAGACCTACCCACAGCCAGGAATATGAGGATGACCCAAAATTAATTTCCTGATTTCTGTTTCTCCACTGTATCTGCCAAGTCCTGCTCCAGAAGGGGCCCTGCTCCTCAGCATTTCATGGCAGGCCATGACAGGAATGTCCCAGGGAGCCCAAACACAACTGCAGAACTCAGGCTCTGCCTTGCCACCACCTGTCCCAGGAGGACACTGACAGTTCAGAATAAAAAGCCACATTTCCTCTGCTCTYTCATTGGGAAAATCCAAGCCCTGCCTCTTTTTATTAGTTTTCACACGGGTATTTTTCCTGCCAAGGTCCTGTCAGATTGATTCACTCCAAGGTTTTGTATCCTCTCCAACAGCCTGAGGCTTTCTTGGGCAGTGCTGTCCTCAACAGCTCCTTACCCTTCTACCCCAGTATCCTTAAGGAAAACCTCAGGAGCTCCCCATATAACACAGGGACAGAMTTCCATCAGAACTAAACCAACAAATAAACCCCAACCCCAAAAAACCAAGAGCTGAAGAAAGCTTCTGAAAACAGTTTGTTTTATTTCCAGGATCAAATATTACAATAGGACATTTACATATATTTATAAAAAATGCAGCAGTTGTGTATATAGATCAGAGGTTTCCTTGAGTTTGGTCCCTCCCAGCACAGTGAGCTGAAAACTTCCAAATGAATCCTCTCCCTCCTCCCATGTGAAGTTGTCATTATTGGAGAAAGTGACCCTTGTGAAAAGCTGTCCCTGAGAAACTGGACGTTCTCCAGTTCCAGGAAACAGCTGCATTTTGTAAAAAAACCATCCATCCTAGAGTCTGGTGTCTCTGAGTTTTACCCAGATGTTCTTCACAGAACATATAAAATAGCACCTCACGCCCTGCTCCACAGTTTGAGCTGKACCCCTTCAATCTGGGCACCTTCACCAGCAGTCACAAAGTGACTTCTCTTTGCTCCCAGCCCTCAGACAGTGACAAACCCTGAATTTCTGTCCTCAAGGTGCCCATGGAACACAGYGGATGAGCCAGGCAGGCTGAGGCCCTGTGTGTGTAAATACATATGGCTCTGCTTGTTGGGAGTGCACAGGCAAGAGGRGACAGGAGTAAAAGTCAGCACAGAGGGGAATCCATTCACCTCAGCAGCTCCAAACCCACACAGGGCTGTGGGTACTTCCAACAATGCAGCCAGCACAGGGCTCAGCATCAGTTTTGTTTTGCCTTTGAAACAGGAGCTGTTCCATTTGTGGAAAATCACTTGTGAAAATAAATAAATAGAAAGGGTGAGGGAGAGCAGAGGCTGGGTTTGGGAACAGCCAGACAAGGCACAGCCAGTCCTTAGCACAGAGACTTTGCACTTCACCCACCTAAAGAACATCTCTGCCATCCCTTCTCCTCCTGCAACACCAGACAACCTGTTCTATCAACTTCACTCAACAGGGATTAAACCAGAAGTAGGTAGTGATATTAATACAAACTAAAAAGGAATAAAGATGAAGTGATGAGGCCCTGAAGTACAGAGATCTTCCCACTCACATGGACATTCCTACACAGGTCTCTATGTTCATATTTCATTTTGATGTGGTTTACCAAACATTTCAAGCATCTCTGCAGCATTTGCTACCTGACAAACAGCCCAGATGCTGCCCTGCCCCCCAGAGAAAACWGGTTTTAATTTAGCCCTTGTTGCCTGAGTCCCAGTGAAGAAGCTCAGTGCTCTGACAGGAACAGGAATTTGAGACCCTTAGCAGAGAGGTTGAGTTAAAAAACCTACCCCAAACCCGGTTTGTGCAAAGGTACAAACCACAGCACAGTGCCAGGGCAAGCTGAGGGTACAGATCAGCTCTGAGGGATGTGGACCCTGCCAAACACAGGCTGGACAAAGGAGAGGTGTCACTTCCCCCTCACTGTGAGGAGAAGGTCAGGGAGCTCTGGGAAGAGCTGATGGAAAAATTCCTGCTCAGATCTACTCAGGAATAATGGTGCATCTGGATGCCTTTTACAGACAATTGTATTTTACAAGGCTGCCTGCAGACCCTGGACATTCCCCCAAGATCAGTGGTGTTCMCTGAACTGATGTGCCAGGAAAAGCAATGCACTGCACTCCATGGAGGTCAGAAACCATAAAAAACACAGACCTTGGTTCAAAGCCTAAAGAAAATAACTCGAGTATGGCCAGAAATGCTTGGCCCTTTTKAGGTCAGTGGGGAATGCTGTGAGCTTGAGGCTGGTCAATCAGCTTGACTTAAGAGCATCAGACAGATCCAAAATCCTTCTGTGGGCCTCTGAAGTGGGGAGCAAATGTGTCAGCTGCACCTGGCAGGGAAAGGCAGAGCTTGCTTCACCTTCTGTTCCAGGCTCCTGGCTGAGACTGTGACCTGACATCCCAAAATGAAGCTGTGTTAGATGGAGAGCACAAAGGGAACATCTCCAGCAGCAGCAGSAAGGAGCTGCAGCTGCACACACAAGAGCCCTGAGCAGCTCAGTCAGAAAAGCCTCCACTGGCCACATGCACTGCTGCTCCTCCAGCACCACATGCAAATCCTGACCAAGTGACACCCACAGGAAGCCACAAACCACAGCTTTTGAAGGATGGGTTTCCTTTGTCCTTCTAAGTTCAACATCRTATTTCCCAATCAAACTTAACACATTTTTTCCAGCACAGGCAATTTGAGCTTCAGATTTCACATCTAGAAGTGACTGTYAAAAGGCTCTTTAAACATTGCCCAACCCATCACCTTCAGTGCCCTGAGCTGTCCCAGGCAGGAGCTGATTTGTGCTTGCAGCCACATTCCTCAGGCCAGCAGAGCACATTCCTGCAGGGCCAGGAAGAGCTGGAGAGGCTCTGTCCTGCTTGGTGCAGTTTCTCCCCAGCTTTCAGCCCCCACAGCACAGCTGATGTGTGGCACTGGGTTTGTTGGGGYTGGGAAGGAGAGAGGGAGGAATGAAAAAGGGAGGAGCCATGTGCAGGGATACAAAATCCTTAAAATTTTTTTCTTTTTCTTGCTCAAAGCAAAAGGAAAGTGATAGAAAAAACCACACTGTGAGACAGAAAGAAAAAAACCCAACCCAGGATCCCAGTTTCCTGGAACAGAACAAACTCCTAGAAACCATGAGAAAAAGCCATTTTCAGGGTTCAACTTCCCTGTGTTCTTTCTCTGTTTGAGCAATTCCTGGTCTCATCACAAAGCTCAGCCCAGCCCCACACAGAGGAGCAGGCCTGGGAAGGTGCCAGTGAAACCACTCCTGGTTATTCCAGACAGCTGGAGCTGCTTCAGGAAACTTTAGGACTGCATGGAAATGTGAGTTAGGGATCTGGATTCCCAGGAACCAAAGGATCCTTCAGCCCAGAGGTGTCACTGCTGCTTCCCAGACCCAACACAAACCCCCTCAGTTCCCCATGCTGGGAGCAGCCTCCACACCTGGGGGTTTGTACAAACCACAGGTGACATCTGGGGTCACACCAACCTCTGAGCAGGAAACTGAGCTGAGGCTCTGCTTTCCTCACACTACACCCTGCAGCAGAAAGGGAAATCAATTCATACAATTGCATGATTACATGTCAAACCTCAATGAGGAGCAGGGGACAGCTGTGAGCTGGGGTTCTCATGGGGAATGCCAGACATTTTCTGTGATTTCTTGCATTTAAAGGTTCCAAAGTACAGATGCTAGCATGAAATCCAAGGCAAAATGTCTTGCAAAACTGGAATATGGAAATTTCTGGCTGCTAAAGTCTTTAAGAAGGACAAAAATCTGAGAGTGGCAGAAAAACCAGCAGTTATGCCAGGTTCCATGTGCCCTCCTCAGTGACTGAGTTTTTAGTTGTAAATACACAAATCCCCCACACTGTGCTGAGGGCTGTGCCAGGTAACTCCTGTCCCTCTGGAACATCTGCTGAAACACCAGCTGAGCAACAGCTCCATGTCTGGAGAAGACACTGCAGGAAAACTTGTGGTGCCAGCTTCCAGAGCTGGARGGAAAGCCTGCACCAAGGAGCAGCTTTCCATGCAGCCCTGCAAATTAAAAGGTAAGTGACAGCAGATGAACATGGCAATAGAACAAAAATCATCACAGGGAATTCAAGCCACCAGGCTGGGAAGTGTTTTATGAAGCATTAATTGATGCTCAGTGCTGTAAAACTCCTGTAAAACCACTCACTCCTAGAAAAAACAACCAAGGAAAAAAGCCAACTGTCAGGTCTCTGTGGCAGGTGTTTTCAGAGARTCCAAAACCTTTACAGGACCCTTGTAATCCTGAGAGCAAGTAAGGAGACACTTTGAGATGCTGGGAAGAGATCATGGATAACCCACCCACTCCCACAAAGGAGCTGGTTCTGCTCCAGCACTGGACTCACAGCTTTCCCTCTGGGCCAAGCAGTGGTGCACAGCTGGATTTTTGGGGGCTTGGCTGGTTTTTTTGCTATGTCCACTGGCAATTTAAAGCAGGAGGAAAACATGCAGGCAGCCTAGAAGCCTTTGCATTAGGTGGGGCATTTTACCCGACTCCTTTCCAAAAGCAGTGTTAGGTAAGAGAAGGCTGGAAGGTTAATGGAGACCTTTTGTGTAGGGAATCCAAACAAAGGAAAGACTGTCCTGAAGGTTATGCTCTCTCCCAGAGAAGSTTATCTCTCTCAGAGAGATGCCTCTGTGCCTTATCACACACTCTTTTCAAAAATAAATTAAACAGAACAGATTGGAGAATAGCAGCGAGAAGGGTTTGTGTGTCATGGCCACTCCGAGCTCCAGCATGCTGGATCACTGTTTTACTTTATTCCAGGAAAGCAGAGGAAGGATGTTCTTCCCAATGCTCTCTGCAGCTGAGGAAGAAAATAAAACTCTGAGCACTCTCATTTGGTCACTAGAGCAGGAGGAGGGAGGGAGAGAGAGGAGGAGGAGGGAGAAGGGCGGGCCAGCCTGACTGCAGCCCTGCAATCCCATCACTGCATATTTAACCACTCCTGTCCCAGGCAAAGGGCAGAGGGAGGAAGGCTGGGAGAACTCAGGCCACAGTGCTAATTCCTTTCCTGCACAAAGACAGTCTCTTGAGGACACAGGCCTGCCTCCTGTAACGTGATCTCATAGTCCAGGTGGGAGAGTTTCCTGCGGGGGAAGTTGGTGAGCAGCTCGAAGCGTTCGTTGGGGTATCCTTTGGACTGCACGTGCTTCACCAGGGCCTGGGGACAAGGGAAGGCAAACCACTGTCACAGAAGGGAAAAAACAATCCTGGTTTCCTCTAAAATGGAAGTTTGTAACCAAAGAAAACTTTGAAATTTGGTAATTTTACATAAACATTTWGTTTGGCCCACACACGGTCTGATTAATCACAGAAACTCATTACCAGTGATCCTTTACCTGATCCTTTACACACAAGGTAAACTGCATATAAAAACTACAGATAGCAGTGCATGAATGCAAGAGAGCTGCCAGAGAGCCCACACATGGGCTGATTAATCACAAAAACTAATTACCACTGATGCCTTATCTAACTGATCCTTTACACACAAGGTAAACTGTACATGAAACTATAGATAATGCAGGAGAGCTGAATTCCACACCACACATTCAAGCCACAGTGAAATAGAATCTGGAAAAAAAAGCCTTGAATGACCCAAAATAGAAGCCCCCTCATTTGTTTATCAGATATAGCCCTTACCCTAAAGCTAAAAGCCATCAGAGAAGCTTTTTGGTGAGGTAGCATTGGCCAAAATAAATGCAGAGATTTTATTATTTGTTTCCTTGCCTTCAATAAGCAGATTTTGGGGTTGTTTGATTTTGGATTTTTAAAGGTCTTTTCAATTCACTGGCTTCTCTGGGGCAGGACACAGAGCATTGGGATGAGGGGCTCACATCCCAAGAAACAGGCATTGTCAGGAGGAGTCCATGTCTGTGCTGTGGTGAGAGAGATTTCCCAGCTTCACCAGCAAACACAGCACCTAAAGCTGGGAACCCAAAGCACAGAGAAGTGGGGACTGGCAAAGAAAAGAAGAGTAACAGAGCAAGATGTGGGCAGGAGGACTCGAAACTTTTGTAAGAGAGGGAGAAAAATAATTTATAAGTAATAAAGTGTGAAAATCTCAGGGGGTTCTATCAATACAGTTCCCATTGTTTTGGTGGGCAGCTCATGGCAGTAAATCTCAGCCCACAGCACTCTCTGRCACAGGCTGCCCACAGGAGCTGTGGCTGCCCCTGGATCCCTGGAAGCGTCCAGGGACAGGTGGGACAGGGCTTGGAGCACCCTGGGACAGTGCAGGGTGTCCCTACCCATGGTATAGGATAGAATGGGATGGGCTTTAAGGCCACTTTCACCCTGAGCCACCCTGTGATTCTGTGAGGAGGGGACTGAGGCACCCAAGCTCAGCCTAACTCAGCCTGAGAGGGCTCTGCTACAGCCCTGCTGTGAGCAGATGCTGATCTCCAGGGATTCTTGTCAGCCTGGGCTTTTCCAAGGTTGTGCAGAACAGCCAGGCATGGAAGTTCCTTCCAAATTCATCAAAATCCACACCCTTTTGGCATGAAGAGACTTTGCCCCAACCTCCTCCTTCACCTGGACAGGTCTCCCAAGGCTTTGCACATCACAGTGCCTGTGTGATGGGGAATGCAAGGAATGGGAAGATTTCCTTTTCACACAACAAAAATTCCTTTACAACATCCTTTACAATGATCAAAGTTCCTTTACAAGCCACTGAATTTAACTATTCAGTCGAGTTTCCTGCCCACATCCCTCCCTGTCCCTTCACAGGCCAGTCATTCCTGCACACCTGAAACACCTGGCAAACCAGGGGTACTCAGATGTGGAGGAAGGGCTGAGCTGCTGAACAGAGTAAAATCAACTTCATTTGCACACAGTGAGCAACTGCTTCTATAAAAAGGCAGTGAGGCAGTGCTGCCTTTTTTTTCTTTTTTTCTGCTTGAGGGGAAGAAATGGCATCATGGTRATATTGGAAGAATAAGCACCTCTTGGAAATAATGTGTGTAAAGATGCCAGTGCTTCATCAGTAACACAATTACTAAAATAAAACATTTTTAAAACCAGTGTTGGGGAGTACCATCAAGTTACAACTCCTGAGTGCAACTGTCTCCTTTAGCAATTTCTTTTGCTTGTTCTGGCCAGCTTTAAAATGGAAGCAACTGGAAAAGATCAGTATGGAAATGATGCTCACAAAGAAACACCTGAGACTCAATCTGGATCTGACTGAAAGGCTCCAGAAGATCCCATGAGATGAGCACAAATGCTGCTTGCTCAGCTCTGCAACCAAAAGATGTCTTTACCCACAAACTTGACTCAGCTAAATTCCTCTGCTGACTGAAGAGCAGAAGGGAAATCATCTGCTGAGATAAATTTCCTTTAACTTCCAGAGTCCATAAAATGAGCCAAACCAAAAGTCAGGATTATCAGGGATATTTCAGTATTACATTCTCCTGCTGCCTAAATGAATTGCTTAAATATTCTAAAGTGCTACATGTTTAATAACACATGCAAATTTACTTAACAAGCTGCATGCAAAAAGCAGCCAAGCTTTTTTTTCTTCTTTTATTTTCAAGCAGGAGAGTGGAGGATGAGAAGATGAGCTGAGGATACTGTACACCCCTAGAGCTGCTGGCTGGGCARCAGCCCCATTTTCTGTAAGAGACAGGACACTCTGCTCCCAAATCTACACAAAATCCTCCTGATGAGGTGTGCTTGTGCCTTCCCTATGACTCCAGCTGTGAGAYTGATGACATTTAAATGAGCTTAACTGGCCACTGTGTCCTGAAAACTCAGGGCAAACAGAATCTCTTCACACTCTGCTCCCAGGCAAGCACCTGCAAAACTCTGATGGAAATGCCACTCACATGGACTTCCCCCCAAGGTAAGGATCCAAAGCACAGTTGAGATGCACACCTGAGGCACAGTAATTAGATAATACTGCAATAAATTTTGGGAGAACTTCCTCCAAAGTCTGCTCCAACATCCAGAAGGGAGGGTGGAAGTGTGATGGGAGAGATGGAGAATGAGAATGAAGAGCTTTGCCTTTCATTTCACCACGAGAACCAACTACTTTTAGAAAGAAAGCACCAGAAATGACAGAGCTGAGAGCATTTTATGGTGATTAATGATTAATGCAAAAGCCATTTAGAGTCATTTTATAATGGAAAGGAGCAGTGTGGGGATTGAGGAAGACACTGGAGTGTACACAAAACCCAAGCTGCAGTGGAGACACCAGCAGTTATCAGAGAGCAATGACATGGAACACAGAGCATGGATACACCTCTCCCACTGGATCTGATTTCAGCAGTGTCACCCCAGGCACAGAAATTCTCCAGTTTCATCTCTCCTCAGCTCAAACAGGGACTCCCAGTAACTCCACTCACCAGAAGTTTAGCTTGTTCAGGCAGTGAAACTTGTTCCCTCTTTCCATCTGGATACCTCAGCATCAGCTGTGCCTTTGGTCCTACACAAAGAAGTTACCACAAGTTAACAGCAGGGCAGCTGAGCTGAGCTCCTGTGTASATCTGAGGTGTGACAGCACAGCAGGGTGAGGGACTGCAGACAAACACAAGGTTCCAGGCTCTGTGGAGATAAATCTCTACCCCAACGCCCAAAATACACAGATGAGGCTCAGGACTCTTCCAAAGCAGCAGTGAGTAACCCCAGCCACCGCACCTGTGTTATACCAAGTGGCCAGGCCACAACACTTCCCTCCTGGGCAAGACACCAGCTCAGGGACCCAGAGGGCTCTGCAGGCTGGGGCACTGCTGTGCCCAAGTGCTGAACCACGCTGCTGGCAGGGAGGTAGGAAATCAGAAGGGATTTTTAAAAGAAGGGATGAATCCAGGCCTGGCAGCCTATGAACAGTTTCAGGCAAAAAAGCCCCAACAAAAGGCACAGGAAATGGGCACTCACCATTCACATCCAGGCCCCGGAAGGTACTTTCAGGCTTGTCAGGTGACTCCTCCAGCGCCCCCGCATCCGTGCAGGGCAGCACTCTGTGGTTTGAGGCTGTYCCAGGCTCAGTCCTTGCAGAGGGCTCAGGCTGAGGCCTCCGGCTCTCCTCTTTTTTATACCCCAAGTCCTTGTGTGGAGACTTCCTCAGCTTGGCTGGAACCTCTGCCTCCTCCTCCTCCTCAGAGCCRCACACAGAAATGAACTCCTCGCTGCCCGAGAAAAGCTCCGACTCCGACTCCTCRTCCGAGCGGCTCTCCTGCTTGGCCTGGGAGGAGTCAAAGTGTGTCTCCTGCAGAGAGGCTCTGATGGCAGCCTCCAGCTGGCTGTCCTCACTGGCATCGATGAGACTCTCCTGSGGGATGCACACAGCACATGCATCACAAGTGCCTTCAAGGATGCACTGAAAACCAAAAGGGCATCCCTCTTCCAGAAGGGAAGCCACTAAACCTGTCAGGAAGGCACAGCAGGGGAAGCCAGGCGTGCTGTAATTAATTAATGGCTTCTCCTTGGAGTTCTGCATGGAGTAATCAATATTCCTTGTACACTCTGACTGCWAAATCCAAACCAAGTGCTGAAAGCACACACAGTGACCCTGGGAGAAGGCATTCCCTGGCAGGCTGTATTTGTGTACTAACTCAGAGTGTGTCTGGGAAATGGAGATGTCTTGGCTTGCAAGATGTAACCAAAAAAGTATGTATTCTATTTACCATCTGTTGAAACCGGTTGGGGAGGTGTTTATCTTTTCTAACTCTGGGAAGGAGAGGGGGGTATTAATGGCCCATCTGTTAAAACTAGGTGGGGCAGTGTTTTTTATCTCTTCCACCACCCATCCTCCCTCCAGGGGATCTCTGCTGTTCATGGGCCATTGAGGCCTCACTGCAGGGCTGATAAAATTCCATCATCCCACTGGGAGAGGCTCCAGCCAGGGGAGGAGCCAAGCATTCCCACCTGGATAAACCCTGAGACTCAGAACACCAGCACAGCTCCTGTTTGTGCTGGATTCCCAGAGGAGACTGGACCCATCTCATCAGCACTGGAGCTTCAGAGGGAACCACAGCCTTCTACA
>CADDXX010000113.1:1837373-1877667 GCA_902810485.1 Alauda arvensis | reverse complement strand
CTTGATTGGACTGCTACCAACACCCTGAACAACAGGGRTCAGGTTGTGYTCTGACYCTGTCAGTGTTTGCTTTCTGTTTTGTTTGTGTTTTGTTCTACTGCATTTTTATTTTTAATAATCCAAGTAAAGAACTGTTATTCCTATTCCCATATTTTTGCCTGAAAGCCCCTGAATTTCAAATTTATAATAATTCAGAGGGAGGAGGTTTGCATTCTCCATTCCAAGGGAAGCTCCAGCTTTCCCTGGCAGACACCTGTCCTTCCAAACCCAGACAGGAGRGCTGGATAAGGTCAGAGTGCTCCCTCAGGTGTGCCCAGCCCTCCCAAGGACACTTACAGAGCGGGAGCATTTCTGGGGAGGGCTGCTGGAGTGGCCATCCAGCTGGCCATGCTCACTCAGGAACCCTGTCACTTGGTCCAGGAAAGAGGTCACATCCAACTGGTGCCACTCCACGAGCTTCTGGCCTAGGGAACAAAAGGTGGCATCAAACAAGTTTCAGCAAAATGCAGTTTAATGGTCAAACACACCAACYCAMTGCTGCAGTGCCAGGGTTTRGGCTCCCTTTCARCCTTGCTTTCAGCCAGGAACTGAATGCACCAGAGATGAATTTCTTCTTAGACTCAGGTGTTTATTAATTCTTATCTCCATCACAGCCTCACAAGCTGTGAGTTCTGCACACAGCTAACTGAGCACTAAATGGAGCCCCTTTTCTATCTCTACCACATCTTTTCAAGGAAAATCACCCAATTATAAAATGCCACCTAAATTATTTTTACTTTAAACCCAATAACTACTTGTGGTCAGCATTGAGGATTTTTCTAACCAACCAGAAAAACAGCCCAAACCCATGAAGAAGATGAAGAAGAAAGTGAAAAGAAGGACCCAGACAAAGCCTTAAATCCTCCATCTTGGCTCACACACATTACTGTATACTGAAATCTTAAATCTGAGTTTTTCACCCTGTGAGATCACAGACTTGTACAAACCACACACCCATAATCTCAGTGCTGTCACTCAATGTTGGAAGCCTGTTCCAAGGCCTCAGATCAAATGTGATGTTTTCTTGTGAGTCTTGTGCCTGTGAGCACAGAAAGCCCAAAATTCTCAGCTTCTAGGATTCCAACACTGCAGGAGTCCCTATTTGAGGAACTGCAGCTTCCCACAGGCTACCACCTGATAATTATGGAGCTTCCTCCTTCCACTCCCTTGAAAAGGGACAGACATGGATACAGACACAGTTTATTTCCATTCTTTTCTTTTTGGGAACCTGAGTACAGAATGGTGAACTTGGCCTCAAAATGAATGAACACCAAACCACTGAGTTTGTGAAGAAGCATTTCTCCACTCTTACTTAATTGATTCTAACCCTTGGCAAACAGCATTTGCTCCCAGAAGTAATGTGTTAAGAAGAGTATTCTAACTTCAGTTGCAACATTAAAAAACCATGTGTATTTTTGGGTGGTTTAAGTCAGCTACAAAGAGGTTTCAGCTCTGAKCACAGACACTACCACTTCACTTTAGAAACAGGAGACCAGACCAACATTATATAACCAGGCAGCTGCATTATATGATGATAAAAGAAGCTGCTGGATACAAAAGAAAAAGCAACAACTTTGAAAGAGGTGGAGGGAGAGGAAGAAGTTTGATTGCTGAGACAAAAATCAAGCAAAAAAACCCAAAAACTCGAAGCTGAAATGGTATTTCAAAATTAAGATGCAATTTAAAGTCATTGCTGAGCYTCACAAAGCTCTGTGGGAGGAACAGAAAGCAGATTCATGCAGCACTTACTGTAGTTATTCATCACATGATTTCAAGAAGCTTTTGAAAGACTTAGAAAAAAGAATTCAGAGTTTTTCCACCAGATGGAACTATTTTCACTTTCTAAGCAAAATATTGGCTAAGCTTCAAATACAAAATTTCTGCAAGTTTTGGGTGGTTTATTCCTGAGTCAGTCCTTCAGGTCCTGCAGACATTCCTCAGCCCAATGGAACACACACTGCAGTGGGAGGTATTCCAGCCTCCAAGAGTCAGTCCTTCCCCATGGGATAACYCCAGGGAAGCAGCTGCCACTTGTCTTACCTGTCCTGGGATCCAGGATGGAGACATAAGGGAAGTCTGCTAGTTTATAAAACTGTATGTACCGCTGGCCTTCCTCACTGTCGTGGTACACCTGCAAAATYGGGCAGGTCAGTGGCTGGAGGGGGAACACACACAAACTGCACCTTGAAAATGCACACTTCTTCTCTCTTCTACTGCATAAATGGTACACACAGCCCTCAGTAACTCTGACAGGCTGGAATTCAGCCTCTAGCTCTCCATGTCTTAGGAACAACGTGGTAACATCTTGATGGCACAAGTGAAAGGCAGTTTATGCCTTCAAATGCATATCCATGAATTAYATCTCCATCCACAAACTACATCTTTTCTGGATGGAGTGTGTGTAGTTTAAGAAAATGGAATGCAACTTAAGAAAATGGAATGTAGTTTCTGACAGAAATACATCTTTTCTGCAGGCTTGCCAAGACATCCTTTCCAAAGAAACCAATGTTTTTCCCACTGTCCCATCTACCAAGGCCCCAAGTTACCCACTTGGGGTTATCCATCCCCAGGTAATTCCTCACCTGCCAGAAAATGAAGTGGTCCCTGATGATGTTCTTCACAGCCTCATTGCTCCAGACATCACGGTTCAGGCACTGGCAGGCAAAATCTTGCACGTTCTGGATGTTTATCATGAGCCACTTGTTCTGCATCTGACCACACTCCTTGGCCTGGAAGCAGAAGGCAAAGCTTGGTTAGGTCAGGCTGAAGGGCCAGACACCACCAGCAATGATCAGAGATGGCTTCTACCACTGGCAGAGCTTGCACCAAACCCCTTCAGGGTGAGGAGGATGGACAGAGCTAGTGAGAAGGCACCCACAGAACAGGAGGCAGGGCTGGAGGAGCTGCTTGAAATGAGCCTGGTGGAATTACAGAATCACACTGATGAACAGAGCTGCTGCATTTCAACAAGCCAAGCACAGGGCGGGAAAAGCAACTCGGAGAGGGGACACACGTGGTGAGGCTGGATAAAGTATTTATTCAGGGAAAAGTGGACTCAGTCCCACTGATCTGCCAACAAAGACCTGCTCAGWCTGAAGATAAACCCGTGGACCATCTAGTGAAGTAGGCTGCATAATTGACAGAGGACTTGCACTGATTCAACAGGACCCCTTCTCTGCGTGTTTTCTTTTTCTCTCCAAGGTCTGAGTTACTCTGTGACTGTCCAACTGCCCAATTAGGCATCCTTTTTTGATGCTGCTTATCCAGACTGCAAGTGGGGAGGGAGACAGAAGGCGCAGGAAGAACTCTTACTGGTTTGAGTCACAAAGCTGGCACTGTCTGATTGCTTGGTTGCAAGTTAATGGGAGGAGTTTGATCAAGAATGTAATTCTGATCGCTGAACTGCCATACCTGTTGAAAAAAAGAGGGCTAGATCAACAGCAGGAATGCTCTTACCACCTGGAAAGACTGGAATTGGCATAGGAACTCTCTTTGCTTAAAAAAAAAAWTTCAAAGTTATGCTCACCATCCTGCTGGTAATCTGCTGTTAAGGAATTCAGAGGACAAAAAAATTCAGGGGAATCAGGATGTTATGCAAGATTTTGCTGTTTGGGCACTACTTTGTTCCCCAAACCAAAGTTTTKACTTTTGAAATGAATTTTAGCCAGTGCAGTTTGGAACAGTGTGCCTGTCCACTGTGTGACAGACATGAGAACCCCACACACTCAGCCTCACCAAGGCAAGGAACTCAGCCTACAAAATCAGCCTGTGTGGCCAAGTGCCCTGCAGAGGCAGCTTCTGGATTACTCAAAGGAAAAAAATGAAGGTAGAAGCATGGAAYAGTTCTGTTCCCACAAGGGGCCTCACACTAACTACTTACCACTAATTTACACTGCCAGAATCCARGTCACCAGGTGAGAAAAGTGGGGAAGGTGACACCTTCTGGCAAGGGTCTTGAATATATTGCCATGCTTTTATTTAAAGGACTTGTTTTGAGCTAACTGTGCATTTGGAGAATTAATTCTAAGAAACCAGTTTGAGATGAAGCCTGSAGTTGCTGCCCAAATTTAAAGGGAACAAAAATCCTCATGGTACTCAAGTCAACTGGATTCCTGTGTTCTCATGTAGTCTGTTAAAAGAACACTCCCAAAAATATGCAATTAAGAACAGTTAAACTGCTGCTATCTCACACTCAAAGCTCTTACACAGCTCCAGGGGTTCTTCTGAGGGGGTGGAAGGAAAGAATGGGAGGAGAAGAAACACTGTGGATTTGGAGATATATTAGGGGCATTTTGGTAAGGCAACAAGGGAGGGCTCAGGAGCTGGCTTGTGTATCCCAAAGGCTGGGATGTGATGGATTTAGATCCTCTGTTTTCAACACCAAGTGCCCACTCCCTCCTCTGTAAGTACCAGGCACTTACAGAACCCCCAGACAGGGCAGTGCAGGACAGCCTCTCTTTGAGAGCAGAGCCACTGGGGCCCAGATGCAAAACCCAAACCAATGCACTCTGTCCTAAGTGTGCCTTTACCCTGTCTGCCCAGTCACATATTCCATCACTGCAGCTCAGGGCAGCAAACCAGCAGCCTGGTGAGACAATCTGTGAGACAAGGCTTGGTTTGTGCTGCATCTCYCTGTGTCACTCTGGCTCTTGCACTACTAAAAATAGTAGTCTCATTTGACTACTCTGAACATGGGGTGGTTCTTGCTGGCTCAGTTGTGTTGAAATGCAATCCTTTCAAGGCAGCAGAGAGAAGAGGGAAGTGGAGGCAGCCCCTTGTGACCCTCTGGACATGTGTGTGACTCAGTGTGGAAGAGGACAGCTGACAGAGAGTCAGAGCAGGGCATTATCCAGCAAGAAATCTCCTATTTGGGCCACACTTCTCCTTCCCACCTGGGGCAGGGCAGAGATCCTTCCAGCWGCCAGCCACTCCTGAGCCACAGCTGGACCTGCAGCTGTGCTGACCCAGCCTAGAAGCACCTTATGCACAGGTAATTGCTCCATTTGAATACAGTGACCAGATCAGCTTCCAAATTATTGCTGCTTTTAAAGTAGAAACAAAAAAACCCCTTAGTGTCAGCTGTAAAGCAGGGAGCAGCTAAAAAAGGTAATTGTTATATGAGGAAAAAAAATCATATAGACAGAGTTGAAACTCTGCAATGTGAGATTCAGTCACTTCACTGAAAGCCTGCTGAGTGCTAAGCACAGAACTGCACACACCAGAACCATCTCTGCCCACAGCAAGAAGTGCAAACTAAGTCAGTTTGGTGTGTCCCCCTCAAATTCAATCATCACAGGCATGTAGAGAGAACACCTGCAATTCTTGAAAGCAGCCTGAGATGAGAACAAAACCACTCTATCAGATATGTTTGGTGTGCAATTTATTTATTCTACTTGAGGGATTTACTCCTAAMAGATTCCATATTAATGGGAGAGCTCTAGTTTAGTCACCCACACACTGAATTTTACAAGTGCAGTGATCATAAGCAGTTCTGCATGTGAAGCACAATGATTTTTCATATATAGCAGGTAAAAAAAGCCCCAACAATGTCATTCACTCTCGAAAATGTTTCTGCCATAAAGGTAACCACACCTATTCCTRAAGCTAGTATTACTGGCTTAAATTGAAATAGCAACTTTTTGGGCCTTACTGGCAACAAAATTTCTTTGTAAGTGAAGGAAAGTGAGGTTTCTTGGGGAAAATTAAAGATAATTACAGTTATTACTCTCAAAAACCAACCTTAAAGTACTCAAAGAGCAGCAACAGTTGATGAGTGATAMATCAGACCAGATGTCACCACTCCTGCCAACAAAGCCCTAAATTCTAAATGATTCTCTGATAAATGTACAWGGCTCAACCCCAGCAGAGGTTCCTGCACACCCCTCCAGAGGCTGGAACATGCCACACACCAACCTTTGAAAGAAAACCCCCACTTAGATCAAAGCTGAACTCCAAGAGCATCACAATGACAGTATTTAGTCTTTGACACTCCAGGATGTGAKGAGCATCTCTGGTTTATCTTGATTATGGTTTATATCCATTTATGTCAGCATACAGAGAAGGGAGAAGCCAACAGCAGCTTGCTAGAGAAGAATTTTGAGAGACTGGCCACTGAGGCCTGACACTGTCCCAGGCTGAAGCAGTTTGCAGTCAGAAAAGGTAAAATGCAGAGGGAAATGGTCARCACAGGGAGAAGGTGTGAAGAGTTGTACTGCAATGAAGTTGGGGAGCATCAGGATGAAATGAAGGGGACAAGGAGGTGTGCAAGAACACAGCAAGGTGAGTGCCAACACCAGAAACTGTGCAGCTCTTTAGGGTGCAGGTACTGCACAGAACAGGGCACAGTGAGGATACACAAACCCCTTCCCCAACCCCAGCCCACCCCCTTTTTTAAATTACCTTTCAAGCCTGAGTAAGAATGCAGAGACTTCAGGACAAAAAATCATCAATCAGTTCTTTCTCTGACACTACTTTTGACTGTCACAGATGCCACAATCTGCACTGCTAAAGTCTTCAGATGTTTCCAGCAAGACCCAAAGGAAGACAAGCACCCATCTCAAACTCCACAGCAGAGCTCAGAGCTCAGAGGGCACTCACTGACTGCTCCTGCAGCAGCACTGGTTGTTATCATGTGAATTCCCCTACTGGTGCCTTTAACCACACATTTCCTGGTTTCATCAACAGCTCTGGACCCCAGGCCCAGCAAGTCCCATCAGCTGGAAGCCCTGACATGAGTATTTTTAAGTAAATCCTGCACTACAGATCACAAGGCAGGGACAGGCTGCTCCTCCACTCCCACTGCACCAAATTCCTTCCCAAGGTGGACACTGGTGCTCTCTGCCAGCATCCTTTCACAGCTGGAATTCTGTGAAGGAGATTGTGCAGGGCACCCTCAGAACACAGGAATTAGTGACAAGGCAACTGATCCCCCGTGATTTGGGGAGCATAAAAAGAGAGATGAGGGTAATGGGATGAGAGCTGGAGACTCCATAAAGGCACACAGTGTTTCACCAGAAGTTCTCCAGCAGTGCTGCAGCACTTGTGCACAGCAGTCAAGGCACATGTGAAAACAAGGTAAGTAATGTTTTTGTTCAGTCAGGCAGTTGTGCAGATTCATGCAGTCAGCTCTCCAACATCTGTATTGCACYACTTAATTATTACTTTGCATTCTCATGCAGTAAAAATAATGATCATCACCATCATCATCAATCTCATCTATTCAAAGATGATCAGGAGAAAGTTTACTACTAAGTGGAATTTCTGAAGAATATCTGGAAATTATGGACTCAAAAATTAAAAATATCTACCAATCTGCACCATCTCTAATCATTAGTTAAGTCATTGATCCACATCATAACAATTCAGGAATAGATCCACACATGCCTACAGTCATGGAAGGTGACACCTGAGACTGTTTAAAGCTGACAGTGCCCTGGATCTCTGGGATACTTTCCCCAGCACCAGCAGAAGTAAAAGACAACCACTGTGATTATATACTCTTGATTTTATACAAGAGCAACATCCTCCACTGAGGATGAAGTTGTGGCTTGATGGCAAAGCCACATTCAAATCCTTTTACTCACTCAGGTATTAGAAGCCACACAGCAGAGTTAAACTCCACCTGAGCTTCTCAGCAGGGCTGTGCTGCAAACCACCTGCCCCTTGCAAAGTCCTCCCTCACCTACCCAAAGCAATCTTACTCCAGCTTTTTCTGTGTCCTCTACAGAGATTGCTCAAGGGATGCMATTTTCCCACTCTGACCAGCCTCCCTTGCTCACTGAAGCCTTCACACATGTGATTTGCCACACTGATACTGAAACAYAAACCAACATGGGCTGCATGGTCAGGAGTTGGACTTGATGATCCTCATGGCTCCATTCCAGGTGACACCACCATCAGTGAAGTCCTTCAGTACATCACCAATACTCCCATCTGCAGTCCATCACGTATTTATCACAGTCTGGTGATTGTGCAGCCAYGGATCCAYSCTGACACCCTCCCCAGCCACCCTGCCAGGAAGGAYSTGCACCCCAAGGGGAGCCCTCACCGTTTCAAAGCTGCCTTTGTGCATCAGGTCRATGGGAGGTCTGAAGAGATCTGCCAGGGTTGTCAGCTTCTTGTCCACGGCGCCGCCGTTGCGGAGCTCCTGCTCCTGCCGGACTGCACAGCCCCAAGAGGAAAGGGAGTGCAGTTAGACTGGACATACTCACAAGGGGCATTTATTGCTGCCTAAAAGCACAAACACACGGCTTCTGGGGTGAGATTCTCTCGAGCTCCTGGGRGGTTTGGGGAGAACAGGGCCAGGGCAGTTAGTGGGGGGAATGTGAGTGTAAATCCCAGGATATCTCTGAAGGAGAGTCCCAACATTAGGTGGTGTGTAAGGGCACAACCTCCCTGCCTCAGCTTTCCCATGTGCCTYCACTTTTAAACAACATCTTAATAAACCCGAGGGGTCACATACCAGTATTTGAAAACAAAGGAGCCAAAAAAAGCTGTGAGTTGTCCCCAGTGATGCTTTTAAATGGGAAACTGAACTAGACTGTAGCAATATAACTTTTAAAAGGAGTATTTTTATTGCAGTGTTTCCATTAGTTGACTGTGGGGCAATCCCACAGAAAAGAAAGAAGCAGATTTAGTTTACATGGGGAAACCTCTCAGGATGTTTCTTTTAAAGCMTATCAATTCCATCTGAAATAATACAGAACACATTTCCTGCTCAGACATGACCATGGACAATAAAGGTAAATCACAGCAGACACATGATGTATTTTATGGAACCAGGTCAGCTCAAATGGGCAATAACTATCCCATGGCCAAAACTTTTCCAGTGTGGAAGGAGCTGTCAATGAGCCAAAGCATAAAAGCCATGCTTGAGCAGACACACAGGGAATACAGCATCCCTGTGGAGCAGCCCTAGGAGCCAGGAGATAATCTGGAATTTCATGGCCAGGGCTGCTTTTTCAGAGACAGCCAGACAGTGATATCCACCTGTAAAGTTCTGCCAAAAGGCATGACAAAGTTTCACCACAAACCCTCACAGTGCATCTCTCACACRTTGGGCATCTCTAAATGCCTTAGGAGTGGAATCACAGGGTGGTTTGGTTTGGCAGAGACCCCAAAGATCAGCCAGTTCCACCCCCTCCTGCCATGGGCTGGAGCACCTTGCTAGGGCAGGTTGAAAGATGGTGAGAAAAAAATTTAAGGCTGTTGATGTACATGGTGCATTTTCACTTACAAAGCTGCCAGTGATTTCAATACTTGCTGTGTTTATTATTACTGTTAAAGGGGACAGAAAGCAACTATGAACACCTGTTTTCACCTTGGAAGCCAACCCCTAACTGTGTGGGAACATGRTCCATGGAACCCAGTGACAGGATGAGAAAACAGCCTCAGGTTGCACCAGGGGAGGCTGAGATTGGATATTAGGGAAAACTTCTTCATGGAAAGGGTTGTCCTGCCCTGGCAGGGCAGCAGTGGAGTCACCACCCCTGCAGGGATTTAACAGATGTGTGGATGTGGCACTTGGGGACATGGGGCAGTGGTTAGGGGAACAGGCAGAATAGGCCTTGGCAGTGCTGGGGGAACAGCTGGACTCAGGCAGCTTTTCCAACTTTACTGATCCTGTGGTTACACCTCAGGAGCACTCCAGGAACAGCAGCACGACAGCCAGAACTCAGATGTAAAACACCTGGTGTGGTGCTGTCCTGCGACACTTCATGGATGAAATAACAGCCAGTGCTTTGGCATCTGGAGATTCTGTGCATGAACAGCCCAGGGCAAACAGCAATTAAAGCCACGAGAACCTCGTGTGTGGCCAAGGAAGAAGCCTCAGGGCTACTCCAATGTAATTCCAGTGCCACAACTGCCTAGCCAAGAAATATCCAGTGGATGAATTCAATTTCTACTTGGGTGTTAGGATTCTTCCCCCATTTCAGTTCCCTCTAGAGCAGAAAAAGGGGTTTTTTGAGAGCTAGCAAGACTAAAGCAGACAGAATATACTGTGATAATCATAATTCTATGATTCTATACTTGTAATAATGTACTCTGCCACACAACTGGCAATTTAAAAATGTTTCAACAGCTGAAAGCTGTCCTAGCCTACAACAGGAACGATTTCTCCATCTTATTTGCATTAAAAGTAATAAAATAAAAGGAACAMTGAGGCTTGCTGATCTGTAGACACTTACTGGTTTCTGTCTGAAAATCCCGGAAGCCGTCGAATATTGAGCGAGCAGGTCTGCGTCTYTTAGGAGCTTAAAAAGAAAGCAAAGAGTGATTTGAAAAGTATCTTATCAAAATAAATACATATTAGTACTTTCCATCACACGTGCAGGAAAACAGAATAGGAAGCCAAAGCAGGGACCATGTGGGAGTGGAGGTCACTGGGAAGGACTGGAGGTGGATGGAAGTAGGCAGAAGTTTGTAAATTCCATTTCCTAACACGTCCTCCCTCCAGCAAACCTGAGCCCAGAAACAAAACAGGTATCAACAATATAGAGARRCTTAGAGCCCCTTCTGATGGGCTCACCAAGACCCTTCAGCATGGAGGGACAGTGCTGTCACAGCATCACCTTGTCACAATTTCAGTCAAGATTTTACCTGAAGCCTTCAAAAGATTAAACCCCATGAGAAAATATTTTTTTATAAAGAAGCACATTTTTCCACAATACATTTCTACTCTTTTCTTATCTTGATCCCGTCCCAGCTTCTTGGCTGGACTGAACAGCCACACTTTTCCAGTAGATCCAGCATTACTTTTGCAAGGAAACCTTCAGAACTGATTATGTGCAGGTGGACAGAGACAGCAGCCCAGGCAGTATCAGAAACAGCACCCTCAAGTGCCACTGAAATCTAAGGTACAGCACAAGCACTGCACTTGGAAGGAACACAGAACTGCCTGCCAAGATTATTCCAGCTATTTATCTCCTTTCCTATCAACTGAAAGACAGAACTTTCAAAGCCCAATTGCTACAAGGCTTAATAAATAATAAAGAAAATAAAGTAAGATAAATACAACCTGTACCCAGTGGAAATGGGATGAYACAGACTATCATGGAAAAAGAAAGCAARCCTGAASAAGGGAGGTGCTGGGSAATAACACCTCTCAACTCCAGGGAGAAAGATCTCCTTCACCCTGAGTGCTCAGGCACAAGCCAACCTCAGAACAACTTAAACTCAGYTGGAACAGCAACTGAAGGGCCACTTCAGCAAAAGCAGCATGTCCCTGGCAGGCTSAGCTCGAGCTGAACAGCTCTCAGCAGTCCAGGAGGATCCTTCACACTGAGTCCAGCAGTGCACAAACACACAGGGTCACCTCTTCAACTGAAAATATCTGAGCTTATCCAGCAGAAACTGCCACCTCCCCTGCTGTAAGGCTGGAGCTGAGACCAATTACCAGGTTCAGCTGCTCTGTCAGGCTGCTCTGTGCCACMAACACAAGTGGCACTGGTGGCTCAGCCAGTGCCAGGAGGGAATCTCTGATCCAGGTCAGTGACAGGGGCTGAGATCAGTGTCTAACAGGCAGGTAAATCAAAACCAAGTGTTAGGGCCAGCAGATCTGAACCCTAATAACCCACAGGAGGCAACAGATCTTTGTCAAAAACTCTGCTGGGCCACAGGAAAAAGTGCAGAGAGCTCCTGTGTCTTCAGACAGGCACCAGCAGGGCATCCTCCTCCAGAAGCACAYTTCCTGCTGCAGAACTGCCCTCCTCTGCCACTGAACACCCCACTTCCAAAACCCAGGTAGGATGGGAAGTGCAAGGATTACATAAACACAGTGTGTCTTTGTTCTCATGTCACTGCATCTTATGGYTGASACA
Source organism: Alauda arvensis (assembly GCA_902810485.1). Taxonomy (NCBI): domain Eukaryota; kingdom Metazoa; phylum Chordata; class Aves; order Passeriformes; family Alaudidae; genus Alauda; species Alauda arvensis. The sequence continues at coordinate 1,865,809 of CADDXX010000113.1, read as the reverse complement.
TTTTAAGTCCAGCTCCACTGTTGCTGACAGRGTGGCCTTTCAGCAGCAAGGGGAATGTCATGAAACTACATCACTGAAGTGCAAAAGCACTTCAATGAAAGCAGATACTTTGTATGTCATTCCCTTTTTGCCCAAACATAAATTGTGTGTTTCAAACTGTTGGTATTTTATGCACCTCACATCAGTATGTAGAAGCTAAGTCAGTCCATTTCAGTGATTCATATTCTGTCTAAGGAATAAACTTTTGCTGATGGGACTGGGAACTGAAGCATTTTAAAGGGGTCTAAATTTTCCAGCTCCCAAAACAGACAGGAAAAAATTGCTACAAGGATTAAAACTTAGAGAAGCTAATATTGCTATCTGTGCAAGTAGAGCAAAAAAGGCAAGTGGTGTGCACCTGTATTGTGTGCTGCCCTCTGAACCAGCCCTCAGCCTGTGCACCCTGGCCAAACACCTCTCTGATGATCAGAGAATCAAGACAAAATCAGTTCTGGGGTAAACCTGAAGCTTGGCCTCCTTCTCCTTTCAAACACAGGAACTAAGTGACAGAAAATAGCATTTCCCATGAGTGTGAGACCACTGCAGCGAGGAGCACTTGCACAGCCTTCCTCAGTGAAAAGGGCAAAGCTCTCAATCCATCTGACATGGCAAAGGCCAACCAGAAATCACCTGGGCCACAGSAGAAGGACAGAGACAAGAAAAGYAGCTGCACAGCACAKCTTAAAGAGCAAATTAAATTCCTGCATGAGAATGAAGAAGGGTATGAGCAATCACACAGTYCACCTTTCTTTCTGATCTGTCATCTCCTCGAGACACAGGCATTTGTCCTCTTCATTTTCACTTGTCAGCCCAGGCTCCATCTTCCACCCCAGCACCTCAAACATTTCCACAGCAGTGCCCCACAGCTCTGGGCCCCCAGAACACAGATGTATACTTAATTAAGTTAATTGGCTGCCACCTCACAMAGTCTCATGAAACAAGATTTAGCAAATTAGTACCCCTGGGAATAAAGCATCTCTCATGTGTGAGGTTTTCAACACCACTGGTGTTATTTCTTCATATTCAACAAGTTTTGATTTTGTCACTTAGCTCACCTCCAGGTAAAGAAATGAGACACAAAATAAGAACACAAGCCTACCTCCAAACAAGGGCTCAGGCTCTACTAAGATTTCCTGCTTTTGAGGAATTGGAGCTCGTACTTCATCCCTATCAAAAGAGAAGAAACAAAACAGAAATTATCAGAGAGACAACAATACTCCAAGTACTGTACAAACCCCATCTCATTATGCTCCAAGGCTCCTGCAAACTGAACCAGTTAAAGATGCTGCTGTACCTTTGCACAGAATGGAGAAGTCTGGGATTAAGTGGGACCTCGAGGGAGCATCTGTCCCCACTCATGGCACTGCTGCTGCACTGAGAGCTGTCATGGATGGCCTCTGATAGAGGATTACACAAACCCCTGAGTGACTGCATCCCAGGCTTTGCCAATCTACTGTTTAAACATTTTTTGTTCTGGRAYAACTTTGTTAGAACTTGGAAGTTTCTAAAAACTTAGCAAAAGATGTTAAATAATCCACTTGCCACCCTACTTTCCTTGGTAGCTACATAGAAAAAAATATTATCTTCCTTATTAGCAGATTTTGGGTGTCACTTCCACCTGAAAGTCACATCTCTCTCTTTTCCAGAGGAAGGAAAACAAGATCAAGAGGCCATTTCCCMCCATTTCTGAAATAGTTCTTGGCTTGCAAAACTGGGCTCCCTCACATGTCAACAGCTCAGTCAGCTATACCTGCAGWCACTTACAGATAATCCAAAACTACAATTAGGAGAAGAAAGGAAATCACAAAGAAATCACAAGTATCTCTGAGACAATGGTGTGGTCACCTGGCTCAGGGATCTGTGTGGAGAAGGATTCATGCATTGCTACATCCTATAGAAGAACTCCCTCTTCCCCCAGACTTCCAAGGTGTGAAGTGTGCACTTTGCAGCTCTTGGCCATGCAGGTTCCAAAAAGTAACTGAGGATGTCAGCAGGATGCACCAACCTTGCTCTTAACCTCCCCATCTCTGGTTGCTCTGTACAGCTAGTTACTCTCCATTTGCACATTTACTGTTCTCTCCTCCTAGGAGGAACACTGAGCTCATCAGCACCTGGAGGGTGCTGAGTATAAAAAAGAAAGTATGCCAAGAAACATCTGAAGTCACTGATGTGCCAGAAGTTGTCTAGAAATAAGAACACTAACCTGTATACCTATTTTAACTTTGTTAAAGGTTCAAATAGGAAGGCACCTCACATCAGCTATAAAGGTTAGCACTAAAAGAATTGTTCAAATTTATACATGTGCTTCAGAAGTATGAGGGTTAAGGATTTTCCACTGTAAGTTAGCTGTCTTCTTGCTGGAGTGGAAGATTTTCMTAAGGACAAAAGCCTGGCTTACATTTAATTTACCATATTTAATGGATGTGATTTATACCACTCAATATATTCCCTTTATCTCAAGCAGTCACATTAATAGGCAACACTGAGACTCTCTGCAATGCTGAAGTGGAAACTCTCTTCCCTTTGGAGGCATCTGATGTGTAAGAGACTGAGGAAGGTGTTGAAGTTGTTGAATTCTCTGCATACTGGAGTACAGGGCCTGGCCTTTCCAGTGCCAAACTGGGTTAAACCACCACAATAAAACCCTCACAAGTCACACTCTCCTCCCAGGTACGAGAGAGGATGAGACAAAATGGCCTCAAGTTGTGCCAAGGGAGGTTTATGTTAGATACTATGGCAAATTTTTTAACAGAAAGGATTGTAAAGCACTGGCACAGGCTGCCCAGGCCAGTGGCAGAGTCACAGTCCCTGGAGGTGTTCAATAAACATATGGATGTGGCACTTGGGGATGTGGGTTAATGTTCAGTAAACATGTGGATGTGGCACCTGGGGACATGTGTTAGTAGTGAACTTAGTGGTGGTGTTGGGCTGATGGCTGAACTCAATGATGTTAGAGATCTTTTCCAACCATACATTCTATCAGYCTATGAAATGGGAGTAAGGTGGCTTTATTTGTAAGAACCAAACCAAGAGAACTCTCTAACTACCAAATGTGTAAAGCAAGAGTGCTGAAGCATTTAAAATAAGACTCTCCTATTACTGGATCCCTGCTTTAATGACTTGAGCTTTGTTTGTCAAAAACAGTAGGTGAAAGCTACCAAAAACATCTGAAGTGCAAGAGACTCGCTTCCGGTCYACAAACCAGAACAGCCAGAACAAAGCTGGAGCAACCAACTGCACCAGATGAAAGCAGTGTGTAAAGCTGTGGTGAGAAGTGCCAGCTGCCTGCTCTGCTGAGCTCTGCCCTGTGCCATGTGTGGGCCAGGCAGGCTGGCACAGCCGTGCCCCGGGTACGTACTCGGGGTGCGGGCGCGCAGCGGACACGGCCGCCGAGCTGGTGCTGGGCTCCTCTGCTATCCCTCCTCCATCCAGGAACATGGTGACAGCCATCTCCAGGTTGTTGTTGCAGGCTTCCAGCATGTGCTTCCCCACACTTTCACTGGCACCTGCAATGGCAAAGGGAAATGACAGCGTTTTGACTGGAAGCGCCCAGAACGGTTTTTCTCTGAAAGCATTAATAATTAGGAGGAACAGTTCATCAGCTGCCATTTATCCCAGAAGCACAACTGTGAAAGGAGACAAACACACACAGCTCAGGGGGAAGGGAATGCTTGCAGTCAGGCCTGCCAGGCTTCTTCCTGCCAGCAACTGAAAACCCACAGGAAACCWTCTGAGGGGTTTTAGCATGATCTGGATTTTCTTTAGGGTTCAGACACTTTCTTGGTACATGGAGCTGTTGGAATGAGTCCAGAGAAGACCATGAAGGCACTGTGAGGGCTGGAGCCCCTCTGCTCTGGAGCCAGGCTGGGAGAGCAGGGGGTGTTCACCTGGAGAAGGCTCCAGGCAGACCTCAGAGCCCCTTCCAGTGCCTAAAGGGGGCTCCAGGAGAGCTGGAGAGGGACTGGGGACAAGGGATGGAATGATAGGACACAGGGAATGGCTGTACACTGCCAGAGAGCAGGGTTAGATGGGAACTGGGGAGAAATTCTTCCCTGTGAGGGTGGTGAGGCCCTGGSACAGGCTGCCCACAGAAGCTGTGCCCACAGAAGCTCCAAGGACAGATCTGCAGCACGCTGGTGTCCCTGCCCAAGATCCCTTCCAAGCCAAACCATTCCAAGATTCTGTGAATTTTCCAAACACATGCAGGCACACACAAAGAAAAATGAAAACCTGACTTAACATTTTAGCAGGAAGAATATTAAATCAGCTGCTGAAGTTTTTTTATCCACTTGTAACAGATATTTASAGATGGAAGAAAAGACACTCTGATTTACTGATTCTGCTGAAAGGCAAAATCAAACCAGCAGAAGCTGAGTTTATGTAAGAAGGGAAAAAAAAAAAAAAAGCAGCCAAGAGGGAGAAAGTAGTACTTGTCTACAGAGTTCTTTGTATAATGACTAACATTTATYCAAATCACAGAATCATGGAATGGTTTGGGTTGGAAGGGAGCTTAAAGCTCACCCAGTTCTACACCCTGCCATGGGCAGGGACACCTTCCACTACCACAGCTTGCTTCAGGCCCTGTCCAGACTGCCTTTGAACACTTAAAGTGCAACTAATCCCAGYTGTGATGTTGCTGCTCAGGCTGAAGCAACAGTTCCTAACATCATCTGTAAGTCTTTCCTTGGAGGATGAGCCTCTACCTCCCACCTTCTCCTCAAAAACCATCCCATCAGCAGGAGCTCCCTCAGGAAAAGAAGCTCTCCTGCAACACAATTCTTCCCAGCACCTTCTGCCAAAGAGCTTATTTTCCTTTAGAAAGCCTGGTAGAGAGGAAGAGTGGTAAAATGCAGCTGAACCAGTCTGGGAGCAGCTTTGGGATCTGGAGTAATTCTTCCTAAGTTTGCAGCAAGTCACCAAAATGACAAAAACACTTTGCCCAAAGCCAGGCTCACAGACAACATCACTCTGGGCAAAACATATTCAGATGTTTCTCAGATTTTCTGGGAAAGACTCAAAAAGCCCTGGTTTGAGCACAGAACACACTCTGAAACTGTGGACAYCAATCAGCTCTAAATAACCTGCACATCAAACCACGGAGAAACCCAAACTGACTGAGGGAACTGGTTTCCCAAAACACCCAACCTGCCACAACAAGCATGCTGGGATGACAGGCAGCTGTGTTTTAAGACCTTAACTGAGCTGGAGAAAGTGCAAAATAAAAACTAGTGACATCCCMAAAAAACAACGAGAAGTTCAGGCTCTTCACTCAATGTATTTTTTGGCATTTCCAGCACTTTTCAATGTTAACTGTAGTAATGAAACCATTACTGTGTTCATACCTGTGAACACACACCCCCCCACTCTACACCTCACTGCAGAGTCATGCAAAGCCTTCATTTGCAAGAACTGGAAGAAAAATGATAATTCAACCCTCAGCTATTATYTAAAGAGACACTGACACAGCAAGTGCCTTCACTGATTCCTCATCATTCCTGAGGAGAGTGTCTGCATAYTAAAGCTTTCAATCCTTGTGCTGGAAAACAGAAAATTTTAGCTATTTAAGATTCAAAGCAAATTTCACAGACATCCCATCATTTCCTTGGGGAAGATACGCAGGAGTTACATTTTCTTAGCAGTACTCTCCGGGAGGAGAGCACCAAAGAAACACCATTCTGTCACCAGGATCAAAGAAAAGCAGCAAGGACTATTTCTCCTCATCCCTCATGCTGGAGAGCATTCCCTCAGCCTCTTCCCCACAGCCAGCAGTGACTGCACACCCTTACAACTGCAAGTTGAAAAAGCTGCTAATACAAAGCACTGAGGTATGAGCACCTGTCACACCACACCAGCATCCACACACTTCTAGATACAACCTTAAATTCTGTTAAAGGTAAAASCAAAACTTCAAAACTCCACTTAATAGTGGATGGGTGAAGCCCAGCAGGCTACTTCTGTTTCGTTTTTGAAAGCATAGAGGGGTTCTCTTATGTTGAGGATAAAATATGTGTCTGAACATAAAAGGTGTGAGGAGCAGGAAACCAGCACAGCTCTGCCTGCTCTGCTTCAGGTTTTAGCAAATACCTCACACACAGGCACATACTACTGAAAATATATTTGCTGTGGGTTCTTTTTGTTCAAAGGGTTTACTCTATAAAGATTCTTTAGGCATAGCTGAGAGCTCAATAATTTCCCCGCTTACATCCTGCTGAGGATGTGAATGTGTCCAAGCACAGGGACACAATCCGAAACGGAGCTGCTCTGGATAAGCGAATTAGAGCAGTTTCACTTCTCTTTGGCTGCTCACTCGGCACATCTTATTSAACACTCCCGCAGCATCTGACATGCAAAGCCATCAGCCAGGGGGAACTACGGCGAAGCAGATTAAACAYAAAGTGGGTCAAGAGCTCCAAGTACACAACCTGAAGCAGGAGCTGTCACCTGACGCGAACTTCCACGGAAAAGCGAGCAGCTCTCTCCGTTTGCGAACTCAAGCCGCCCGCGCTATAGGAAATTCCTGTTTTTTCTGACTGGGGCTCGGCTGCCGGGTACCCCGGTCCGTCAGAGTGGCCCGCAGGAGCGGGACGCGGCTCCCGGGGCGGGGCGCGGGCGGGAGGGAGGGGAAGGGGCAGGGAGGAAGCCGGACACGGACCCGCGCCACCGGACAACCGAGAGCAACCTCCGAGCCGCTCAGAGCGCAGGGAGCGGGGCCGGGCCCGGGACAGCCCCGGGGCGCGCCCTCGGACAGGCCCCGGCACCGCCGGCGCCCCGCGGGAGGCGCTCCGGGGGCAGGGGCAGCGCGCCCGGAACCGCTCCGCCTCGGCCCGCGCCTCCCGCCCCCGGCCCGCCGGCCCTGCGAGCCGGGCGGGACCCTCCCGCGGAAGCCCGGCGGCCTCGGCGCGCCCCGCGCCCGGAACCCACCGGTGATGGCGGTGAACTGCTGGACCAGCGCCCTCAGCGCCGCGGCGCCCGCCGAACCCCCGGGCGCCGCCATCTTGCCGCCGCCGCACCACAACACACGCGCCGCCGGCCGGCGCGCGCTGCGCATGCGCGGGGCCCGCCCGCGCGCGCGCCCCTTCCCCCGCCCGGCGCCGCGAGGGGCGGGGCCGCGGTTGCCGTGGTAACAAGCYCCGCCCCCTCGGCCGCGCGGGAGGCGGGAGTTGCCGTGACAACGCCTCCTGCCCCTCCCGCCGCCTCAGCGGCTTTCCCGGGAAATCCCCCCGGAATTCCCGAGCCGCTGCTTCCAACCGGCACGGGTCCTACCCCGGACCTCTCAAGACACGCACCCGGGGTTCCCACGCGGATTTACCCCGGCACGGAGGCCTGGGCAGGCCGCGGGCCGAGTGCGGGGCAGATACAGGTGCTGTGAGCAGAGGAACAGCCAGGAATAACCGTGATCACCAGCACAGGCGGGGTGAGCTGCTAGAGAGCAGCGCTGCCGTGAAGGACCTGCGGGTTCTGATGGAACCAGCTGTCCCCGAGCCGGCAGAGTGTCCTGGGGGCCAGAAGGGCCGGTGGGAGCCTAGGGGACACCGGGAAGAGCGCTGCCAGCRGGTCAGGGGGTGATCCTGTCCCTCTGTCCAGCCCTGCGAGGCACAGCTGGAGTGCTGTGTCCAGCTCTGGGCTCCTCAYGAGAGGAGACACATGGAGTTGCTGGAGCAGGTCTAGGGGAAGCTGCAGAGACGCTGAAGGGCCTGGAGCATCTCCCTGCCCAGAAAAGGCTGAGGGAGCTGGGGCTGTTCAGCCTCCAGAGGGGCCTCAGCCCTGGGTGTCCCTGGGTGTCCCTGGGTGTCCCTGTGTGCAGGGAGGGGCAGAGCAGGGCCCAGGCTCTGCTCTGGGGGCTCAGCAATGGCACCAGAGGAAAGGGCAGGGACTGACCCCAGGGAGTTCCAGCTGGATGTGAGGAAGAACTTTCCTGGGTGGCACCTGAGCCCTGGGTAGTGCCAGAGGCTGTGGAGTCTCCCTCACTGGAGGTGTTCCAGAGCTGTCTGGACACAAACTGTGCCATGGGCTCTGGGATGGCCCTGCTGGAGCAGATGGAGCCACTGTGGTCCCTTCCAGCCTGGCCCATTCTGGGATYCTGTGAGGCAGGACCTGAGGTGGTCAAGAAACAGCTCATCAGTCCAGGGAGCCCTGACAGGGCACCTCTGCCATCACTGYCACAAAGCCAGAAGAGGAAACCCTTGGATTTGTCCCCACCTACTGTACCAGGTGTTTCTGATCCCCAGGCCACCTGAAGAAATGTCAGGAAAGCAATGTTTTACTCTGTTCCATTTTCCCAGCACAGCAGGAATGTGGCTGCCTTGCTGCAGAACACCTTGCCAGTAACATTTGTCAACTCTGTGAGTAGCACAGAAAGCTGAGATTTCCCCAGAATTCTAATAATTCAACAGCTCACTGCCATGGAAACAGGTACATCTGTTCCYKCTCTGATTCCCTCCCTGCCTCCCATCCCCACAACCAGCTCTGGTCCTCAGGGAAGCAACCAAGCTTGTAAAGTATTTGGGGTTTTGGCACTTGTTTTGTTTTTCCTGGCAGTYGGATGAGCTGAACTTGTTCACAAACAAGATAAATGAATCAGGGCTGAAGGCAGGTGAGCAGCAGTGAACTGTTACACCAGCCCAGACATCCCAAATGCAGAGTCCTGCTTCACCAACACCAGGAAAACAAAGCTGGTTTCACCTGCTTCCAAGCTCCTGGACCACAGGGTCAGAAACAAGCTGTTGGTACAACCAAAATCCACTCAGCAGCAGCCAAATTCCACCCTCTAACAATGAAGATCAAAAAGAGTAAGCCAAATTATGCCTGGTGAGGATTACTTGCCATGGATATGGTGAGGAATGGGGCCATTTGGGGGACCTGAGGGCTTGCAGCACCCCACCTTGGATAGGGCTGCTGCTGTAGGTGACAAGTTTTGTACATTTTGCAGTTAAGTTTGTGTTTTATCTAACAATCAATTTTCAGTCCTGTTGTTTTGTTTTGTTTTGTTTTTTTTTGCATTCTGCTTTGAAAATGGGGTTTGTTTTTTCACAGGCTTACCCTGACTAGAAAGGCTGAGGGTCACCAGCATGGAAACAGTCAGTAGCTCTGCCTTAAAAAAGCCCCTTTAATTAAGTTTTTTTGACATCATGGGTATGACAGAAAATAATCCCAACTGAAGTAAGGATTAAAGAAAAACAGACCCATATTGAAGGAAGGCTTCCAGAAYAATGGCTGAGGCAGCAGGAGAAAARTCAAAGTACTTGCCACTGGTCACCTGTTGTAACTTTCTCAAAAAACTTCTCTGAACAGAACATTTATTTATTTATGAGAAGCCCACCAATGATAAAGATGTGCAGGCTTTGGGGAAAAATAAAACCAAAAAAACAATTCATGTTTTTGGCTGAGTGTGCTGGTCATGCTTTCTAAAAATTTGGTGTTTTAAAACTTAAACCATCAGAAGATGCTGCTGAAGAAACAAGTCTGTTAGCAATGTCCCAGAACAGAATTAAAGTCATCAATGGGGTTCAAAAGAAGGACAAAACTCAAACATTTGCTGACTTTGATGACTAGCACACACCCTTTAGCACTGCAGATGGCACTTGACTCAATTTCAAACATAAACAGTGCAAAAGTACCTCCAAAGAAGCAAAGAAAAGCCAAAAGATGGCTTCATAAAACAATTAGCAAGAAAACTTCCTCTGCATTGTAGGATCTGATTGCCTCTTCCCCAGCCTTAACTTCCTACAGGCCTCAGCTCCTCCACATCTAAACTACATTTTTTTGGAGTTATTTTAGTTTTAAACCCAACAGGAACTGTATTTAGTAGTGCCTCTAAAAYTGGAGGGGAACAGTTACAGCCAGGCAGGGCAGTTCTGAGAAGCTCTAATTACAGTTATGTCATTACTGACAACTCCAGTTTTGAGTTGCTTCTTTCCCTTTTAACTTTCTCCATCACACCTGGCTTCTGGACTCTTGTTTTAATCCCACTCAAACCAGTTTGAGTATGAAAATTAAACAGCATTAAACACAGTAACACCATTGTACAAGAATAAAGTTGCAGAACATTAACAGTATGAAAACAGAAGTATCTTGTTCTTAACAACAGGGACAATGGGATCTGCAGGAGGGTGTGCCAACATGTGAATAAAGGTGAATGGGAGCCCACAGCCTTGGCATCCATGAAAGATCCTTAGCTTTGGCAGTGGAGAATCACCTAGTTAYTTTTCCTTTGTCCAAGGGAGGGGTTAGCATATGGGAGGGAAAGAGTGGCTGTCTGGTTACACTCATGTTAACAGGTGTGCCAACAATGCCAGAACAGCCTCAAYTCCAGCAGCGTGCTTCAGTTTACACAACAGTGCTTGTGCTGAGGGAAGCTTCAACCTTGCAGCTGACAGCCAGCTGGGAACACAGACCCATGTTTCACTTGTTTCCTCCATGGAATGTGCATCTTTTCCATTAAAGGCTTCGGATTCTCATTTGCAGATCAGATCATCAGTCATCCTTCTTTTCCAACACTACCAGTATTCASACTCCAAACCACGTGCAAGTCAGAAAATAAGAAATGCTCTGATTCCTGCAAGAAGTGCTGCAAGTGCTAGGAAATAACATTCAAGAAAAGAATCATTTAAAAATGTTACATTCTGGAGGTGTRTATTCCTAAAACTTCTCAGAACTCACAGCACCGCTGCCCAAAGTGGTTCCCCTCCAAAGCAACCACTCAAAACTGCTCAGGGAAGCTTTGCCTAGCACAGGAGAACATCACCACAGTTCCCACTCCCACTGCACCACGTGTCCACGGCTCTGATCTACTCTGCAACAGGGCTTTTAAACATCTGCAGGATTGTCTTTTGCTTGTTCTTGGGCAGTGAACAAATATCATTTGTGTCACTGGTATTAACCACACAATTCAAAACCTTTCCTTCCTTGACGCTGGGAGATTTCACCCGGACCCTGGCAGGGGACTGCCAGTTTTCATTGCAGGAACCTTTCCGAGCCTTGTGGTGATTGCTTTCAGCCTGTGCTTTTGATCCCTTCGAGTCTTTTGCCCCCTTGGAACTTCCCTTCCTGGCAGAAGAGTCCTTCACAGACCAGTGTGGTTTGGTGCGGAGCAGGTACTCGTCTGGAGAGCCCTTCTGTCTGTTAAGCATCCTCTCCTCCTTGTCGAGCTCCTTCTGCAGCTGCAGAGCCAGGAGCCTGTCCTGCTCCTCCTGCCTGCGCCTCTCGTAGAACTCCTGCTCAAAGGCTCTCAGTGCCTGCAAGTTCACATCATTCATCTGCTCGCCTTGCTCTTCTGCGCCTTCTGAAAAGGTTCTTCTCCTCTTATCGAGCACGCCCAAATCAATGGTGGCATCAGCTGGAGCCTCCAGTAGCTTCCTTTTGGGAGTCTCCTTAGAGTTCTGTGGCCTCTCTGGTGTCTCTTCAGCTGAGTGTCCAGCCTCCTCCCCCAGATCACACAACGCAGTGTGGCTGTCAGACATCACACAATTCATTCCTAACTGACCAGAGGTGCAAGTTGCATCAACCTTTTCAAGGTTTACCTTTTCAGCGACGTGTGTTAAATTGCCACTGTCCGACTCAATTCCATCATCATCTCCTTTGGATGTAGAAAGAATTGTCCTAGACCCTTCCCCTTCTGTGGTTCCATGAAGTGCATCTGGAACTCCATCTTCTAAACCATTTGGTCCTGGTGTTTCTTCCTGCTTGACAGTGGCAGTTTCACCTGAAGCTGAGGCACTGAAATAGTTCATGCATGATTCCAAAAATGAATCCTTAGCACCAGAATCTTTRTTTACACTGGTCAGCTGTGGAGACAGGGTTGGCATTTCCTCTTGCTCATCCTGCAGTGCAGAACTGCTGCCTTCATTGCTGTTGGTCTCCTGAAGAAAAGGGAGACACCACTAATGAAGTAAATTTACCAAAAGCCCATGGGTGTGATAAAATACCAAACTCACTTCTCATGGCTGCATTGCCCCAGAGTGCTCTGGGGTAGCAACTCAGATACTTCTTTTTAAAAAATACCTAACTGTTTAATAATAATGAAAATATTTAAAGTAACTGCAGAAGCCCAGCTAAAGGACTGAAAGGACAATTGCAGCATTTTCCTCTTTATCAGTAACTCAGACCAACTGTGCAAGCCTGCTCATCTTCTTTGGAGGTTTTACAGGAATGATCAGACAGACAGCCATGGAATGATGGAAATCAGGGTGCACCCTCTTCCAGTGGACTCCAGARCTAGGAATCATGACTGAAGGTAGCTTAAAAAGAGCAATGTAACCTGCCCAGTGCTGATGGGTAAGGGGAATAGAGGACTGGAATCCTACAGGCAAGAGGAAAATAAATGTCCCATAATTACAAACTGTGAGATTTATAACAAAATTATTCCAGTTACCGCAGAGATACAGTTGCTTCTGCCTCTTCCTGTGGTACTGGAGAACGATGCTGATCCCAGCRTTCTGTAATTCTTTGGAGATAGATACCTTAAAAAGAAAAAAAAAAGGATACCCCTTTAAACATTTTTTCCTTGAATTATGTGAGATCTTCAGGGTCATTCTGACAAACAAAAAACAACAAAAAGGCAAGTGCTTCCCTTCTCCTCCTATGAGGAAATGTTTTGAACTTCAACACTTCACATTTGTCCCCAGTTATCTCGGGAAGCTGGCCTACAGCATTCCAATGAAGCAAATGGAGCAGAGGGACACTGGAACAGGCCAATAATTAAAGAAACAYTTGGCTGAATCCCTTACTTCTGAATGTCTCCAGAGTTGCTTGGTTTGTTSTGTGCCTTGCTGGGGTTCAGTGGGGATGTCTGAAGGGAGAGGCTGTGTGCTGGTGATGGGCTGCCAGGCACGTGTCCCTCAGGATCCTCATTCTGCCAGACAAGTGAAAACAGCATTAGGTAAAACACAACACAAACTGCACAAATCCCAGGGARCTGCTTTGGTTTTGCTGCAGAATTAGTTACTTTTGGCCAAAGAATTCTAGAACTGTGAGTAAAGGATGGTTATAGGGAAAGAAATGTTACCTGTTCTGTGCCTTCCTGGATCTAGCACTGAGGAACAGGAGGCTTTGCTCAAATAAGTACACAGCTTTCATTACTGGCTAGTAAAAATTCAACTAAGCAAAGCAAATTAATAAAACAAAAAAAAAAAAAAACCTCCAAAAGGTACATTTTCACTGTATGTTCCTTTCTTCCAGCACAGGTTACAGATATTCATTTTTTCCAAACAAAGGTTTTAAAAATCATTAGGAAAATGAAGCAAACAGCAGAAAATCAATGTTTTAAAATATTTCATAAGGAAAATATACAGCACAAAAGTTGGGTGCTGGATTTCAAGTTTGTGGTACACAGGCTTCACCCTTCCCCTGGCTTTTCAAAAATTAATGGTCCATAAAGACTTTGAAGTACTGGGGAGTGACAACAGCCTCCAACTACAAGTAAAATAAATTTCAACTATTCCAAGTTTTAACATTTGCTGTGAGAAGTCCAAGTTGCTTACACTGTATTGACATTGCTGCTGTCCCAGTAGATCCTAACTCACCAGACTGTTACTGAGCTGCCAGGCCAGCTCTTCATCTTGCTTCAGCTGCTTCTCCATCTCCCTCCTTCTCTCTTCTGCCAACCTGTGCTCCTCCTCCTCCTCAGCCAGCAGCCGTTGGATGTATTCCTCACTGGCTTTGTTCTCCTCCTGCTCGTGTGCTCGCCTTTCTGCCTCCACCTAAACCAGATGTTGGAGAAAATCCACCTGGTTACTCCTGCAGGGCCACACTTACACCAGAACCCCTGAGATGGCATTCCTTAAAGGTGAACCATTCACAAAATACAGCAGTATTTCATTGTGAGGGTCAAAGATGTAAGAATCACAAGGATGCTGAGTGTAGAGCCTTSGGTTTGACCACAGACACAAACCTTCTGTAAGAACATACCATTAACCTTGCTCACCTACAATGTGAAACTCCATTCCTCACCTTTTCAAAGTGTTAGTAACAAAAATTAGCATCTCTAAATACATGGATCTACAGAGAAACTGGGATTAGAATTCTTTCTAAGGCTGAATGCCAGCTATCCCACAGCATCTGCAGCACCCACTTTTATTACTACATCTCCCAAAGACAGCACATGTGTCTTTTCTAGAAGAGTGCTGCTCTCTTGAAACACACAAAACAGCAGGCCAGGAATTTTAAATCTGCCTTCCTTACAGCAGACATGCTGAGACATCAGTTACCAACAACTCCACGAGGAGAGCAAAGTACTTMAAGAATAAAGCTTTCTTTGGAAATCCCCCCAGTCCTCTGCTTCATGTGCTCCTGCAACCACCAGCAAGGGGATCTCAGGGAAAGGTGCATTCCCATTTATTTTCCAACTCCAGATCTTAATATTACTGTGTCTGAATTGGAAGAAGGATCCTTAAATAGGCCAAAGTTGAGAATTCTTTAAAATCTTTACTGGTTTTTAAATGAGCACAGGTAACAGAGTGAACAAAGAATAAAATGCTGYATGTTCATTACYGAAGGTTATCTAATTGTGGTCTCTTACTYAGAGGGAAATMAAKAAGACAAATATAAAACCAAAGCCCAAACAGTTCCAAATTTCTACATTTGCTACTTTTATGTACATTGACTGAGAGATGAGGTAGGAGGCAYAAATCAAGAAAACTTGAGAAATGTCACCTCATGTCATATACAAAGAAATCTCTTTCATCAACTTAACTCATGATTCAGGAGTGACCAGAACATTCTTGCAGCTGAAGTGCCCTTTCAAGTATCTTTATTATTAAATAAAATTATAGCTGTTTATAGGAACAATTCAAGCAACTGGATATGAAGTATTTATGCTTTTAAAAGGTGTTTTTAGACTTACCTTACTAATCTCTGCTTCRTATTCCTGCCTCAGCTCCCCAGGCTTGCTCAGCTGGTGCTGTGGCTTGGGGACAYTGACTAATCAAGAGGAAGGAGAGGAAAAAACCAAAGTCAACAAAGTCAYGACAGTCAACAACAAAGGATTTTAGCAACAACAAAGGATTTTAAYTCCATACCCTGTCATGGGAATYATTTGACTTAMRTGCTRTGATTTTAAAARGRRRGRAWWAARGRAWWAARSMAAAAATACCAAGGAATRAAGTTTACACAGTAGAAAAGCATGGTGTTACAGAGTGGCAGGAACAGGCAGTGCTTCCCAAGCACTGGATGCAAWGCAAATACAATGGAACAGGTTGTCCAGAGAAGCTGTGCCTGCCCCATCCCTGGAAGTGTCCAAGACCAGGCTGGATGGARCTKGGAGMAACYTGGSATAGTRGAAGGTGTCCSTGCCCTTGGCAGGGAGGTRGAATKGGGATGATCTTTAAGGTCCCTCCCAACCCAAACCATTCCCYCATTCATTCTCTGTTGGTACACTGACCATAATTTGTGTCTTTCACTCTTTTTTATTAAAAAGACCTCAGAACACTGCAAGTAGAAAAAGTTGCCCTACAGCCAACCTACCAAAAACRTCCCCCCAAGGGCACTTGCAACATCAAAACCCCAAAATCCTTCTTCAAAAAGTTAATCAGATTTCACTTCCTTCTCTCTGACACCACAATTTTCAGCTCAGAGATCCTTGCATTGACCGAACTCCTGGAATTTCAACCAAACTAATTAACACCTAAAAATCTTGTAACCACTTCACTTAGTTGACAGTGATAAAGAAACACACATACAGACTCAAACACTCTGCTTGCAGGCGCTACAGCTGCACGTGAGCAATGAAAAAGGCCAGGCAGCCACACTCCAATACCCCACAGCACAGGCATGAACAAATACCCACTGAAATGACAGGACAATGTCATTTTTATCCTCTGTACTACAAATGAAGAATACATTACCCACCTCCTCGCTGCCCCTTTTGCAGGAGAGCTCTGTCACTGCCAGCAGCAACACACCTGCCTACCCACAGCTCCTTATTTCCCAGCATCTGAATCCACCCAAAGTAACTCCTGTGAGACAGAGACATCCCAGGACAAGTGACATCCCACTTACTTTCCTCATCCAAATCCTGCCCGTTAATCCTCCGCTCGCACTCCTTGGGATAATTCTTCTGAATCTTCTCCCAGAGCTCCCAGTTGATGAGAGTATTCCTGCGGGTATTGTACCGTGCCCAGGAGGAGACCCGACGYCTACAGAAGGGGCAACAAAGACTGGCGTTCTCCACTGTCATCTGGAAGCAGGAATTGCAGAGGGTATGGCTGCATGGCAGCGTGACAGGCTCCACAAAGATCTCCGTGCAAATCTGGCACAGGCAGTCGGACAAGGAGAGCGCGGCATTGGATTTCTTCGACATACTGACTTCAGGCAGAGGAACAACACTAGGACATCATCAGGGCCTGAAAGCAAAAAGAAACATTTATGTTCCTTGTGGAAAGTAAAAGAAAGGAAAACGCAAAATGTTTTACAGMTACTTTAAGAAAAACAGGCTTCTAAATCCACTAACATTAAGTGGTTGCTTTGCTCAGATTCCTGAGGAAGAAGCCTTTACCGAAGTCATGGAAAAACTGTACCAGGTTTTTCTACTGCAGTTTCCTGTGAGCTGTAATAGGTGCTTTGGGGACAGCAAGGAGGTGGTAAGGAGAGGGGGGAAAAGAAAGTGAGAGAGTTCTTCCAGCCACCTCTGTTACCCTCCACTTCTCCCACCACTCCTTGTATATGATATGCTGGATACCAGTTACCTTAACCTTCCATTCACTCATTTTTTCAGTATATGCACATCCTTTGAGAGCTGCKTTTGGCACAAGCTTGCTGCCAGCACGTTCTGAAGGCAAAATACATCACAGCAGAGCAGCTTCTTCCTCATTCATTCGCTTACTTAAGCTAGGACTATAAAGCTGAAAYTCCTTTCTTCTTAAGATAAATGAAAAATTAAGACTTCAGCACCTTCTTGTATGACTTGAAACCGTGGGGGTCATCTGTCTCCTCACACGATTTTTCCACTTGGCCCAGCAATACTGTGGGAAAGAAAACAAAAAGACACATACAGCAAAAGAAGAAACCCACTGATTCTTAAGTTACAAGCGTCTTAAACAAGCAGCTTCAGAGACAGCAGGCCCTGGAAAGAAGGGCTGCCATTCCCCACACAGAACTCGCCATGGAGACAAATACACGTTAAGGCGGGTTTTATTATTTCCGCTATTTTTATTGACAAAAAAAAATAACCTCCGGGACGTCGGCGCCCAGCGGAAAGGGGGTCCCTGTTCCCCCCCGGCCCCCGTCACCCCCAGCCCCTGAGGGGCCCAGCGCGGACTCGGCACCCACCGCTGCCGAGCGGGAAAGGCCGCGGCTCCCGCAATGGCGGCCGCGCTCCGCCCCTCACTGCGGGGCTGTTCCCGCCGCCCGGCTCACGGCTCCGCCTCCTTCTCCTTTTTCTCCTCCTCTTCTCCTTCCTCCTCCTCCTTCTTCTCCTCCTCTGCTTCTGTCTCTTCCTCCTCCTCCTCTTCCACCTGCTCCGCCGGGCCTGCTGGGAGACAGAGGCCGCGGGCCCTCAGGGGGAAGGCGGGCTCGGCTGCCGTGCTCGGACGGGCGGGAATGGCTTCYCACWGCCGGAGAGCAGCGTGAGGCGGGATGCCAGGAACAAATCCTTCCCTCTGGGGGTGCTGAGGCGCTGGCACAGGCTGCCCTGGCAAGCAGTGGCCGCCCCGTGCCTGGCAGTGCCCAAGGCCGGGCCGGGTGGGCTTGGTGCCCGGCTGTGGTGCCTTGGCTCTGGTGCCTTCGCTCTGGCTTTGGAGCCGGGCTCTGGTGCCTTGGCTCTGGCTTTGGAGCCGGGCTCTGGTGCCTTGGCTCTGGCTTTGGAGCCGGGCTCTGGTGCCTTGGCTCTGGCTTTGGAGCCGGGCTCTGGCTCTGGTGTCGGGTTCTGGCTTTGGAGCCGGGCTCTGGTGCCTTGGCTCTGGCTCTGGTGCCCGGCTGTGCTCACCTGGCCGCAGGTGCCCACGGCACATCCCGCCCCAGGTCCTCCTGCAGCATCTCTGCCTGCAGGTCAAACTCGTGCTCCAGTGTCTGCAGGCTGCAGTCCAGCTGAGCGAAACGAGCCTCCAGGGACAGCAGCCTGCTCTCTACCCTGTGGAAGACAAGAGTAAGGGAATTTCAGGAGGATTTGGGGCGAAATGCCGTGACATTGCATTGCAAACAGCTCCACATCCCGTTCTGGGGGTCCTCCCAAGACTTGGGAGAGCAAATACCTCTAAAAGTCAAGGGGTTTTTGTCCTGTCTTTTTGGCCCTTTCTTGCTGCAGAGATCTTAAAATCTCCAAATATATCTGTGGCTCTCAACCGTATGCATTATTATTGGCATAGGTTTTTCTCTAACACGTTTTGAGGTGATTCATGCTTTTATTTGTAATGTCATGGCCTTTTGAACCATTTTCATTTAACACTGAGCAGAACTTCTTATCACTCCTCTGGTTAAAAATTATGCAAATAATAAACAAGCCACCTGCAGTGTTTGTTTTTTTTTTGTTTTTGTTTTTTTTATAGAACTGCCCTTCCATGGAACAACTGTGATAAAAACGACTTCATAGCTTGTATTTATTAACTGCTTTTTCATTATTTGGTATCTGTTGTGTTTTTCCCTATCTAAAACTGTAAACTATAAAGATGAGGGTTTGATTTTTATGCCACTCCACTTTTGCTGAAGCAGACTGTCTGGTTTAAAAGAACKTGCTGTGTTAAGACAAGGTACAAGGGAATGCAAGTATTTATTTTTGTACCCATTTCTCTCTTTCCTGGAGAGACAGAGTGTGCTGGCCTTCTGTCACTGTGGGTGGTTTCTGTAAAGACAGTTTTCTCCACATTTTCCTCAGTTACCTGATTGACATCAAGGCGTGTTCTTGGGAGTCCTGAGGATCTGAAAACTAATGTAAATAATTCAAAGTTCCTTCCTAAATACTGAACAACTATGTAGTCAATAGTGATTTACTAGCAGAAGATCACCTACTCCTTACAGATTTTTTTATGTTTATCTTTTTATTTTACTGGCAGAACTTCAGGCTGTATTAGCTAACAATAACTGCACCATCAGCAAACATTATTATGTACATATTTATCTTACCTTTTTTCATTCTTATTTTGTTCCACTGCTTCTGTTACTATTATTACTGTATTATTTTAGTGTTCAGGGAATTGAGTTGTCAATTGTGACCTGTGTTAAACACTCTATTCATGTTTGTGGCCCTGTTACATGCATCTTTGGATGAACTTTTTGTAAGGACAAAATACACAGCAGCTGGWGATGACATTAAAAAATAAAAAGCCAAAACAAAACCTTCAAACATTTTTCCATTGTTTGACACATATCCCACAGCATTTTAATGCCTCTTGTTATAAGAGATGGACCAAAAATGCCATTTTTTCCTATCAGCAGCTCCTCCCTCTCCCTGCCTGCCTCTCCTCCTGCCTCCCCCTTCTCCAAACCAAACCCTTCTTTGGACTCTGTCTGTAGCTGACCTGAATGAGGAGAAAATAAAAATACTTAAACAGTGGCATATTTTACTAAGTATCCCCGACCTTAACTCATTGTCTGGCCATTTGTGCAGATCCTTGTCTCACGATTTTCTGTTGTTCCCTGAGGCTACAAGGCTTCCTCTGCAGCCTGGTGAAAGCTCATCTTCCTGTGGTGGGACTCCTCTTGCTTCAGCAAGGATTTTAGGATGAAAATAGAGCTTTAATTGGAAAATTAAGCTGGTGTCATGTGGAAATGTAGGGACTTCAGAACTGGAAGGATTGATGTGTCAGAATTGGATCGACTCTCAGCACAGGGAGAGCAAGTGCAGAAACTGAGGTGAGGTGAGTCGGGGTGTGAATGACTTTCAGAGCTGGATTGTCAGATAATGAGCGTTCCTGCTGGTGAACTGCTCCCTGGTTTGCAGCTTTTGATCATGATAAATAATCTTCCTCATGGCCCATTCTCAAACTTCCTCCTCCACGAGTAAGAGTGAAGTTATCCAAGATCTCATCACTAATGCTGCTCTCAGTGCAGCAGTAGTTTCTCAGCAGCCCTCAGTCCAACACTACTGTTTGACCAGTTTTGTACCTCAGACATTTTTTAATTGCCTGTCTGTAAATTAATCTTCTGCATTTTTAAGCACCTGCACCAAACATTTCAGCATTTGCCAGTTTTGGATTTAAAAATGTCTGTTCACAGTAGATCCATAACTGATCTCCCACAGCTGTAAGTGAATTCTGGCAGGCTGAGTGCTGCTGCCTCTTGATCTAAGWTTGGAATGAAAAGAGGAAGAATGCATTAAACCTCCTGCTTTCATTTCCATTTCATTTTCCTTTAGTGTAAGTGGAGTTACCACTAAGTCAGTGACCTCTAACTCTGACGAGTGTACACACAAACCACATCCCCATTCTTTACCAGRAAGCTTTTAAAATTCCCTTCTTGTTAGCACACAGAAGATACTTGGAAGCCATGCAGTAGAAGCTTCCCACTTCTCTGGAAGTATGGTTCTATGTGAAACACTATTTCTGCTATTCAGGCATTTACAGAAAATGACATTTTARAGCTGTCACATGGGTTTGATTTTTCCAGGCCAGTGCAGCATCCCACCCTTCTCCAAGCTCTCTCCATTCACTCACTCCATGGTATGTTAGACACACACTTCTTCAAGCAGTTCCCCACAGAATTAATTTTCCCTTTTTCCTTTCAGGAGTTGTTTCATTGTTTCTCCCTCTGGTCATGTCTCCAGTAGCTACTTCTGTGTTCACCATTGTGTGAATCRGAGTCATAAAGGCTGCAGGTGAACCAACAGTATGAACAGTACCTCCACAAGAGGAGCAGTTCCTTTCCAAGTCTGTCAGCTGTCTGTCAGTCAACACACAATCACTCATTTCCTAAGCAGRAGTACTGCATCCCATCAGCTCTGATACTCTTGACAGGGATSCTTTTGACTGCAGGTAAGCCACAGTTGTATGTATAACACCTGATTTGACTTTAAAATGTCTCAACACTGCATAGCTTGCCTTTAAATGTAACATATCATAGAGTCCCAGAATGGTTGGGGTTGGAAGGACCTTAAAGCTCACCTCGTGCCACCCCTTGCCATGTGCAGGGACACCTTCCACCAGCCCAGGTTGCTCCAAGCCCTGTCCAGCCTGGCCTTGGACACTTCCAGGGATCCAGGGGCAGCCACAGCTTCTCTGGGCACCCTGTGCCAGGGCCTCACCTCCCTTACAGTAACATGAAAATCCACAGAGGAGGGACAGCATCCTGTCTGCCTCTAACTGCTGAGAATTTCAGATCCTTTTTTGACTTTCTCCTGAAGATCCATGCTCATATCTTTATATCTGCTCTGAGTCACCACCAGTGGTGCCTGCTGCTGCACAGCCAAGCACAGGCTGGTGCCAGAGGGGGCAGCTGAGGCTGGATTATTTTTCAGGAAGTCTGTGAACCTGTTGGTCACGTTCCTCTGCCAAGTGCAGGCTTTGGAAATAGAGGGTGAATCAGCATCACCTATCTCCTCATTCCCCATGATGGTGATTTGCTTTCCTTAAACTTATAAGAAAGGTCCATTCTTGGGGCTTTTTTTGCTCATGATCACCACTTATTCCCTATCTTTGAACCCTCCAGACTCTGAAGCATGGTCTGAAAATCAGAAGTTCACCTCAAATCTCCARTTAGAACAGCAAGCCTGAATYTCACAAAATCACAGAATATGCTGMGTTGGAAGGATCCAACTCCTGGCCCTCCTCAGCAATCCCACCCTGTGCCTGAGAGCATTGWCCAAATGCTTCTTGAGCTCTGGCAGCCCTGGTGCTGTGACATTCCCTGGCGTGCCTGTTCAGTGCCCCACCACCCTCTGGGGGAAGAACCTTTTTCTAAMACCCAACCTAAACCTCCCCTGACACAACCTAAAGCCATTCCCACAGGTCCTGTCACTGGGCACCASAGAGATCAGTGTCTGTCCCTCCTCCYCCCTCAYGARGAAGTTGTAAACCTCAATCAGGTCTCCCCTCAGTCTCCTCCAGGCTGAGCAGACCAAGTGYCCTCATTGCCTGGTGACACTTCATGCAGGCCATGGGTGATGGAGCCACTGCCCAAATCCTGCAGGATGGCAGCCAGGGAATGAACACCACCATGGAGCTGATGGCTCTGTCCCTCTTCCCTCGCCAGCGAGTGAAGGAGTTAATCTCCTGTTCATGAGCTTCTCCTGTCTATTTACACCCTGCTGCCCACAGAAGTTTCCAGGGAAGCAGRGATTGTGCCACAGATGATCTGGGGTGGTGTCCCATGGCCCAGCCCTCTGCATGTCCCCGTCCCCTCGCGCGGCCAGCCCAGCCCAGCCCAGCCCCACAGGACCTGTTCAGCGTCTCGTTCAGGGAGCGCAGGGAGATGCTGGCYTTTGCCATCCTCCTGGAGAACACCAGCAGAAGAAAGAAAAGCTGGAGTGGGCTTGCTCCTCTCTCCTGGAGCCGGCAGCAACAGCAGGGACAGGGGATCTGAGTCCTGCAGGAGGTTGTTTGTTCCAAGGCTTTTTATAGCCYGTACATCCAAATATAGGTCATGGATGCACCAACACACGGTCATGGACATATCACACACTGAACCACACAGCCCAAACCAACCCCTTCCCCTGCCCCACTCATCCCATGTCTTCATAGATGAACTAACCCACAGGTAACACAAAAGGGAGCAACTACACTTTGCTGCTTTTTTTATTTTTTGGCTTCAATTCGCTGTTGCGTCCACCAGATCATGTCTTGGGCCAAAGTSTCCTGCTGGGAAAGGCTGCACAAGCAGATTGCCTTTAGTTTTTTAATTAAAAAGGTACGAAGGTAAAATCTGATTTGGATGAGAATGAGTTGTGTTTGGTTGCAGGGAGCTGCTTTGAGCAAAATCAAGACAGTTGGAATCTCTTCCACCAACGGTGGAGAGAGGCAGCACAATTGGATAATGATTTTCTGGAGCTCGGTATGTAAAAAAAGAACTGGAAATTTTTCCATAATAATACAGGTCTGCTTCATCAGCTGGTGAAACACAGCAGCACAAACCCCCCAGCAGTGCAGCAGGTCCTCAGCCAGCACTAGAAGCTCAGTTCCGTGACAGGATAAGGACAGCCCCAGAAAAAAACCCTTTTTTAAAAATTATTTGCCCACTTCATGGGAAATCCAGCATGAACCAAAGAAGTCCAGAGCTGTAGCATTTCCACTTAGGTCTTCCTACCTTCAGTTTGCAAATGAAGGGAAGCTTCTMGCAAGCCAAGTTCTGCTCATTGTGTTTCACAGTTTTGGGAAGACAGGAAGTACTTGGGCAAGGAGAAGCTGTGCTTTGGCCCTTCATTTTCCCCCTGAGATGGGATACAGATACACTTTTTGACACAATTTTGTGTGAGTCTGGCACTATTAGAGTGAGTCTAAGGACAAGGGAACAGTGAGAGAGAAAACATTTATTTAGACAAGTGTAGTATTTCTTATTCCCTGGGATACACAACTAACTGACAGCTGACCCAGCAAACAGGTGTAACAGYTCCCCTGCTCCTTCTCTTACTGCAGTGAAAAAAGTTGGCAAACACAGGGAAGCTCATTTGATTACTCCTTAATTGATGCACCTCTCGTCTGTGCAGCTGCTGACAGAGTGATGAAAACCAGATTCCACCATGAGCAGTTTAAGCCAGCTGGGACACAGCTTCATGGGAAAAGTCACACAGAGCACTGCAACAGCCCAAACCACATAGAGCTGAGCCAGTGCCAGCCCTGCTACTGTTCAGCARCCCCACTTAGCATTGTGGGTGTCTCCTTAGCACCAATTTTCTCCTCCAGCCTTAATTACRTCAGCTTAGTCATGAACTAATGTTACCCCTAAATATAGAGACCCGTTTCACTTAAAYTCAAGCAGCAAACTGCCAACCCTGCAAGAGACAGTGGCTGTGAACATAACAGCCACCAAGAACCAGCATGAGGCCAGTGACATCAGGAGTGCACAGCAAATATCCCTTCCCCTTCCCAGGGACCCAGAGGGGTTCCCTGTCCAGTTCACTGTCAAGTGGATGTAACTGGCTCCAAGAAGTGGTTTTGTCCCCCAGACTTCTGTAAACACCTGGGTGCTTTAAGGTTCTGGCAAGGGATAGGCTGATACAGAGCTGGTCTGGTCAGCAACCAGCACTCTCCTGGAGCCTTTGATCTCAGCACACGAGAGCCAGTTCACCTTCTCTCCATGCTCAATGCTGAGCTTTGGCACAACTCCAGGCTGTTCACTTGAGGCCACTTTGCTGAGCTTCCCATCTTTTCTGCTGGAAGCAGCTACTTGGGCCTTCCTCCTGTGCAGAGATTTTGCTGGACTCTTCTGCTGCTTCCCCAGGTTGCTGCTGACATCCCACAGCAAGACCTTCCCRTCGTTTCCTCCTGACAACAACCAGTACTGCTCTGGCATGAAGAGCACCTGTGAGACCCCCAGGCTGTGAGCCTGGAACTCCAGCTCCCGTTCAAACCTGGCCCCAGTGACTCGGAATATTCTGACTTTGCCATCCTGAGCTCCACAGCTGAAGACGTTGCCGCAAGAGGCGACGGACAGGGAATGTGCGAGCGGAGGGTTGAAGAACTGCCCAGCTGMCTGGGGGCTCTCTTCCTCCAGCTCACACTCCTGCAGGTTCATGCTCCACAAGGGACGAGCTTTCTGCAGGTTCCACAGCATCACCTGGGGAAGAAAAATAGGATGAGTCGATAGTTTGTGTGTTTTACTTCAAATCAGAGTTTTAATAATAAAATAAACAACCAGACTTCTTGCCTTAGCAGAGCAAAGRCTGTGCATAACTCCAAGAGGTGTAAGGTGTGTGGTGAGGAGTTGTTAAACTTGCCCTAATAAATGTAGCACATCTTTCTGGCCYGCTTTCCAAACCCCCACCACCACACTCTGCAGTCAATGACTCAGACCTTTAGACCATGAAAGAGATGCAAACAGTGCTCTAAAAGCTTTTGCATTCATCTCAGCAGTAGTAATCATAATGTACTGCACATCAATTATTGAGAAGGAGGGACACAGAAATGCTAGCAGTGAGTAGAGATCATTATAATTCTGGACTTCTGTCTCTGCTACTTGGCCTAAAATAGGCACTTCCACAAATATGTCAGAAAAATGGGAGAGCAAGAGGCAAACACTACTTGAGGCTGTGGCTTTTAAATAGGYATATTTGTATTTATTTTTATATCCAGTGAGTAGATCTGGTTTGTGCTATGGAGTAGGGCATGCTTTACCTGCTGAGATGGGGCAGGTTGTGCTTTTAGACTTKCTTTTCCAATGCCACCCCACCTCCAAGCCCCCAGAGAAGAATCCTGTGTCTCTTGCAGTTCAAGCACTACTGATTTATACTGAGCCAATCAAAAATAATGCTCTCAAGACTTCTGTAGGATCTGAATTGMCAATGAGCATTCTCAAGGCCAACAGATGGAAAAGCATAAGTCAGTATAATGCAGCACTGCTGTACTGTTTGCTTCATAAAGTTAAGCTTCAATTTGTTATTAATAAAAATACTCCTTCAGTAGTAATCACCAATAAGTACAGGAGTCTTTACATTTAGTTCACAAAAGAGCCTAGCTCTGCATTTCTGGAACCCAAATCACATTAAAACATCTGAAATACATTTCCTGATACTCTCCTGTCTCAGTGACTGCTGTTGCTGCTGCACTAAAACCACTTCCACAACAACTTTGATTTACTGTAAACCAGAGGGGCTGGGTGATGTTTACAGAAAATACTCCTGTTTTCATCACAGACAGCACTGCARCAGCCTGATGAATCGAATCCATCAACTGCTGACAAGTTTTCTGCAAACTAAGTATTTTCTGTCCTCATGGCATTTTCCCTGCTTCATTGGAACTCCTGAAAGAACTCCAGCAATCTAAATTTCAATTCTCATCAGCCAGTGCTTCCCCAAGGGTTTGACAAGCCCAGAACATGCAGAGCTCATAACCTGCCCAAAGCCACAGTCCAGCACAGGGCTTCAGAGTTCTGCAGCCAAGCTCTCCTTTGGGAAATGATGTATCTTAAATGCAGCCTCAATGCAGAATGATGCTCTTTTCACTGTACAGAAACACACTAATGAAATCCTGTTTTGGGATACTGACTTTCACCTAAAAACCAACTTGCTGAGCTACAATAAATGGCAGTAAGACTAAAAAAATCACAAAAAATAACCAGCTCACTTGTACCTAGYTGTAAATAAATGTTTACAATTCTGATATAAAGTTTCCAGCCACAAGCTTGTGTATCTGCATTTAAGGGACCAGAATTAAGCCAGCTGAGTGTGTTTACTCCTCCCAGGCAGGATCTATCATCATGGCTTTAACACACAAAAATACAATTAATACTAAATATCAGCATGTATTTGCTCTAATGGGTGTGAGGTGTACTTTGGTTTCAGGGACATAGTGAAACTGCTCAATGCTGCTGCACAAACTTCACCCTGACACCACTGGAACCACAGAAACCTTCGACAAGTGACAGTTTTCATACTGGGCTAAACCAGGAATGTGGTCAGACCTCAAGCACTGCAAAGAAATAACTGAAAACTATCTGTTCTAGGTGGCCAGCTCTGGACTTAACTCCCAGCATGGGTCTTCTCAGAATGCAAAGGATAAAGTTTCCTCTTGATGAGGATAGAAAAGTTTAAAAAGCAAATAACATTTCCAGTTCCAAGGTGCTAACAGAACAAAGGATGAATTAAACAAATCACTTCTCCTCACAGTGATATGTTCCACTTGGCAAGATGCTACTCTACCTGCCTGCCTCAAGCACTGTSCCTTTTCCTCACCATCCTTTGCATCTCATCTGCAGCCACAACTGATCCCTGGGGACAGCTGCTGGTTTTGCTCAGTCCAACAAAGAGCTGATATGACACGAGTGAGCTTGGCAGTGTACTCTGATTTCCCCTCACCCCATTCACTTTTGAATTGTAAAYGCTAAGGAAGATAAAAACAGGGGCAGAAGCTGCTGAGTAGAACATAGCACAAACAGCCCCAACACTTGGGTTTTGGGCCAAAACTCCTTCAGAATAGTGAGGGAGCTCTCTAGTGACTGCAGGCTGAGCACCTTCATGCTCGGTGAAAGTCCGTGGGTGCTTCACTACACAGGTGAATAGTTACTGTTTCACTTCATGAATACCCGTGCACACGTATGCAAATCACCTGCATGTCCAGTCCACAGGAAACCAGGCTTTGAGGCCGCTGCGGTCGGAAGGCAACAGACGAGCAGATGTTGGAGTGTCTCAAGCACCGGCTGACTTTCTTGCTTTCCAAGTCCACAACCTTKATGGCCCCCGAGTCATCCGCCGCAGCCAGGAAGCCGTCGGTGTCGTTCACGGAGAGGCAGTTGATCTCCTCCTCGTTCACGTGGAAGCGCTGCAGGGGCTCCTGGAGGGAGCGGACATCCAGCACGCTGATGGTTTCCCCGTGCGAGGCGTACAGCGTGCTGGGGCGGCGGGCGGAGAACACCACCGAGGTCACGTCCTCGTCGTGCGGGAGCCGCAGCTGAGCCACGGGCGGGCCTCCCCCGTCCCACAGTGCCAGCTCGCCCCGCTCCGCGCCGGACGCCACCAGCCCCTCCGCGCTCACGGTGAGGCACAGCACAGAGGAGGAATGGCCACCGTCCCACTTAGCTGCCATGCTGCAGGGACTGCCCTGAAAGGAACAAAAACAAGCCYTGGAA
The DNA here is from genome assembly GCA_902810485.1 of Alauda arvensis. NCBI lineage: Eukaryota > Metazoa > Chordata > Aves > Passeriformes > Alaudidae > Alauda > Alauda arvensis. The sequence goes on along the minus strand of CADDXX010000113.1, from coordinate 1,838,131 downwards.
ACTGAGGTGGCTGTTGRGTCTCGTTACAGCAGGAACTTATCAACCAACAAGACCATCCYGCGAACCACYTGAAGCTCCAGTTTCCAGCACTTCCACAGCTCAGTACCCAASTGCAGCTTTCYCAGCAAKGACACCAAGCACAGCCRCAGCGCTGACCGGTSTTTCCCAACCTAAATGATGCAATGAGTCTTTTTAAAAGACGTAGCACTAATTTAGAACAGGTTGCAACGTATTTAATTGGCTCTCAGAGCACACCCATGGCGCTCACCAACCTTAACCCTCGTTGGTGTGAGTGCCCACAGCAGCCCGTGTCACAGCACTGCTTAGGGACGCACATCAGCAGAAATTTAAGCGAAGGGCGAAAAAGGGCAGCACAAAAGTGTAGGAGGGACTGGGACGCTGCGGGGCAAAGCAGAGAGGCACGTGGGGATTGTGTGACAGCCGCTTCGCTGCCCTAAGGCCTATGCATTTATTTAACCGTAGGGCAATAAACGGCTTGTTTCTGGAGTTTTTACCGTGTTACGTTCACCATGTGATTTTTGTTGACCCAGATCTAAAGAGCAGCCAGAGCCCATTCATTCCACCACAGGAACTTCGCGCTTGGCGATCAAACACCATTCCAGAGAGGGCCGATACCTTCCCCGCAGCTCGGGTCGGGGCAGACCCGCGGGTCCCCGGGGGCCCCAGGTGAGTGTTCCCTGCCAGCCCCCGGCCCCTGCGGCAGCCGCCTCCGGCCGCCCCCCGCCCCGGCAGGCCCG
>CADDXX010000113.1:1826569-1837044 GCA_902810485.1 Alauda arvensis | reverse complement strand
GGCGCGGCCGCGGCCTCGTGGGGAGGGCCGGGCTGGCGGCTGCCGGGCCGGGTGCTGGAGCTGGTGTTCTCGTACCTGGAGCTGCGGGAGCTGCGGAGCTGCGCGCTGGTCTGCAAGCTGTGGCACCGCGTCCTGCACGGCGACGAGAACAGCGAGGTGTGGCGCAGCCTGGCCGCCCGCTGCCTGGCCGAGGAGGCCCTGCGCACCGACATCCTCTGCAACGTGCCCACCTACAAGGGCAAGGTGAGGCCGGGACCCCCGGGCCCGGGGACACCCCCACCCCGCCGGGACAACCCCTCACCGCCTCCCCCGGCGCCTGGGGACACCCTGGGGACACCCCCAGAGCCCTCCGGCCCACCCGCCATTGGGAACGGAGGGGCGGGAGGCTGGGGAACCACAGGGTTTTATCTCCTACAACCACAATGGTTTGGGTTGGAAGGGAGCTGCCACGGGCAGGGACACCTCCCACTAGCCCCGTCCATCTCCCCCCACCCACCTTGTCTCGCCCAGGTCCGTGCCTTCCACCACGCCTTCAGCACCAACGACTGCTCGAGGAACGTGTACATCAAGAAGAACGGCTTCACGCTGCACCGCAACCCCATCGCGCAGAGCACGGACGGGGCGCGCACCAAGATCGGCTTCAGCGAGGGCCGGCACGCCTGGGAGGTGTGGTGGGAGGGCCCGCTGGGCACCGTGGCTGTCATCGGCATCGCCACCAAGCGCGCCGCCATGCAGTGCCAGGGCTACGTGGCCCTGCTGGGCAGCGACGACCAGAGTTGGGGCTGGAACCTGGTGGACAATAACTTGCTGCATAACGGGGAGGTGAACGGCAGCTTCCCCCAGTGCAATAACGCGCCCAAATACCAGGTGAGGGGGCTTGGCGTGGGCTGGGGGGTGCTGGCTGTCCCTCGCTGTCCCGGCTGGCTGCTGAATTGCTGCTAAGTGGCCCTCAAAGGTCTCTTTGCCTTCCCTGCAGAAGGCAAATGATTCCAGCCTGTGAGCCTTTTCCCCCTTTCACTGACTGCTTCTGGAGGCTACRGCTGTCTGGTGTTCAGTGCACCTGACCCTGGGTTGTTTCCACACTTTTATCTCAAACGCCGAGTGTGAAACCCGTGCTGTGGGTGTCTGCTCAGACATCATAGTGCTTTCTGGAATAAAACCTGAAAAGGCTGTTGTAGCTTTCTGAAGTAGCAACTTGCCCCACAGCAAGGTGAGTGTCTGAGGGCTGGTACCCCTTTGTTGTCTGGCAGGGTGAGCTGAAGTTGGTGTTTAGGTGAGAGTCTTCCTGCAAAAACCTGCAGCRGTGCTGATGGCTGCTGCTTTGCTCACTGGCCACCTTCCCGTGGGTGCCATCCCTTATCTGGRATCTGATGTTCAGATAACTTCAGGGTATTGAAGAGCAGAGGCCACCCCACCTTTCTGTCCTTATAGAAGTGCTTGTCTTGTCRTTCTGCCTGCTCACACAACTGCCTTTTCACTGCTGGATTTGCTTGTGTTTCAACTTTAACTGGATCATTGTCATTTCCATCTCATATTCAGAGAATGGGTTAGGAAGGACTTTAAAAATAATCCAGTCTGACCCCCGGTGCTGTGGCTCTGTACTGGCTTATATTTCACTTGTGGGTGAAGGTCTGTGTAGTACCTTGTATCTGATACTCCTRAATTTTGTGTGAAAGTTCAAATCAGTGATCCTTTGGTGTATTTTGTGTTTATTAAGAATTGTGCAGTGATCTGCTTGTAGAAGATGTGCTTGCTGGAAACACATGTGTGCATTAGTGTTGGCTGGAAGARATTCCCAGTGCTGGAGCTGGCTGGAGAGAGGAGTCAGGAGTTTGTGTGGTGCCTGCTGTGCTTGTGGCTGCTCTCTGGAAGTTTGATATCTGAAATAACATGTGCTAGATAAATGCAGGGAGCTCTGGGCCTGCCTGGATCCAGGGCTGCTGCTGTGGTCAGTGTTGGTTTCACTTGTGTGAGTGTGCATGTGTATAAATTTTTTTTWWAAAAATTTCATTTTACATTTKGTACTGAAATTTCCTTTTACCTTGGTGAGGGAACACCTCTATCAGTGACAGCACCTGCATATTGGTCTATTCTGGGATTTTTTTGTAGGTGGCACTTGCCTTTCTTAAATCCATTGTCTTTAAAAATGCTCCTCACAGAGCATTTGCTGCTCAGCAATAGCAGGAGCTGAACACAGAGTTCAGGTAACTTGGAGCCCAAAGGTTCCAAAGCTCTGCAGTATTTCCACAGCAGCATCTAGTGCCTGCTCTCAGTGCTGTCACAGGTTCTGCTGGGAAGGGTCACAGTTATTATCATAAACAGGTGGTGGAGGCAGGCTGGCCTGCTTCAGAGCTGCTCAGGATTGTGGTGAAATTGAGAAATTCCCATCATTGGAGCAATCAATCATGAGACACAGGACAGCCCTGCTTTACAATTCTCTGCTGCATTACACTTGGCATTATTTTTGTTCCCATCTGAACATGCTGGCTCTTTCTGTATGTTATTTTTATTCCCCCTCCTGTCTCTGTTTCCAGATAGGTGAAAGGATTCGAGTTATCCTGGACATGGAAGACAAAACATTAGCATTTGAGAGGGGCTATGAGTTCCTGGGAGTTGCCTTCAGAGGACTGCCTAAAGTTTGCCTGTATCCAGCAGTGTCTGCTGTGTATGGTAACACAGAAGTGACTTTGGTCTACCTGGGAAAGCCTCTGGATGGATGACATGGATTGTTTCCTTGGGACGTCGAGATGTGGATGTTTGGGAGGAGAAATCTGCATGTTGGTTAGAGGGAAACCTGTATTAGAGGAGAAAACAACAAACAAGTGTGGGTGTGTGTCCAAGAGCCATCGAGGGAACCACATGGAGTTTGGAAACAGAGGACCAGCCGTGCTTCAGAAATCCTGTTACATTTCCTCTTTCTACCAGGCCAGAAAAATCCTCAGGGCTGCAGTTGATTGAGTGGGAAGCTGACACGTGCATGTTGCAACAGATTTTATTGCTAAAATGGCAGTGTGACCTCAAACATTTAAGAAAGGACTTGATACAAAAAAATGCTTGAGGAAATTTCCCTGGGATTTGTAAGTGGCGTGTTTTGTGAGAGATTCCCATTTCCAAACTGCTTGTTCCTTCCTTTCCTCCTTGGGGCCAGCGTGGGGGCTGGAGCAGAGTGGGGCTGTTGAGGGTATTTACAGTTTTTAGTGTCCTGACAGGCACAGGCTGTGCAACTGCCCTTCTCTGGTATAACCATACAACACGTGTGCAGCTATTTTTAAGTGTATTTTAAGGATTGTATATAAAGAAAACATTGAAAAGTACAGTTAAAAGAAAGGGTTTGCTTTATTCTAACTGGGACAGAATTTCTTAAAGGGGAAAAAAAAATCCCCCCCCTCCCTGGCACCAGAACAGACACCTGGGACAGGTGTGCAGCCTTCATGTGAGTGCAGTTCTGTTGTAATGTGTTTTGGGATGCTCTTGTGGAGTGTGGTGCTACTTTGGGTTGTTTCCTGTGAAAGTTTCCATGGCTTCAGTGACAGGTCTGTTCTCTGTAGGAAACAAAAACGTTTTCCCTGTGAGTTTCCTTTCACCAGAACTTGAGCTCCCCTCRAGGAGGGAAGGCTGAGCACAGCCCTGGGCACAGCACTGAGCTTGCCTTCCTCTCCACATCAAAAGCACCACCTTTTCAGAGCATTCTCTCACTTGCTAATYCCTGTTGTGAGCATAATGTGGAAGGAGCATTGGGCTTCTGCAAGCAGACCTTACTTTCAGCTTCAGTGGCTTTATAAAGCTTTGAGGCTTGCYTCAACCTTTCTTAACTGAATCAAATACCCCAACATTCCCCTGCCCAGGACTAGAAAACTCTCCCCAGCCCTTTGGTGGCGATTCTGGGTCACATTCAGTGTTTGTGCTCTTCACTGGTTTTCTCAGAGCCATGTCCAGCCCCTCAGGTGTGTGTGTGTGCTGGCCTGTGCAGCTGGGAGCTGCCAGGTGTAGTGAGGAGGGAATTCCTGGTGAARCCACTTTGCTGTGAGGCTGGAAGCTGTGCAGGGAGCCCTAGGAGGGCCCTTTARCAGGGCAGGCAGGCTGTGAGCCCCATGGCTGGCTCGTGACTCTGGTTTCGTGCTGATTGGCATCTCCCAGAGCTGCCTGGGCTCCTTCAGAGCTGCTTTTCAGAGAGGGAGAAGGAAATGTTTATACAAACTCTTTTTGCTTGTTTTTTGTTGTTGTTGTTTTGTTTGGTTGTTTTTTTTGTTTTGTGCTAGAGAATGTGAGTTGCTTGGTATCAGACACTGGCAATTCTCTGAGCATGGAAGAAAGAGGATTTCTCCTAGGCTGCTCCTCAAGGAGGTGAGTGAGGCTTTGCCTTGGAGTGCTTTTGGCTGGGTAAATCACCAGGTTCTGCCCTGGAACTGTGTAAGCTGTTACCATTTAAAGGATTTAAAAGTATTTATTTGTTTTGTGTGTTCATTGCTGAAAGGCAAATCAAGGTCTGTYCCTCTTGCTGCATCAGGCAGAGCGTGCTGTGAGCAGTGGAGGTTTTAGGTGGTGCTGAGAACAGCCAAATCAAGGATGTGGGATGGGCATCCCAGTACCTCCCAGACAAATCTGTTACAGGCATTGATTGTACTGGACTGTGAAGTGWCTGCAGAGCAGAACTGTGGGGCACAGAGTTGGGGATAAAGGAAACAAAACCCTGCCCAGTTTAGGAAAACAAACAGTCCCCAGGATGAATGTATTCTCAGTGCAGTCCTGAAAGATGCAACCTCTGYGGGTGTCCATGATCCAGTTAGAGGCAAGGAAACCCTGAGAATTCCCAGSAGTTGTAATCACAAATTCAGATTGATTCCCATTCTTCAGACTGCATCTTACCCTCTAAATAATTTCCCTCTRAATCAGAAGTGCTGAAAGTTGAACATTCCTTAAGGGTGGGTTTGGGTGGACTCACTTATGTAAGATTATAACTTATTCCTGGAGACCAATGCTGGCTGTACAAAATATTAAAATAAACTCTGCTATCATTCAGAAGGATGTGAAGTGTGGATTGTTGGAATGGCATCTGTGGAATCCCAGAGATGGGGAGAAGGGAGCTGCAGTTTGGTGTCCCAAGAGCACAGAGGCACTGGGGCTGTGTGATCTGCTGTGTGACTGCTGGGAAAGAGAGAGGCTGAGTGGTTCAGGGGGGCTTGGAAACTCAGGGATCTGAGAGCTGTGCTTGGGAAATTGCCTCCTCTGGAGCAGGGATTCTCACTTGTGACTGTGGGGAGGGCATTCCTGCCTGCTGCATGGGAGCTGGGGTGATGTGGTCACTGCTCCTTCCCCCTCAGCTTCCTGCTGTGTCCTGAGCTTTCCCTRTGGAAGTTCAATATTTCACAGTGCTTTTAGGGAGAAGTATTGTGGTTTTGAGCTCTGAGGCATTTTGCAAACTCTCTGCACCAAGAGTTTGCTTTGAAGCAGTAAATCCTGGCTAACACACCTTCAGGGGCAGAGAGGTTGGGAACTGGCTCACCAAGAAGGCARAATTGGCTTTTATAGCCTGAGGTACCTCAGGGTCAGCTGAGCAATTGTTTGGGGTGTTTTTCCTACCCTGACAAGGGATTTAAGGGCTTTGGTCAGGGAGAACATCAAGTGTTCACAGCCCCCATAAGAGAAATCAGATTAACAGGTCTTGGCTTTGGAATCTTACAGGATTTTGGGATAAGTGAGTTTTATCTGTCATTTTAATAAAATTCAGAATTCCTTGTGGTTTGAGTGTGCTGTGAGATGTGTTGGGAGCTGAACAGTCAGTCCTGTGTCCCTGTCACATCCCTGAGGAGGTGAGGAGCTGGGGGTGGTCACTGGTTTGGGGACAGAGGCTGCTCTTGGCCTYGGTGGTGCCTTGTGCTGTCCCTAAGCCCTTTGTGACTCCTCAGGTGCTGCTGACAATCTGAGAAATCAGGATGGGGTGGGAAACTCCCTCTTAGAAAATGCTTTTATCCCAGCTGAAGGGCTGCAGTGAGTGTACATTTTTGGGAGCCCTGTGTGCACCTTCCCCTAGGTCTTTGTCCCTCCTGGCCACGTTTCAGGTGACAARCCCAGGCAGGAGCAGATGGCCCTGGTGCTGTGGCTGTGCTCTTCCCTGCCTGCCTTGGAATCTGACAGCCAGAAATCCAACTTTGCTCCCTGCTTATCCCTGATCTACATTTCTAAACTCCCTGAGCACACTGGGTGTTTCCAGATGGCTGCCTCTCTATTTTTCTTTTTTTGCCTCTTCCATTTTTGCTGGGTTGCTGACAGCAGGGATGAGTTAAAATTACACTGGGCCTGATCATGGTCTGATCATGCAAAACTGATTCTCTTCAAGTATTTGAGAGGTGARCAGTCCTCAGTCATTCCTTCAGCTGTGTATTTCCATGTGAATATTTCCGTTTTTACATGTTATAAATAGCCCTSAGATGTGTAAGTGAATCTTTTTTCACTTCCTTGCAGTGAAATCTTCCTTGCAGGCAGAAAACAGCATTGTTGAAATTGCACTAAGATCCTTTCTGCACTTACAAAGCAGGTTTTCAGGGGGTTGGCAGTGGCTCTGTAAGTGACAGTGGCCCACCTTGTGCTGGAGTATGATTGAAAGGGGAAATGAATGAAGCAGTGAATGAACACAGAAAGCTTTTCCTGCAGTGCTGCTGGACCTGCTAATCCATCCCTGGAGCAGGTTTTTCCTACTGCTGGATGATGCTGTGTGACTTCCAAAGGAGCTCTCCCATCTCCCCACGAGAGGGCAAAGCTGTGGGAGCCTCAGCTTGTGCTCAAACAAGTGCTGAGTACAGTTTTTAATGTGGAACCTTCTCCCTTAACAATTACTTCCTGTTCTTTTCAAAAACCAAACCAAGCTAAAAGCCCTCAACAGAAGTGGSTGATGGACACAGAAATTTTTAAAGTTCACTCCTTCATTTGAACCCTGCTTCTTGAAATWGGCTGAGCCAATATTTGCATTTCAGAAAATGATTTTTAGTGACCCCAAACTGAGCCAAAGCTCCAAGATCACCTTAAAGGGTTGAAAGGGATTTGAGAGGCTCAAACAAAATGGCAGAGTTGCTGTTCAAGGTCTGCTTTTCCCCAGRCTTGCTTTTCTTCCCCTCAGGCATTTATGATGAGGAAATAGTGATATCAGCAAAGGATTATTTTTTAAAAATCAATGTAATTGAAAAGGGATTTTGAAATAAAACTCACTGCACATTACAAGCGTTGTTCATTCTTCTGCAATTTTACCAAGTCAGGAATTGAATGGATTTTCCCTTCATGCCTGCACTGGCAGGTGTGGTGTGAGCTACCTGCAGTGGTTTCATGTCTGCTTGCTTTATTTTGTCTTTTTAATCTGGAGCTTCCCTTGCTTAGGAGGACTCAGCCATAGCAGTTTTAAATAGCAGTCTAAGAGAGCAAACTCTGCCAGCTCCCATATGTGGCTTTATAAAGTGCTGGACAAACCTGCTGGTAGGGAAATGGATGTTGACCAAAATGCTTTTTTATCATATTCAAACACTGCAGGGACAAACGTTTTTCATGGAATCCCAGACTGGTTTGGTCTGGAAAGGACTCACCCAGTTCCACCCCCTGTCATGAGCAGGGATCCCTTCCACCAGACCAGCTTGTACAGCCTTTGCCAGTTCCAAATCACATTTTGGGGTTCTTTGATGGCTTTTTGTTTGTTTTTTCTGTGCTCAGGTGACAGAGGCMACTTCCCTCATGCCAAATCCCACCTGCCATGGGGCACCTGAGCCTTCTGCAGGGTCTTGTGCAAGAGCAGAGCTGGGGGTGGCATCTGCCTTTGGGAGCAGCCAAAAGGTTTTATCTCAGCTTCAGCATAAGGTTTTATCTATTCCTGGGTAAACAATTGAATGAGCAGAACTGGATCAGAGCTGGAACATCAGTGCACACTCAGGAGAGTGTGCAGGATGGAAGCAGGTGGTTTGAGGTGCCCTCCTCAGCCCACAGGGCTGTGCAGCTCTGGGACCTGGCTCTGCTGGCTGCAGGAGCTGTTCTTCCCGGCAGGAGCGGGGGTGGAGAGCAGGAGGGGAGAGCTGAGCATTGATCCTGGGTCTGCCTGAGCCTCCCTGTCCTGCTCTCCTGAGCTGACTCAGGTCCCAGCTGGRGAGGTGGAACTGCTCCTGTCTCTGCCAGGTTCCCCTGCAGGRCTGGCATTTCAGACACAGCAGTGATGTCACCTGTGTTACTGTGGTGCCATGTGCCAGGGATTGTTTGAAAACCCCACAGAAACATATCCTGGCTGTTTTTCTGTCTTCTTACCCAAAACCAAGGGGTGTGTCCTGCAAGAGTGTGCTCCAACTCCAAACCCCAAAACCCACAGACAGGCTTTGTCCCTCTGTCCCTGCTGGAAATGGGGATGCTGCTCCCCATGGCTGAAGCCCTGGGAAAAGAAGACTTTGCAGTGTGCATTTCCTTCCAGGAGATCTGCCTGCCACACCAGGCTGTGGCACGGGGATGTTGGCCCTTCTGGCCACAGAGGAAGATGGGTGGGACACGCTGAGCTCTGCAAGGAGTTTGAGAGAGTTTCACTTCCCYCTGTGCTGTGACTGAATTACTCACTGCTCTGAGGCAGAGTGGCAGCAGGGAGGGAGCTCCTGGGGCTGCAGATGGCAGCATTTTTTTTTTTTTTGGTCACAATTTGCATTCCTGAATGATGTCACAGCAGTGACTTGTCCAAACCTTCTCCTTCTGGTGACTTACAGCCTCCAGCCTTGAGAGTTTTAGGCTGAAAACCGACAGAGAGGAGGTTTAGATTTGATRTTAGGAAGMAATTCTTCCCTCCTGGCACAGGTTGCCCAGAGAAGCTGTGGSTGCCCCATCCTGGAAATGTTCCACACCAGGYTGGATGGGGCTTGGAGCACCCTGRGYTAGTGGAAGATGTCCCTGCCCATGGCAGGGGTGAACAAGATGGCCTTTAATGTCCCTTCCCACCCAAAACATTCCATGATTCTATGATAAAAAACTTCCATTACTGTGCTAGAGCAGCTGGGTTGGGGGTTTGCTGCTTTCAGTGGTTTATTTTATTGTACAGTACAAAAAAGGTCAATTTATCCACACATTTGGCATCCTGTGGGAAAAGCTCGGGCAGCTCTTTCAGGTCTAACTGAAATCAAAGTCCAAACTAGATGAAAGCAACCTGGTTGTGGGGCTTTCCAGCCCTTGAGGAGATCCAGGAGGAATCACAGCATGGTTTGGGTTGGAAGGGATGTTRAAGCCCATCCAGYYCCACCCYTGCCAGRGGCAGGGACACCTTCCACTATCCCAGGGTGCTCCAAKCCCSRTCCAGCCTGGCCTGGAACACTTCCAGGGATGGGGCAGCCACGACCACTCTTGGCAAAAGATCAGAGGGCTTTCCTTACTTTGAGGATGGCTTCTCCTGCAGATGCTGTTCTCTGGAGCATCTGGACTGTCTCAGATCATAAGGGAGGGGATGCACTTGGCTTCCACTCGCTCAGAAACAGGAGGTTCTGCTGCTTCAGCATCCCGTGCATCCTGCTGTGTGCTGGGCTCTGGAGACCAAGGGATGCAGGTGCTGTCCTGCTCTCCCAGGAGAAGGTCTGCCTTGGCCTCGTGGGGGTGTGTTGGAACCCTGGAAGCTGAGAATTTTAAGCTTTCTTTGTTAAAAGGTGGTGACCCTCAAGAGAACACCACATTTGACCTGAGGCCTTGAGACAGGCTCCCAACATTGAGTGACAGCACAGGGGCTGTGGGTGTGGAGTTTGTACAAGTCTGTGATCTCACAGGGTGGAAAACTCAGATTTAAGATTTTAGTATAGAGTAATGTGTGTGAGCCAAGCTGGAGGATTTAAGGCATTGTCTAAGACTTTCTTTTCACCTTCTTCTTTCTTCTTGGATTTAGGTGGTTTCTGTAATTGGGTGAAAAAGGTCTCCATTGCAGACCTTTAGTGCTCATCATTGGGTCACAAACAATAACAGAGGTGTCGTCTCATTATTGGGTATATAGTGCTTAAAAACCTTGGGCAAAAGTCAGTAGTGGCCATTTTGCCACGTTTTTCTGGCAGGTGGTCAGAGCTCAGGGCTGGTGAGTCTGTAAATAGTCTGTGACTAGATGAGATATATAATAGATAATACACGAGACATAATGTATCATGAAAATATATGATACATATTGTATTATATATAATATGGAAAATAGATATTATTGCACAGGAATAGAATAGAATAGAATAGAATAGAATAGAATAGAATAGAATAGAATAGAATAGAATAGAATAGAAACCAAGTCCCAGCTGGAACTTTTATTTCCCGTGGATCACTCATCCTGACCTTGGCAAGAACAGAAAAAAGAACCTGTACCGCAACAGCGGAGCCCCAAACCCCGCTGGGAGCGGTGGGATGGCGGTGGGATCGCGGCGGGATCGCGGCGGGATCGCGGCGGGATGGCGGTGGGATGGCGGTGGGATCGCGGCGGGATGGCGGTGGGATCGCGATGGGAT
>CADDXX010000113.1:1803075-1825729 GCA_902810485.1 Alauda arvensis | reverse complement strand
CCCTTCCCTTCCCTTCCCTTCCCTTCCCTTCCCTTCCCTTCCCTTCCCTTCCCACCCTGGGCTGTCAGAACACGGCTTTGCTTCCCACTAAATCCTGTTCCTGCCGTTCTTCTGAGCCCCACAGAGGAAATGGGCACATTTTGGGGACTGAGGGGTCAAAGCTGGGGTCCTCTATGAAGTTCTTGTTCTGGGACTCCTGATTGGTGTTCAGATCCTTGATCAAATGTTCTCCAAGCCCAAAGACATCATTTTCCCACTTGTTTTTGCTGCAGTTCAGCTGGATCCCTGTGGGCTTGTTGCATGCTGTCAGTGTGGGGATCACTGCCTCCTCCCTGATGTCCCCARCTCCTCTGGTGCTGGCAGCCAGCCCGAGGCTGAAGGGTGGGTGAGCAAGCCCAGGGCTCTGCCCAGAACAACCCAGAACCAATCCTGGCTCCAAAGAAGTCCTCTTTGAACCCTGCTTTCCATCAGAAAACCTGGCAAGAGCTGGGAGATTCCTGACAGCTTCACTATATTTCTCAAATATATTGAAGGAATTCTTGGCTGTGAGGGAGGTGAGGCCCTGGCACAGGGTGCCCAGAGGAGCTGGGGCTGCCCCTGGATCCCTGGAAGTGTCCAAGCCAGGCTGGATGGGGATCTGGGCAGCCTGGGACAGTGGAAGGTGTCCCTGCCCATGGCAGGGGGTGGAACAGAGTTGTCCCAGAGTTGTCCCAGAGAAGGGTGCTGGGGCTCCAGGGGCTCCCAGACACACAAGGCACTGCAAAACCAGAGCCTGGAGCTTTGCTGTCAGATGCAAGAGCTGGCACTCACCTTTCCTTGCACCCAGGTAAGCAGCAGGGAGGTGGTTTGGCCACAGCTTTGGGGAAAAGATGGTTTAGAGGCYGATTATAAAGCCTTGGTTTTTGTGCCTTGGTTTCCCCTGCAGGAACTGCCCCAAGGGGAGTTTTGCTTCCTGCAGAGCTCCAGCCCTGCTGCAGTGCTGGGGCTCTCTGAGCCATGCTCCTGTACAGCAGGGCACCACCCTGGCATGGGACACATCCCTGCTACCCCTGGGGTTAAACTGRGTGGGTTCCCACTGGGAAATTCAGCCAGATGAAACTCCAGAGCTTCAGTTTAAAGCTCAGGCATTGAGCTGTCCATTTTAGCTTTTCCTTTTTGCCCATGGAACAAATTCTGTTTTCTGTGTTCATAGTTCCTCTTATATTAAATTAAAGGCAATTACTGCTGCTGGCAGCTCCTGAGATACAGGAGACCTCAGGCTTCCCTTGTTTTATCCAGAGCAGGTGATTAAATAAAATAAATCACATTAACGATGATTTGCACCATCATCCCTTGCAGAACCATTTTTTAATTCTCATCCCAGTGGGAGTCAAGGAAGCCCRTGGAGAAACATTTCTGTTTCCCTTTCCCCCCACTCACCAGGTCCTGCTGCTGTGTGAACCACGAGTGACCCCTCTGGTGCTTCCACTTGGGAATAAATCCCATTTCCTGCAGGAAAACGCACGTTCAGTGATGGGGTTGCTGTTTCCTGTTGCAGTTTCCCTTTCCCTGTGTCCTGTGCTGGGTGCATTCCAGGAGAAACTGGGAGCCTRCCCTCTTATCACAGCTTTGCTCTTGGGTTGTGTTTGACAATTTGAAGGCTGTTAAGGGGAAAAGACTGTTTGGAGGAGGAGGTGGTGGGAGGAACGGAAGGAGCTCACTGGCTGTAAAACCATAAGGGGATTCCCAGTCTCGTACAGCTGCAGGAATTGCAGCTGCATGTTTGGACATGGCTCCAAGCAGCTGAATCTCCTGCAGTTTAACCYACCTGAGCTGCCTTGGAGCTTCCTGAAGAGCTGAGCAGAGGAGCAGCTCCTGGCACCTCAACCCCTGTCCCTTCACTGCAAATATTAAAAAATAAATCACCCCCTCTCAAAGCACACACCAAATCCTCACTGAGAGGACTGGGTGGGGGTGTGAAGGGAGGAAAAGGAGGGGACCCAGCAGCAGCTTCAGGACTTTTTCAGAACCATCAGGCTGCAGGATGTGGGGAAAGTGTGAAGAGCAGCAGSGCTGCTGCCAGTGCCCCAGCGCAGAGCTGTGGGGTCAGCCCTGGGCTGGGGGTGGGCCCTGCAGGGGCTCTGCCAGCCCGAGGTGCTGCTGGGGACAGGGGTGACACTGCCCTGCCTTTGGGGATGGGCTGGGGACACAGCAGGGAGTGAAGCAGGCTGTTTTCCTCCCCCAGTTCCTGCTGGGCTGCAGGAGGGAGCTGCTCTGGCCTCCAGGGCATTGCTTTGATGGTGGCACCACAAAAAGGAGTCTCACCAGAAGGGCTCCGAGGAGCCTCCAGATCCCGAGAGCTGGGTGTGGTCACGGCTGAGGATGGCCAAATTTTACAGCTCTGCCAGCCCCCGTGCCTCCCAGCACCAGGCGAGGGGTTTGACTGTGGGCTCTTGGCAGGGTTTGGGATGAGGAGTGTGTGCTCATCAGCTGATCTCAGCCTTTCGTGTGCCCTKGAGCAATGCCATGGGAATTTTGCCKTTCTGTGAGCTTCTGCCACTCCTGTTCTCTCTTCTCCTTCTTGATTTGTATAAGTCAAACTTCCTTGAAAATGGAGGAAATGAAACCACAGGGCTTTTTTGTCAGTGATATGGGAGAGGTCAGCCTCCTCCTAGAGAAGAAATGAAATTTAGGGGGAAGGCAAGAAAACGATCTCCCTGGTCACTTTTGCTGGTTTCAGGAGTTTGGGGGCCACAGGGTCTGGCAGGGAGGGGACACCTGGCTGGGATGTCCCTTGGAGAGAGTCCTGGTGTGCTGCAGTGACACTGTTCACCTCCCAACTCTGCAAAAGTCCCACTGGCACTACAGAACACATGGCATGTKGAGCATGGACCTGCTGATCCAGACAGGGTCCTGCTGCAGGGCTGGATCCTTTCTCCATTGTTTTGAACCCTTTCCCAGCTAGATCTGGGCAAAGTTTCCTCCTAAGAGGTGGGATTTGCTGGGGATTTGGGGGTGTGTGAGGACCCTGGGAAGGGGGAGACATGGGGTGGGGAGATGGAGAGCAGGGGTAGATGGGGGTGAGGAGGAAGGGGACCTCCCTGGGTGTATTACCTTGGAAATGTGGATCTTTGTTTCCTGGCAGCTGCAGGAAAAGCCATTTCTGCTGACTTTCACACAGGGACTAGCACTCAGGAGGTCCCTGTATGTGTGTGCTTTTGTGGGCACTGGGTTTGCTGAAATCTGAGCAGCCCCAGGACACCCAAAGGTCTGGGAGCAGGGGGATAGGAGCGTCCTGAATCTCACTTGGGCAATGTGAGGGGCAGCCACTGGCATCCCAGAATTGCTGGGGACTCAACACCTGGGACATATCCAGCCTTGGCTTGGGATGCAACAGGAAATAACAGCACGGGACACGCATCCCTTGGCTCCTGTCAAACCCCTGAGCTGGGCACTGGAGGGACACACAGGTGCCACGCAGAGGTGGCATTTCCCCATCCTGCAGGAGCGCTGACATGGCTGTGCAGGGCAGAGCCACCCCAGCCACCATCTCTGTGGCCTGAACCCCCGAGCAGGGGTTCTGCTGCCGCAGAGGAGTCCCCATGCAAGGCGCTGGCTTGTCCCCAGGGGCCGGGTGACTCCCTGTACCCCTCTGCGTGCCCTGAGCTTCCTCCTTGCCGTGTGCGAGTGCATGACCCGGGCTGCGAGCGCTCGGAGCAGGAGGCAGAGCTGGGCCCGCTCGCTGCCTCCATGTGACTGCAGTTTCCGCTGCCTCCTTCCGCAAAGGCTATATCGGTGCTGAGCCGCAGGGCGGGTGCCACACGGCCCCGGGGGTGCCACACGGCCCCGGGGGTGCCACACGGCCCCGGGGGTGCCACACGGACCCCGTGGGTCACCCCTATCCCTGGCCCCAGGAGCTCCCGCAGCATGGACCGTGCCATAGCACACACGGTGAGTGACTGCCCCCCGATACCTGTGCTGGGGGAGAACACCTTGGGGCTGCCCTGTGCCAGTCTGGGCACCTGTGGGTGTCACTACTGCTCGGGGAGCTGTGGCTGTGTGTGCCCGTGCTGCTGTGAGCCGTGGGGAGCACCCCTGGAGCCCTCCCAGAGCTCTTGGATGTGGGCTCTGGTGTCGGGCTGCGGGCGAGGGTTTCCTGCTGGSGCTGCTGCCTCCTCTCCTGGCTGGGCAGTGCCATCCCAGCAGCTCCAGGGAGCACGGCGAGGATGGAGGTGCCTCTGGTGTTGGAAGAAGCCAAGAAAGGCTGAGCTGGGTGAAGGAAAGTGGGAGTTTCTGCACAGGGGTTCAGGAGCCAGAACCAAAACTGGTGTTCTTTGGGTTCTGCAGGGACCAAGGTCCAGCACAGCAGGGTCCCTCTCCTGCCACCATGGCTGGGTATGAGCTGCTGCTGGATTCCAAGGACTTGAGAGGGCAAAAGGTGCTGTGTGTCAGCTGCAGCCTGGGAAAAGGGGACTACCTCTCCATCTCCCCCAGAGCAATAAATCCTCCTTTGATAAGGCACCAGCTCAACACTTTGRCTGTCCCAAGGAAGGAGACAGCCCAGGACACGCCCTGCTCCCTCTGTGCTGCGAGGCTCRGGCTACCTGGGCTGCCCAAAATAACCCTGTTTCTCCTTCATGCAGTGGCAGCTGTGAAAGTGCTGTGTGTCAAACACTCACCGAGCCCTCGCTGCTCATTTGCCTGAGTTTCAGCTTTTCCCCAGATGCAAATGCCGTCAGCTCCGGTCCCACCAGGTCAGTGATGGGGCAGCTCCTGCTGGAGAGCCTCTGCTTCCCTGGAAGGGCTCCCAGCAGGGATGGGCACTGGGAGGACTTGGTGGGGGGTGGGTTGATGTTCCCTGGGGGAGTATTTGGTGCTAAGGGGGGGCAGATGAGCCCTGCTGGGGGGACACCCTGCTCGGAGGATGCAGCTCAGTGGCCTTCACGAGCAGCTGTGCAGTGATGGTGCCTTCCCCTGTGTGCTGCCACCCCCGTCCCTGCCCTTCCCCTGCCTTCCAGGCTCACACTGGGGGAGCCCCATSAGGGCTTCTGCTGGGGTGGGTGGGCTCGGTGCTGAGGCTCTGTGCCCCCTCTTGCATGCTCATGGTGGCCCAGGTCACCTGGGCCTTTAGGGGTGAACAGTTYGCAGCTTCTGACCTCCTCTCCTCTGCCTCTCTCTCCACAGGAGTGCTGCCACTGAGATGCAGGCCCTGCTCCCTGGTCTCTCCCTGCTTCTCCTGGCAGCGGGATGGGGAAGTGGGATGGACACAGCCTGGGCATCATCTCCTGGGGGCTGTGAGCTTGTAAGTCCTCTCTTGTGAGCCCTCACCCCTTTGCCTGGCAAAGCCCAGGAAACTCAGCATCTCCAGACCTTCTCCCTCCCAACTACTGGCTTGGAATGGACTGGTGTGCCAAGGCTATAACCAAAGAGCTGCCTCCTCCCCACTTGCTCTGCTCCCCTGACTTCTCCCTCTTCATCTCCTGCCTCCCATGATGGTGTCACGTATTCTCTTCTTCCTTCAGGTGCAGAGCATCATGGACTGCACTGGGAGATGGCTGAGTTCCATCCCAGGAAACCTTCGAGGTGACACCGAGGAGCTGTTTCTTGATGACAACACTATCCAGGTCCTGGGCAATGCCTCTCTGCTCCTGTATCCACAGCTCTGGCATCTCAGCTTGACCAGGAACCGCCTGGAGCTCATCATGCCCGGTGCCTTCCTCAGCAGCCAAGGCCTGGAGGTGCTCTCTTTGACAGACAACCTGCTCTTCACCAACTACTCACTGACAGCTGCTGCTCTTTCTGCTCTGCCAGCCCTGAGGATATTGGATCTGGCTGGAAACCAGCTCAGGGAGGACATGGTATCGGTTTTAGTCTCAAACCTCTCTTCCTTGGAGTCCCTGTCTGTGGCCAGGAAYRCCATCATGAGGTTGGACTCATCCACCTTCACAAACCTGACACAGCTGCTGGAGCTGAACCTGGAGAAGAACTACATCTTTGAGATTGACAAYGCTTTCGAAGGGCTGCAGAGGCTGCAGAGGCTCAACATAGCTTACAACTACCTCCCGTGTCTGGTGGGGTTTGGCCTGACCCAGCTCAGGGTGCTCAATGTCAGCAACAACATCATTGAGTGGTTTCTGACCCTGCAAATTGATGACCTCTTTGAGCTGGAGGTGCTGGACCTGTCCCACAACCGCCTCCTGTTCTTCCCTGTGCTGCCCAGGCAGAGCAGGCTGCACTCCTTGCTGCTGCAGGACAACAGGATGAGCTTCTACCAGCGTCTCCCCAACGGCACCTCCCTGGCCAACGTCACCGTGCAGTTCCTCATCATTGATGGCAACTCCACCAACATCACCACGGTCAGGCTGTGGGACGAGCTCTGCCACAGCAACCTCTCCTCCCTGCGCCTCCTGGACATGAGCCAGAACCAGGTGTGGGGCCTGCCAGACGATTTCCTGGCCCAGATGCCCTCCCTGACCTACCTGAAGCTCAACCAGAACTGCCTGGAGGCATTTCACCTGTCGGAGGAGGACTCCTTGGCCATGCTGACAGAGCTGGACCTCAGCCAGAACCAGCTGGTGGAGCTGGGGCTGAAGGTGGGCGCTGGGGATATCCTGCCCAACCTGCAGCTCTTCAACCTCAGCACCAACAGGCTGCAGGCTCTTCCTCCMGGGATTTTCACCCACACCAGGAAGATCACTACCCTGGACCTCAGCCGCAACCGGGTTGACCTCTGTCCCCAGCCAGGTGAGGCTGAGAGTCTCTCCTGTGTGGACATCAGGGGTGTGGAGACCCTGACCCACCTCTCCTTGGCCGGCTGTGGCCTGCAGGGGCTGAGCAGCCGCCCCTTCCAGGGGACATCGCTGAGACACCTGGACCTCTCCGACAACCGCCAGCTGCTGTCCGGGGACCCGGGCTGGCTGCAGGACCTCGTGCTGACACTGCAGGTGCTGTCTCTGAGGAACACCAGCCTCTCTTCCACCKCCCTGGACTTCTCCGCCCTGCGCAGCCTGGTGCGCTTGGACCTTTCCGGGAATTCCCTGGCGGCGTTCCCCGGCTCGCTGGGCTCGCTGGGGCTGCGCAGCCTGGACCTGCGGGACAACTGCCTGCGGGCGCTGCCGCCCGACGTGGCGCAGGTACCGCTGGGGAGGAGCCTGCGGGAGCTCTACCTCAGCAGGAACCCCTACAACTGCTGCACGCTGGGCTGGTGGGACGCCCTGCAGCAGGCCGAGGGGCTGCGCGTCCCCGACGGCAGGGAGGTGACGTGCAGCCACGGCTCCCGAGCGCTGAGCCCCGGCGCGSTGCCCGAGCCCGTGCTGCAGAGCTGCCGCTGGCAGACGGCCGACCTGGCGCTGCTCTACCTCGTGCTGGCTCTGCCCACCTGCCTCACGCTCCTGGTGGCCTTCGTTGTGGCCTTCCTCATGCTCAAGGAGAAGCTGCTGAAGATGGTGAAAACGCGGTGTGGGGTGGGCAGCCCGTACTAATGGCTGAGGAAGRGGAAGGGCTCGGGAATAGTCAGTAATAGAGGGTGGTCAGGAGTGCAGGGGATAACCCCGCCAAGGTGGTCAGGATGGAAAGCTGATGGATGCAGGACAGGAAGTGCTGGGAGAGCTGCCATTCCTGCCCTAATGGTACCCCAAGGGTGTGTGCCGTGTCTGGTGGTGGAGTGCTGGGAATCCTCAAGGAACATGTCTTCAGCAGAAACCTTCAGCTGCTGTTGCTGAGAGCTGAGTGGACACGACATCAAACATGCCAGGTTGCCCAGAAAATCTGTGAATGCCCCATCCATGGAACACATCCATGGAAGTGTTCAAGGCCAGGTTGGAGTGGGCTTGGAGCAATCTGATCTAGAGGAAGGTGTCCCTGCCCGTGACAGGGGTTGTAACCCGATGGATTTTTAAGGTCCCTTCCAACCCAGACCATTCTGGGATTCTGTGACAGTTTTCTCCAGCAGTTCCTTTTATTTATTCCCACYTGTAGCCAACTCAAGATGTCCTCCAGATCTGCAACAAGCCTCCACAAGGAGCCCCGGGCTGGAGCAAACATCACCTGGGTGCTGTGGAGAAGGGTCTCAGTAGCCCAGACTTTCCACACTGCTCTTGCTGGCACTACCAAGCTCAGGCAACTCTGATCATGCACCATGTGTGTGTGCAGATAAAGACAGGCGTTGTCAGCAGGGCTGGAATACACATTTTGGGGTGTTGTTTCTTCACTGAGTCACAGTCTGGGTTAGAAAAGTCCATTTTAAAAAAAAAAGAAAAAGCCCAAGTTGCAACAACGGGAAATATTGATTGAAAAGCAGAAGAGTAAATTACATCCCTTGGCGATATTTTATCATGGATTTAATTTCTCCAGTGCCTGGTGGATTAAACATATAAAGGAAACAAGAGAAATCCTTACTCCATGTTGTGCAAGCCCAGCTCCTGAGGGCAGTTGCTCCAGCAGTTCCTGGGGGTTTYCTSCACCCAGCCCTGCTCACAGCACGCCCTGGCTCTCCCAGAGCAGCCGGCACTACCTGGGGAAGTGCTGCTCTGCTCCTCGGGGGTCACTGAGGGAAAAGAAGAAGTGGTGGTGGTTTGTAGTAACTCAAAAGCCCTTCTGAGAACTGGAGTGGCACTGTTGGGATTTTTCTAGTGAAACATGTTTCATGGGAACGGGGCACAGGGAAGTGTGCAGCACTGTTGSAGTGGGAATTTTGGGGTTTTTCCTTGCCTGGGTGTGGGCAGKCTCAGTTGGTGATGTGGGGTGTGCTGAGGGGCTCAAGCCARTGGAKTTGTCTTGGGAGGTGWTGRAGKGAGAKRCCTGAGGCTGGCCTGAAGCTGGGARGATGCCWGGGATGGTGCAGGCAGGGGGAGCCAGGGCTGGCAGCAGGGCAAAGCCCTCCCAGGCACGGGTGTGGGACTGGGGTTTTGGGGGAGCCTGGTGTGGCTGGTGGCTGTGCAGGGCTGGAAAATGGATGGGTCAGACCCTGCTAGACCAGCCAGCAGCTACAGGGGCTGAGTGCAGCACAGGCTCTGGAAACCCAGCTGTCAGATCTGGCTCGGAAATGACCAGATGGCTTTCTGCCCCCATTTCAGACTGAAATAGCCAAAACCAAAGCAGGCCCCAACAGGGGAATCCCTCAGCCTCTTTCAACCCTTCTTYTGCCCGTAAGCTGCACCCTGGGGGACAGCAGTGACCTATAAATATGTTCTGGCATCTCCCTGCTGGCAGGGTGAGCGGGTGTCCCTGTGAGCTCCCCTCTCCCTGGGGCTGGGCTCAGAAGGGGTGTGTGTCCTTCCCCACCTCCACAGCCAATGCTGCTGCTCTATCTGGTGTGGGGTGTTGGGTGCAGCCCTGGGAGAACACATAGGGAGGAACTCAGGCACCTGGCACTGCCCAGGGCATGGATAAAAAGGGGGGTTCTTAATTGTATGGAGCTGATGGGGATACTCAACATCCCCTCATGATGGTGCCTGGGAAGCCGTGGCTCACCTGGAGCTGGGATGTGAATGGGATGTCAGGGTGGCAAGAGGAGATTCTGCTTTCTGAGTGGTGGGTGTCCTAAAAGCTGCTCTCACCCTCCTTGCAAGGCCATGGTGATCAGGGGAGGTGCTTGGTGACTGGAGATCCCAAGGGTCCCACCCAGCTTCTCAAAAGGCCATCCCAGAGAGCAACAGGGCAGTCACCTTCAGGTTGGGAAAACCATGGAATGAATGCTCTTTGTCTGGAGCACAATTCTAGAAAAAGAGGGTGGCTGGAAGAAGTCAGCATGGACTGCTAAGTAATGCCTGTCCAATCTGCTTTCCTCTCAGGATGAAATGGGTGGATCTGTAGGCAAGGGGGAGTGGTGGATTCCATCTGCCTGGACACAGTGTCCTACAGTGATCTTCATACAAGTGCAGATGTCATGGTCTGGATGGTGGCAGCCAGGCATGCCAGGATCAGTGGGAATGAAGTGCAGAGGGCTGTGGTTTGTAGGATGTGCTCTGCCAGGAGGCTGCTGAGGGGACTGTTATGGGATCTGTCCCATTTCATGTCTATATGGATGATCTAAAGCTGGCTGTGAAGTGCCTTCCTGCCAAGTTCACAGAGGATCCCAAACTGGGAAGAGCAGAACTGCTCCATGCTGAAGGCCTGGGGTGGGCTGGAGGAATGGGCCAGCAGGAACCTCAGGATCCAGGCACTCACTGGAGAGGAGGCCATGCCTGGGGCTGGGCACAGGCCACGTCCTCTGAGCCTGGCTAAGATGATGCTGGGGGCAGGCTGTGAGTGGAGGAGAGGKTGGCAGGGGCCCTCTCCCTCCCAAGTGGGAGATCTTTCTGTGTTGTTATGTTGCAATTGTTGAGGCAAGGCCTGTGCCAGACCCCTGCACGCCCTTTCCGGTCCTGGGACAGCTGAGTCAGCCTTTACATTTTTTTGATTTTGGCAAGAGAGGCCTCAGCTTTCATTTCTCTCCTGACTAAAGACCCCCTTGGCCAAGGCATGAGCTACCTTGTCCTCTCTAGTGAAGGCAAAGCACTGTGGTTTGCTTGTTCCATGTTCTTCACAGCAGTGACTCTCGTTTTGGGGTGTAGGAGAGCTCYTCCAGCTGCTCCTCCAGCCACTCCTCTTAGTTATGTCAGGCAGCAGTTTGTTGAGGCCCCTCAATTTCCATCTCATCCACAGCCCTCACAGCTGCCAGGGTTCAGGAAGCCAAAACCCAGGAAGCTTTTGGAGATGTGAACTTTCCCAAAGAATCCTAATCTTAGTTCTCCAGTTCTTACATGAGAGCAGGACTGATCTAGTGGAGACCAGCCAAGGTAGACAGCTGGATTAAAACCTTGAGTGGGATGAGTTTGTCTTACTCCAGAACCWCCCCCAGCCTTTGACCTTCTACCACTCTGGTTTTTGGATACTTTCAGCACATTCTCCAAGAACTGAGCACTTATGAGGAAGCAGAAGTGTAAAGATCCATCCATCCCACTGCAGCAGTTTGAAATCACTGKGTTTTCAAAAGTACTTTCAAGGCTGATTTGTTTTCATGATATTCCTTCTCTTACATGTAAGGACTTATTTTTGTGTAAGCTAAAACTGGAGRTTTAAGCATTGCTAGGGAAATGTGAGTAAGAGTCTCAATGCAGAGTTGATTTATCCAGAATGACTGATACATATTTAACTTCCCAGCAGGCARTAATAATCACCCTATTTGTACAGTACAGCTTTAACAGTGTCTTCAGGACATGAATATTTAATGCTTCAWTTTCAGCCAAAGCTGACTGAAATGTAAAAAATTTAAAGATTAAATAATTTTAAATACTTTTATGTAGGAAAAGACTAAAACCAGCCAACAATTTCAGCTACCCAGTTTCCATTTAATCAAGTTTGGCTTCTTGTACAAAGCTCACTTAAGCCTGGGATTGTGGTGGCACCTTGGGTTCTCCTGAGCCAGCATGGGGCAGAACACGTATAATGACACTGTCCCCTCTTGCTGGCCTGCTGAAATCTGTCTCTGAACTTCCCATCTCTGTCTGGAATCATATTTCTTCATCTGACTCCATGTCCCAAGTACAGGACTCCAACTGCTCATCCTGTGGGAACTCCACCTCAACGTTGTAAACGAAGTCGGGGTCATCCCTCTTCTTCCTGTTCTTTTCGAAGAGCTCATCCATGATGCTCTTCCTTTTGGCCAGTTCCTTGTCATCCAGTTTGTTCATATCCTCCTCTGGGTCAATGGTCTCTTCCTGCTTAAACTTCTGCAAGCTCTCAGCCAGGCTCTGTCCTTCCAAATGACCCCTCAGCAARCAGTAGAGCTTCTGGAGCTGGCGCAGCGAGACCCCTTCCAGGTAGGCCTTGTGCCGAGGGTTGTTCTTCAGCTGCTCTGCAGCCCTGCTGCAGTCTGGGGAGAGCCAACACAGGCACCTGCAGCTGCAACAAACCCCTTAACACACACACATCTGCTCCCAAACCCTCCCCGGGGGTSTCTCTGAACCCTCCAGTTGCTCAGGTTGAGATGGGCTCCTTGCAGAGGCACCATGAGCCCAGCACAGCCCCTCCCTGCATGCTGCTGGGAGGGTGCTCAGTGGTTACCAAAAATGCTGCTMCCAATGGGTTCCTCTCCATGCACCAGACAGGAATGAATGCCCCTCACCTGAGAACTTGGAGAAATTCCTGACGGGCATGATGCGCTGGCGAGTCTTGTCCTGGCTGCTGTCTCTGTAGATGAGGATGATGGATGGGGGCTGGAAGCAGATCCCACACTTCTGCACAATGAAAGTCATCGTGGTGCCAGCTGTGGCTCCATCAGAGCCCTCAGCAAYGCTCCCTGGAAAACAGGGGAAAAGGAAAGCAAGTGGGAGAGTCCCTCAGTCTTCTTGTCAGGAGTAGAGTTCAGTGACATCACAGAATCCCAAAGTGGTTTGGGTCAGAAGGTGCCTTAAAGCCCAGGGAAATAATGATGAAATTAAATAAGAGGGGACTTAAAAATCCCAACCTGCTACAGATCCTGTTTCCCAGCTCACTGGACAGCATTGAGTGCAGGTGGTGATTTTATTTTGGTTTTAAACAAGTGAAAATATGTCAAACATGAAGGTGATCTCCAACTGCCATACAGACTGCAGTAAGGCAAAGCAACATCTTTTAACCCAAAAWATCAATGTATTTCTCCACATCAAGAAAAATCACATTACTGTTGAAACGCTACTTTGAGGCAGAATTGGAAACACTTCCACATTTGTAAAAAATCACATAAGAAAGAGTTCAAACATGCAGTAATGTCCTTAATAGTGAAAATTCCCAGTGCCAGGTTGGACGAGATTTGGAGGAACGTGGTGTAGWGGAAGGTGTCCCTGCCCATGGGAGAGKGTGGAATGAGAACAGCTTTAAGGTCCCTGCAACCCAAACCATTCCTGGATTCTACGAAGATGAGAAACACAAGCGTGAGCAGCTCTTCGGATCTGCGGGAAAGAGCGCTTGGATGTCCTGGGAACGCGGGCTGAGCCCTTCGCTGGCGGCACAGATTGTGTCCAGACAGCTCTGGAACATCTCCAGTGAGGGAGACTCCACAGCCTCTCTGGGATCTGTTCAGGGCTCGGTCACTGCCCAGGAAAGTTCTTCCTCACATCCAGGTGGAAATTCCTGGGGTCAGTCCCTGCCCTTTGCGCTGGTGCCATTGCTGAGCCCCCAGAGCAGAGCCTGGGCCCTGCTCTGCCCCTCCCTGCACACAGGGACACCCAGGGCTGAGGCCCCTCTGGAGGCTGCACAGCCCCAGCTCCCTCAGCCTTTCCTCATCAGGGAGATGCTCCAGGCCCTTCAGCATCTCCGCTGGCTCCGCTCCAGGAGCTCCSTGTCCTCCTTACACTCTCGGCCTGTCCCCTCACCTCGGGTGCCGCACAAACCCTCCTCCTCCTCTTCTCCTTCCTCCCGCTCCCGCTCCCGCTCCTCCCCCGGCGCGGTCCCGCCTCCCTGGCCGGTTGCCATGGCTCCGCGGCGCCGCCGAGCCCCAGCGGTGAAGGCCCCCCTCGGCCGAAGGTCCCCTCCAGGCTGCCCTCACCACGCCTGCAGAGCACGGCGCGGCGGAGCAGGGGCCGGGCGGGCCCCGCGCGGTCAGGCGGCGCTGAGGACAGCCCCCAGGGGCTGTGAGGGGAGGCCGCCATGGCGGGCGGGAGGCGGCCGGCGATGAGCGCCGGGGCCGGGCTGGGCGCGCTGCTCTGCGCCCTCCGTGAGTGCCCGCCGGGAACCGCGCCGGGAATGGATGGCGGGGCWCGGCCCCTCTGCTCCGGAGACAGGCTGGGAGAGCTGGGGGTGTTCTGCCTGCAGAAGGGAAGGGTTTAGGGGGACCGTAGAGCCTCTTGTAACTAAAGGGGCTCCTTGGAGGACAGGGACTTTGCACAGGGGATGGAGAGAGAGGACAAGAGRGATGGCTTCCCACTGCCAGAGCGCAGGGGTAGATGGAATATTGGGACGGAATTGTTCCCTGTGAGGGTGGGGAGGCCCTGGCACAGGGTGCCCACAGAAGCTGTGTCTGGAGGTGTTCAAGGACAGACCTGGAGCACCCTGGCCTTGGGGAAGGTGTCCCTGCCCAAAGCAGAGCGTTGGAACAAGATGGGCTTTAAGGTTTTTTCCAACCCAAACCATCCTATGACTCTGGATTTGGGAAGTATGGCTCGGCCAGTGAACCCAGAAACCTCTTTGCTCCTTGATCACAGTCAAATATTGCTTCCCTCCTTCTGGGAGGGGGTTTGCAGATGAGGCGTTCATGAGTTATAAAACTTCACTTGTTGAAGTTGCCAGCCCGTGTGATCACTGTGCTGTTACACTGTTGGCTCTGTGTCACCTTAGATGTGCAGGCAGCCTGTCGGGACACCACTGTCACACAGGAGCTCCTGAACGAGGGGTTTCACAGGTGAGTCCTCACGCTGCCCTCCACCAGCATAACCTGCCACAGGATTTTATGTGGGAAGAAGCTTCCTGGGCATATCAGTTGTTGCATCAACTCCCTGGGCCGTGATCCCTGGGCATATCTCAGGAATGYATTAACAAGATAAAGGGATTAACAAGCTGTAGAGGAGGGAAAGTAGGAGGCCCCTTTCTGAAACCTGTGGAAGCCATTAGTGGGTTCTAAGACATTAACAAAGAAGTGAAACTTCGTTTTGGCCCTGGATGTGGAGTTGAGGTGAAGAAGATTGGACAGGGRAGTGTGATCAGAATTAAATACACACAGTGTGAGAGCTGCATCTTGTCTCATCTGAGAAATGTCTCTCGGGGGTCTTGTGCCAATTTTTGCAGTGTGGGTGTCAATTTTTTGCTCCTGCTGCTGTTTGAAGGGATCTGCTGGTGAAGGTGGAGCTCGGGGAGGATGTAGGAGGATGTGCAGTGGCAGCTCRAATCCATCTGCCCCCAGGAATCTACGTGGATCCCTACGAGCTGGCAACGCTGCAGCAGCACAACCTAACAAAGGTAATGGCCCCAGCAGCAGGAGATGTGGCAGTGAGTCAGGTGAGGACTCAGGGAGCTGTAATGTCTGGTCATTATCTGGCTCTTGGAACTAAGGTGATTAATTCCTGGATGGAGATGCCAAACAATATCATCTTCCTGGTGTCTCCTTATAACTCAGCTGGCTTGGCAGTCCCTGGCCCTGTGCTGATATTCTCATACACAGGTACCAAGAGTACCAAGGAGCTGCTGCTCCTGTCTTAGCCCCAGCTGTGGTGAAAGGGCCTCGGGTTCAGAAGGTGGCAGGGAAAYCCCCAAAGAGGTGCTGGTGAGCTCTGAGTCACATGCTGTGTGTTTGACTGAGCAGCTTCATTCTCATCCCACCTGTTTGTGCTGCTTTCCAGTCTTTGCTTCACATTAGAGAGATGTGCAGAGGCTGTGGCAGTTACCTGCTTAGGTGCTTTATTTGTCTAAAACATGGATGCAGAGGCTGTGGGCAGCTCCTGCCCTTGGCATGCCTGAGGTGCAGGTCTGGCCTTGCTGTACACATCACTGAGCTGACACCTCACAGGTTTGGCTGTAGGCACAGTGACACTGTGAACTTTTCACGTGTAGGAGTCACTCATTGAAGGCAGTCTTGAAAAGGTATTTGGAACAGCTTAAGGCTGGAATCCCCTACTTAATCATCCCACAAAATCACACTCAGTGTTAGAATGAGGGAATTTTTCGATTTCCATCACCACACCTATATGTCTCCCTGCTTGCAGGCAGTGTTGKTTCCTGATGTCATTGATGTGGAGGCTCCTGAGTACGTGGCCAGGGGTGCTGTGCTGCTGCTGTTCCTGGAGCTGGAGGCGCGCTGCTCCCGCTGTTGGCGCGCGGCCGTGCCCGTGCACGCTCGGTACCACCGCCCAGCACGGGGCACACAGGAAGCCTTGGTGGCTCTGCAGAGCCCAGAGGTGCTGATCTGCTGCTGCCACGGTGAGATTCTCACTGATGCTCCTGGGCAATCCCCAGCTTGGAATCTGGTTGTGTCTGAGGTGGAGCTCTTGGTGTTGGATGAGCATAAGCAGTAGGAGTGGCCCTGATAAAGACCTCGTTGTCTTCCTCACTGAGTGCTGCTGCCTGGCCAGAGCCGGGGGTTGTAGCAGTGGGGGTTTAGAGTAAAGCCTTTACCCAGGCCCTGGCAGCCTCTCCAGTGGAAAGGAGAGGAGAAATCAGGCAATGCAATCAAACTCCCCCATCCACACAGCCATGGGCTGGATCAGCACGGAGAGGCAGGAGGCTCTGAGCCCAGATAAATTCCAGCAAGGTTTGTTTTTGTTTTCAAGGTGCTGAAGGGAGTCCAGGTCCAAAGAGGGCTCACATGTGCCCAGCCCTGCCTTAAGTGTGGTTTTGGGCACGCAGTGACCCTGAGGCACAGGGGCAGTGCAGGGACAGGTGAGGTCAGTGACCTGTGGGGAGGACAGAGCTGTCACTGGGGTACCACAACCAATGGATTAACAGGGAAAGAAGAAACCAGGGGAATTTGGGGATCGGGTAGGATTACAGAGTGTCACCAGGCCTTGCAGGGGAGTGTCCATGGTGATTCATCCAGGGCCAGACTTTTGAGTGTGGTTTCTAGTGGTTCCAGGGACTCCACAGGGGTTGTCAGAGACTCCACAGGGGTTGTGCTGCCATTGTACCCCTGTGCTGCTTGGGCTGTTCCAGCTGGAGGATGTGGCAGTTGTCATGACCTGTTTTTGTCATGATCCCAGCAGGGTTTGCCGAAGGCCCCTGCTCTGACTGCTTTTCCCTTGGCAGCTGTGCAGGGTGTATTCAGTAGCCACTGCCACCTATGTAGAGTAATCAAAGTATTCAGATGATTTATAACACACTGTTGCTGCTTTCCCTTTGTATAAAGGTGGRATTTAGGAAAATGTGCCTGACACTTAGAATGGTTGGAGTCTCAAATCTAATGAAAAAAGAACCTGCTATTCACTACAATTAATACTTCAAGTTATGTGAACAATGAAATCCTGTATTTTTCTTACAAATTTTGTGTTCTTTCACAAAATCATTCATGGCAAGTCAAGCACACTAATGATTTTCAACTCCTTTTTCTTTATTTGTGCATCATTTGAGCAATGATTTTCTGAGATAAGCATAGTGACAGGCAGGAATACCCAGTCACTTAAAAAAGAGGKGTTAAATCTTCCTGAGTTCCTGCCACATTTAC
Organism: Alauda arvensis; assembly: GCA_902810485.1. NCBI lineage: Eukaryota > Metazoa > Chordata > Aves > Passeriformes > Alaudidae > Alauda > Alauda arvensis. The sequence continues at coordinate 1,808,643 of CADDXX010000113.1, read as the reverse complement.
TAGTAATGAGCAGGAAAACATTTATTAATAATGATTAATGGGAAAGCATTTCAAGTATTGGAAGGGAGATCTTCTGTGTGCTGACAGGAGGCCCAGAAGAGAAATGGCCTTACTTACTTTGGGGACATTTCTAACTCCAAGGCTAAAGTTGAGGGGTCTGCAGGCTAATCAAGAATTCTTGGCCCTGTTAAGGACAGAAGGGCCAATATACCACACAGGTGAGATTCCTTTTTGGGTACCTGCTGTATCAGGAGGAGAAGAGTTGTAAAGTTCACAGCAAGGACTGCCCAGTGTCACTTTGACCATGCAGAGGTGTTTTGCTACTTGGCTCCCAGGGAACAGATTCTGTCAAGCTGTTGTGGGGGAAAAGATCCCTTCTTTGGAACAAACTTGCAGGCCAGATTGCTTATCCTGGCTGGCCCCTGGTGATGCAGGAATGCCTTCCCTAGGTCAGCTGTCTGCAGAGTGCTGGGAGCCTGCTGAAGTGGACACTCCCTGCTCATCTGACACCACCAGTCCCTGTCAGTGGCACAGCACAAAACACAAACCTGTGAGTTCTGCTCTTTCTAACAACTGCTGCCTTTTTTCTGTGATTAACACCTTTCATAGCACAGGAATTAATCATTAAAAGACTAGCTGTGTCATTCCCCCTTTGTCAGGCTCCTTCCTTTCTTATTGGCTGTTAGTGGGGGTCWTCCTGCCCTTCTGGTGTTTTTACAGTATCTGTGCTCTTCTGGCCCTTTAGCATGCCTGCTCTCCTGACCTCTTTTCCCCCCTTGCTAGTTTACTTGGAATCCTGAGATATAATTAGCACTGGCCAAATTAATAAAAGTCTTTACAACGTTGGTGCTTCAGAGGAGTAGCAAGGTGGAAGATRATGATCTAACTAAAGTAATGATAAAACTGCAAAGATTTAAGGAGTAGCATCCTAAAAAGTGGCCACTTCTGTTTGCTTGGTTTTTACCTGGTTGTGCAAGTGTTTAGGAAAAAGTGAAGTTTCTTATTGTGTTCAAAACCAAGGAAAGTTGGGTCTTTAGTGGCCAACAACTGTCTTTGATGTTCAAAACTGCCACAGTGGTGTAGAGATTCAGAAATTAGACTCCTTTATATAATAAAATAATCTGTTGTTGTTGTAACACACGTGCCTTCCTATATTTAAGATACCTGCAGGCTGCTGGGACATCTGTAGCTCTTGTCCATCAACAYTTTGCAGCTTCCTGTAGCCATGAAAAACCAAATGGTTGTTCCCTTGGGAGAAATCAGTGTCCTTAGGGATGTGAGCTCACCTTGGGAGCTGCTCTCCCTGCAGCATTCTGTACATACCCCCTGGCTGGAGCAGGAGCAGAGACACAGGGATACAGGTGGCAGCAGATCCATTTCCTGAGCTGTGCAGTGCAGCAGTGGCTGTGAATTAAAGGGGATGTCCATCCTTGTTCTGATATTGAATCTCAGAATTAAATCRGGGTTTGGTTCCTAATCCTCTTGGGTGCAGTCAAAAAGAAACCTGGTCAAATGTGTGTTATTTGTACAAAATATTTCTTTTTCTTTGTAGGCATATGAGGAATCAGTGCTGAGGGTTCCTGTGGGGCTCAGGGAGCACAGTTCCCTGGTGTGTGCCCTGACCCTGCTCACCACAGGGCTCTGCTGTGGCCTGATTCTTGCTGCTGCCTGCAAGTATGGACACTTCCCACAGTGACCTGAGGAAACATGGAATGTCTGACCTCCATCCAGCTAAACCAGCTGGATATCACACTGGATTCCTGAAAGGAACCTACTCTGCTGTTATTTATACCTTGGGTGGTGCAAGGGTCCCATAATGGGTAATAGTTCCTTTGGCTCATAATGCTTACAGATGCCTTCCACAGCCCAGAAGACATTTTGGGTGTGTTGTCAATCTCCAAAGCAGATGGAGATAGGGAAAAGCCTCAAAAAGCTGAAAGCACTGGTGTGGGCACTGAGGCAACAGTCAGGAGTGGATCTGGGGCTCCTGTTCCCTCCTCCTGGCCTGCTTCTAATACAGGGCTGCCTCTTGCAGAGGTGTTTGTATTTCTTTACYCAGGGATTGGGTATTAAGGGTATGAAAAACATTATTTAGTCATTAAAAATTCTGAATTTTAAGCTTGTTGTGTATGAATTTGTGAAGAGACATTCTGTGCCTACCTGGGACACGTCAATAATCTCTCCCATCCCAATAACTGTGAGGGATTGGCTGCTCTTGGCCAAATTAGAATCACAGAGTCATTTAGGGTGGAAAAGCCCTCTAAGATCATTGAGTCCAACCATTCCCCCAGTGGTGCCAAAGCCACTCCTAATCCATGTCCCCAGGTGCCATATCCACTGTCTGTGAAATCCCTCCTGGGGTGGGGACTCCCCCAGAGCCCTGGGCAGCCCTTCCCAAGAGGAACCTTTCCCAATATCCACCTGAAGCTCCCCTGGCACAGCTCAAGCTGTTTCCTCTTGTCCTGTCCCTTGTCTCCTGGGAGTAGAGCCCGACCCTCACCTGGCTCCACCTCCTGTCAGGAGTTGTGGAGAGAGAGAAGGTTCCCCCTCAGCCTGCTGTTCTCCAGGCTGAACAATTGGTCAGAAYTGAAAGACTTTAGAAAATGTGAAGAAATGTCACCCTATTTCATGAGTGGAAAGAGACCCTTGGAAGATGAGAGCGAGGGACAGGATAGTGACTCGAAGCAAATATTTAGAAGATCTACATTCAGTCTCCAGGACAGTTGATAAATTGAAGGAAATGGAGAGGAAATTACCTAATGGAGAACCCGAGAGGCTCTGGAGCTGGAGCGGCAGAGCTCGGTGCTGTCTCCAGTTGTCAGTAGGTGGCACTGGGAGCCCACGGCAACCCCCGTGTGGTGAAAACAGATTTTATTCCCGATAAACCTCGAGTAAATCCAACAGTGAATTCCTTGTGACTGCTTCCAGGGCAGTTTGGAAGCAATCAAAGAGAGATTTGGGCTGYTCAGCCCTGTCAGCACAGGGACCAGTGCTGTATCACTTGTTTCCAAGTGGGATGTTTAATTCCCAGAGCTGAGTTAGTTCCTGTGCTCTGCCTYACACAGGTAAATGTGTTGTAGCCTGACCCTTGGAATGGCAACATCCCAGATTGTCAGAGCTGAGGGAGAGGACTGCATTGCATGTTTTTTAACACCAGATGGAAATCACGGGTTGAATCCCTCAGCTAAATCAATCTCTCTGACAAAACCTAGGGAAAGGGAATGGGAATGTCCTGTGGGCAAATTAGAAAAAACTTGGAAGTAAACAATATACCAAGTTTGCCATCAATCACCTTTTATACTGAACCCAAGTAATTGATTCTGATTAATGTAAAATATGAGAGGAATGGCAGARCTTCACAAGGAGTGGTTTTTGTTGTGGCAAATATTTGCTGGTTTTAAATCCATGGCATTCATATTATAAATATAGCAGGCACATWTTTCCTTGCAAGCTGTAAATAAGTCTGATAACCATAGCAGTGTTAATTACAAAGGAATTTGCCAGTGAGTCTCTCTCTCTCAGAGCAGAAGCTGCTGTCACTAAGGCAGCACAGAATTTAGCAGGATTCGAGTGCCAGCCCCAGAGGGATCACAGAGGAGGAGCTGTAAGGCCTGTGCAAAAATTCTGGCAGTTCTGGAGACAGGAACGAGGTGTTCAGGAGTCCTTGGCAAGAAAACACTGCCAGAAGGGTTGGACACAAACATCCCCATCCTTAATATGTGYAAGGATTGAATCAGAGCAAGGAAAGAAAAGGGGATGGGACATTTAATGCCGTGTTGGGAATTAAGGCTTTTTGAATCACAAAGAAATGAGTACAACAAAAAAACCAAAATACAGCAACAACAAAAAAACCACCCTCCTAGTTTATTTTAAAAGCTGTGCCTGGGGAGGGAGACAGAAGGGWGGGAGGGGAGTCAGGATTCTGCAGATGGAGCAGGAGCTGGGAGGGGCTGGGGGCAGGAGGCTGAGGCAGCACGGAGAGGTGAGGAGGGATGGGGAGTAAAGCTGAGGGAAGGATGCAGCCACAAACCTGCTGTGCATTCTCCAGGGCTGTTGCAGAGGTGAATTAACTGAGCTGAGTCAGAAAGCAGCAAACATGGAAAGAGGAGTGAAAGGATGGCTGTGCCYGCAGGGGATCAGAGCGGAGCCACCCCAGCACCACGGCAGGGTCACTTGGGAATGSCACTGGAAAATGGGCACATCTGCAGGGACAAGTGTTCTGTGCAGACTGAGGGAGCAGACAGCCTACAGGTGTTGGCTGAAACCCACAAGCTGGAAATCTGGATATGCCTGGACCTGCATGGAGGATTGAGGTGTCCATGGATCYTTTCCCTAAGAGCTGGGGAAGAGGAGCTGCCTGGTGTTCTGCTCCCTCAAAGAGGAAAACCAGATGTTGCTTCAAACCTGGGCAGGCAGAAGAGCCGAGACCCAGCCCCCAGGGCAGGTGGAAGCTCAGAGAAATCATATGGACGGGCAAATGGATCACAGGAATTCTGGGGGAGAAGCCTTGAGGGCACAAATGCTGCTTTCCCAGCTGTGTTCCYACTGGATTTCTTGAAAGCTGTGTAYCCAGCTGGGRGCTTGTGCCACKGSAAGTGGCAGCACAGAGAGCTGCTCTGTGTCCTGCTACTGTCACCAGTGATGTGACCCCTGCCACCCCTGGGCTCTGAGAAGCACCTGACAGGTTGGTGGGAGGAGAGTTAATTTGTTCTCAGCTCTGTCCATACAGAAGATGCAAAATGAGCCCCTTCCAGTGCAAGGGGAGGAGAGCTGAGCACGGAGGAGGAACATGAACAGGGTGCYCAGAGAAGCTGTGGCTGCCCCATCCCTGGAATTGTCCAAGGCCAGCTTGGACAGGGCTTGGAGTAACCTGGACTGGTGGAAGGTGTCCCTGCCCATGGCAGGGGATGGAATAAGATGAGCTTTAAGGTCCGTTCCAGCCCAGGACATCCCGAGATTCCATGAAGCCCCTGGTGTTTGACACCTCCACACTCCTGGGGAAGGGGGGATTCACCTCCTTGAGCCAGGACAGCCCTGGAGGAGACACTCAGGCACAGCAGGAAACCCCCGTGTGGGGCCAAAGCTGCTGTCCTCACAAAATAAAGCACTGAGGAAATAAAGTCTAATTTAAGCACTTCAAGAAGAAGCAAGGGTGGAGGAGAGCCAGGTTCGATGGATGCTGGATTGGATGCTGGATTTTTTAGGGTGGTGAACTTTACCCCCTGCAGCTGGTTGTTGTCCACAACCAGAGAAAAATAAGAGATCCAAACAGCCTAGAAAAAGAGAAATGTTATACATGTAATATATATTTTTCTATATAACATAAATAATAAAACAATATGTATTACACGATATAATAAAGGCTATTTATATTTCATATGTATTATATAATAAATGTTACATTTATTATGTGCAATATATTACGCATAACATTCATTATATATATAGATATATTGTAAAYTATATATAATATATACATTAATTATATGCTTTTTATAGACACAATATATATTCTATCACACATAATAGATATGCTATCTAAAGAAATTTACTATAAAACATGTAATA
>CADDXX010000113.1:1790862-1801670 GCA_902810485.1 Alauda arvensis | reverse complement strand
AGTAGGTTAGTGGCAGTGGGGAGTGAGGAGAGTAAAGCTGGACCCAGCCTGGTCCATGTGGCAACTGCCCAAAGGCTGCTTTGGGAGCAGAGAGTTCATCCTGCTTTCGAGGAGCAAGGCTGTGCTTTGCTGTAGCCAAAATAAACCAGTTCACGAGCTGCCCTACGGCCAGTGATGTCTGGATATGTAATATAAACATTGCTTTGGAAGTTCTGCAGTAATGGAAGTGTTAGGTGCAATTCAAACATGGTAAACTGTGAAGTTTTTATTCTTTCTGTCTTCCTCTGGTTTTGCCTTTTTATGCTTCAAAAAGTGGTGCCCACTCTAGAGAGTCTGGGATTTGCTTTGCAGTTGGGGTGTGCTCATAATGAGTCCTGGAGTGGTATCTCCCTAAAAAAACAGGGATTAGCTACTCTGTGCTTCAGTTTGTTCATTATAGAGACCAAAGTAATTAAACTTACAGGGATATTGTGGGGGCAGGTTAAAGCATATGTTACCAGGGAACTGGCTGGTCATTACAGACTAAAATAAAATAGAAGGAAAGTAGAAATACAAAAATGCAAAGCCGTTGTTTTACGAGTTTTTTGAGTAGAATCTTTGAGATAGTAGGAGCACTTTAACCTGAATGCTCTGGGTAATGCATTTCAGAGACAGGAAAAAACTCATTCTATGTTCACTGGTTGGATATTGCAGTTCTGGAGGCCAGAACAGAAATGCTTGAGGGAGAGTAACTTGGATCTTCTGTGCTAAGTTGCATATGGAATTTGGCTCATCTCTGTACAGAGGTGGTTGTTAAAACAAAAATACCAGGCTGTTAACTGCAGAATATTGGCTCTGTCTGTATATTGTGCACTTTTTATCACCATGCAGCGTGTTCAGTGCATCTGAGGCTTGTGCTGTGCTGGGCAGCTGCTTGTCAGAGGCTGCTGTACTGGGATGGAATGTGTGCTGGGACACAGCTTGGACCTTTGGCCAGCAGTGGGAGTTTGTGCCTGCAGGCACCTGCTTGTGCTCTGTCCCTGGGCTGGATGCTGGGGGAGTTGGGTGGATGCTTCAACCACGTAAGGCAGCTCCAATCTTGGGCACATTTTAAATGAATACCTTTAAAATCCCAGGTGTGCTTGGGTTGTTGTTGGTCAGCATTTTGGTCGTGTTTAAAGGGGGGAAATTATTCACCTTTGGTTTCAAAATAACTTCAGAATGAAGGGTATTGGTTGATGCTGCAGGTTTTGTCCTTGTGACAAGAAAAGCTGCAGGGCCCCAGTCTAGGTCTGTGTGTTATTAGTAAGATACTTCTGCTTCAGAGCCCTCACATCTGTCTTGGTTTCACTTGGGTTTTCCCCCTTTTATCTGCGTTGTGCATGGGGAGGTTTCTGGGCTCCGAGGTCTGTGCCAGTRTTCTCTCGTTCCTCACAGCACACACAGTTACTGACGTGTGTGTGAAGCAGCTCTTTGTTCTGCAAACAGCCCCGAGTCACAGAGTGCTCCGGATGGCCCTGGGACAGCCCCAGCACCAGCACAGCCCCGAGTCCTGGCTCCCACACCGGGACACAGCTCTGGGAGAGGGCTGAGCCTCCATCCATGGGGACATGGGAGCACAGGCACGGTGGTGGGGAACGAGGGCACATCAGCAGCCACGCACCGTGGATTACATTCCTCCTGATCTCTGCTGGCAGCTGGGAGAGGCAGAAGTAAGGTGCTTGTGGAGCTTTCCCTTCTTTTCCTAGAAATGTGATCAAAGATCAAAGCCACGGCACTCCTTGGGGCTCAGATTGATTCAGCAAGGCTGTGTGCCCCATTTTCAGTTTCCATGCGGGCACCTCCCTCCTAAATGTGAACGAAATGTGTCTGGCCGTGGGCTTGGAGGGCACAGTGTCCTCTGGGAGAGGCTTTTGTACCTGTCCTGGCAGTGCCAGGGACTGAGCCTTTGCAGGTTGGAGGTGGCTGCCTGCCCTGGCAGAGATAACCGGGCAGCTGGGTGCCAGSCTCAGCTGCCAGGCTGGCTCCAAGGAAAGAAAGATAAAGTCCAATTAGTGCCGAGCTGGGTTGGTTCTGCCTCTTGGCAAGGGCAGGGTGACCAGGAAGGCACCGTGGAGGAGGCAGCATCTCCTGCCAGCTCTCAGAGAGGATCCAGAGCACTCACCTGGGGGCAAAGGACAAGGAACCCTGGGGCAGGGCACTGGTTCGTTTGAGCCCTTCCCTGGAGGCCTCAGGATTTTTATTGTGCTGTGCTTTCCTATGTCTTGAGCTTGATAAGAYTTTAGAAAGCTCTTATTTGCATTTAAATGCAGGTGGTAAGAAGTAGTAGATGTTTTCTGGTGAGAAGAAATCTCCTAGTGACCCACCAGGCATGAAGTGCAAATGGAGCTCAGCGTTTATTCAAGCCTTATTCACCAAGCTTTGTGAGAGCCCAGAGCATGATTTTACCTAAAGCTGTTAAAGTTGTTTCCTTTAAAGGGAAACACTTCAGTGTTTGTATTTTGGCTGATGTAGTGGGCAGTGTCTGTCACTGAGGGCTGGAAATGCTGGTGTTGGTCCTAATTCTCTATACCTGACTTGCAGGTTTGTTAAGTGSATCATTCTTGATGTTTTCTCAGCTTTTCTGTTTTCTCAGCTGGAAATGGGGATTAAGAAGGCTTTGAAAGTGTCTCACCTGGCAGGCAGGGATGTAAGTGTTAAGAAGATGACTTGAAACTGAGCTTCAGTTTTTCTGTAGRGATAAATTTAGCTTAGATACACTGMATTCAYGGTAGGAATTCCTCATGCTCTCTAAAGGTTACAGTACTTTGAAATGCTCCAAAAATTGGTGAGGCAGTTCTTTCCCTTCAAGAAAAACCAGTGGATTTTGAAATTCTCAGACAGATATATCTAATTTCTGTTTGTGAATTTGAAAATGCTTTAAAAAATCTTCTYTTCAGCTGCTAATGATGTACTGGTGCTTAAAATTGTTTGAATGAATACATTTTATTAGGGAAATACAGTAGTTTTAATAGTCATGGAAATACTGGGGGCTTTGTATAATCCATAGGTCATTGTTTCCCAAAAGATCTGAGCCCAGCACTGGTGTTGGTGCAGCCCAAAGCTGAGGCCAGGGCTGTTCTCTCAGCTAATCAGCAAACGTTGTTTTGTATTTTGAAAGGAGTTACTTTGATAAGGCGGGTTTAATTATTTATAATTCTGTAGCTTGATTTAACACAGAAGCAGCTGCAGGAACGTCTTGGGGCAGCAGTGAGTGTGATTTAAGTGGTGTTTAATGTTAAGTGAGGGATTTAACATCGTGTGAATCAGAGTGAGGGCAGCTGGCAGGTGTAGTAAGGAATGGAAATACACTGAGAAGTTTTCCCAGTTCAACTTCTACGTTTTTTTTTCCTCCTCTAAAGTTTTCTGCTTCCTGTTCAGGTGTTGGATGTTTGTACCCACTGTCAGCTTTCCCACAGCTTCTTTAACAAGTAAAATTAGAGTTATCAGKAGTGTGGRGTTTGTTTTGGAAATGGGATGTTTKCTGCTCTATGTTGCATTAGTTTTTTCATKTACAGTCATTTTAGAGCTGCTTTAGCTAGCAGAGGTATCTCCTGGACAAGAGCAAGAAAAAGCTGCTTCTGGAAGATGCTTTATAAAGTCACCTTTGAATATTTAACCCATTTCCTTGTGGAAAGGTCTCCAGTGAAGTGAGAACCTGGAAGAATGACAGTATCTCTCCCCTAAGCCTGTCTACAGCAAAAAGCTGTTTAAAGGGATCTGGGGATTTGGGCTCCAGGCAGGAGCAGATTCTTGTGGAAATAGCTCAGCTTGTGAATTATCTGCTTTACAGAGAAAAATAACCAGTTGTTTAGTAAGTTCTGTTAATGTTTGAAAGTGAACAACTTTTAAAATTCAAAACCATTGCTTCAAAGGTGAACTTGGTGTTTTGTGCTTGTGTTAAATAAGCTGAGTGCTTGGGATTTTACYAGGACATTAAATCCACCTGCTGGCATTAATTTTGACAAAAATACGTGACCATGAAGTTGTTACTTGGGGCCACCTGGGCAAGTGGCACCAGCCACAGTTTGGGTTTTGCCCTCCCCTGGTCCCAAACCAGTTATTCCAGTCATCCCAAAGTCCCTCTGTGCATGTGGGGATTCACATCAGGGAATTGACTGCTGGGAAAGGAATCCCTGATGTTAAACTTGGCTTGGGGATGTTGCTGAGTGATCTGACACTAATGGTTTGTAACAACCTGGGTGTGTGTCTGCCTTTCTGCCCCTCCTGCCTTTTTTTTTTTTGCACGTGTTTGCTGAGCTTTTGGGAATGCTGCTTCAGATCAAGCACAAAAAGGAACAGGATCTCACAAAACACCACAGTCGTTCTCTGTGGCGTAGCAAACAGGTCTCTAATGTTGTTAAATGATTTTTGGCTTTGAAACAGCCTTTTCTTTTCAATGTGTGAAATGCTAGCTGTCACTGCTATAAAAATAAATTATGTGCAATCTTTGATTTGTCAGAGCTGTCAAGTCTGAAATATTTTCTGCTTCTACCCCTTAGTGGAAAAAGCAAAGAGAAGAGTGAAGTCTGGGATTTTCAAAGCTGTTYAGCAGCAAGAACAGTTAATTTTAATCTGATGCCAACGTGCTAAGGCTCTTTGATACCAGTGCCCAAGCTTAGGAAGTAATTCCTTGTGTTAAAGAGAGCCTTGACTGCTGCAGCCAGGAAGTTCAGGCAAGTACCTCCTCCTGATTTTTGGGATGAGGCTATTTTGCAGTAACTAAAGTATGTGTTGGCTGAGGACTCACTGCTTTTSTGACTGCTGCTTTTTCTTTTCAGCCCTTTTGGGCCTATTTACAGGGATTTTATATATATATATGTATATATTTTTAGAGGGAATTGGTGTCGAGATTTTTAGATGTTGATTATTTTCCCAGCTAGCTGYTGGAAATGAAAAATAAAAATTCAGGATAGTTCAGCAGAGCTGGTTTGGGTGGCTTCTTTGCAAGCAGGGCTGTGTGTTTTAATGTGTGGTTGTGATGTCTTTTATTTCCTTGTTCATTAGYAATTATTCCATTGTAAAATATTTTACTTCTGAGAGGCATAATTCTCTTTCTCCTTGGCTTGTTGTGTGCATGCTGGAAAGCCTTTTTGCAGCACAAGGAAATGTACTCAGTCTTGCTAAACCTGGATGGAGTTCTGCTGTGGAAGAAGTTTAAGACTTCTGGTGAACCTATACAGCCACATCAATCTGACTAGGACTTGGAGCATCCCATATAATAAAGTTTTAATGTCTTAAAAAAATTAGAAAGAAGGGTTAGGCAATAAACTGAAAGAATGAAGGATAAGTGAAAATACTGAGATGAAATGATTTTTAATTCAGTTTAAATTTTTTGGTAGTGATGACTGTTACTCTGCAAAACAAAATTTTACAAACACTGTCAGGATTTAATTAATTTTTTCTTTTTTCATTCCCTCATTGCTGCTAAGAGATACTCGTTAGCCACAGTGGTTGGCACTGAGTTTTATCTTGTAACACTTTGGGCAGGGCTCCCTGGAGATCTTTCTTGCTCTGGGATTGAAGATCTTTGGCAGCCCCTTTTTGCCTGCTCACACTTGGCTAAGAGGCTGCTGGTGGACGCACTTTACTTCCTCAGCACTTCCAAAGCCCATGGACCAGAATGAGATGCCAGCTTTCTGAATTTAAACACACCTGAACTGCAGGAATCTTTGCTGTGAGGATCTTGGTCAAAATTTGAAGTAGATGTGACTTTCATTCCATGCTGTCTGCTTAACAAGAATGACTTGTATTCTGTGTATTCAGTTTATTCTGTGCTACTGAAGCAGCTTTTGCTGCCCAACCCTGAAAGGTTTTGTCAAAGAACTTGTCAGTAATCCTCACCACTTGGGGTCTTTATTGTCCCTTTCTCTTGGTCATGTTTTTAATTTCCTAGGTGAGATGAGGATGCCATCAGTGCTTTCTTTCGGTTTCTCACTCACTGCCTCTGCTCTCACACATACCTGGCTGTACAATCCCAGCATGGTTTGGGTTGGAAGGGACCTTAAAGCCCATCCAGTCCCACCCCCTTCCACCTGCAGGGACACCTCCTACTATCCCAGTTTGCTCCCAGCCCTGTCCAGCCTGGCCTTGGGCATTCCCAGGGATGGGGCAGCCACAGCTGGCTGACATTGGATGCTGGGCCATGGCAGAGTGAGGCACTCTGGTGGCAAGGGGCTGCTCAGACTGATCTTCTGTGGTCTCTGGCTTTGCTGCCAAGTTTGATAGAGATCTTTATCTCWGTTTTACTCTATTGAAATGGCTTACTGAAATTTGCTTCCTGTTTTCTTAACAATTGAAAGGACCTGAGAAAATTTTCCTCTAGATGACAAACTCTTGGAAAGCTGACCACTTCTAAAGGTAGGGCCTTCTTCCATAGTTACAATAAAATTTTTGAAGAGAGTAATTTTTTTGAACTAAAAAATATATGCCTTTGGATTTTCATAAACAGAAGAAGTGTAAGCCTTCCATTCTCATTAGTTGCAGCAAAAATGTTTTATGCCCTTGTTTCTATGTTCACCCTTGCTGGTAGCCATCCCTTGCACTGGAATTAGACCTCTCAGATAAGTGCTGTTCTCTCTTATTTCTATCCAAATAAATAGCTTTAATGATAATTGGGGTGGTGTCTGTGTGTGAGGACATCATGGRCAGACACCTCTCTGTTGTCACTGAGTTTTTGTGGATGTCTTGGAGGCTGTTTTATGTGAGTTCAGTCTCACCCTCACAAACATCTTCATCTGCTTTATAATTGCACAGCTGTTATTGGGGCAAGATAATAAGGTAGAACAAGGTCTGGGGAGCGCATCCTTTTGGTGTGTAAATGCCTGAGCCTTGTGAAAATGCATTTTGTGGAGCTTTACTCCTGCTCTGTCATATTGCACTGAAATCTTCTAATTCTGTCTACAGGAATGTGATTAATTACTTAATGAACAGGCACAGTTACCTCTGCTTATGTGTTAAACTCAGGATTTGTACAACAATATAAGTAGATTTTTTTCCAAGTCTTTTGCAGCTTTCTAAGGGCAATATTATGTTTTGTCAGCTGCTTCAATATTATTTTAACTTGACAGCTTCCTTTGGAAGCTCTTCAGATTCCCAGGGTGCTGGTTATCCTGCCTGGYTGTAGTTTTCACAGACCTTCTGTCTATTCAGTTGGTAACTGTGTTCTTCATTTTGTATTTTTTTATTTTATAAATAGTATTTTATTCTTGAGCTGTAAAATCAATTTTTGTGGCTGTGGTGCTGCTGCATCCTGTATAAACAGCCATGGATAGTAACTCCCTCCAAATATTGGAGAGATATATTAAATCACTTTGAAAATTCAGTTTGTTTAACCACTCACARCTGGTGTTTAAAGCATTGTACATTTATTTAAATATCTCTGTTTAGGGCATTTTTCTCATACATTTGATTTGCAAATTGTAAGCACTGTATGGGGTAGTCATATTAACACAAGTCTTGGGGCTTTTCATATTTTTCCCTACTTACTGGCTCCTGTACTTGTCCTGTAGGCTTGGCAAAAATTAATTTCCACATCAGCATAAGAATTATTTCTATATTTTAAATTATTATATAGTTTCATGCTTTTTTGGCTGTTTAATATATTYTGATTTGTAGCCTGTGTACCCGTTCTCATTTGGTTTGGATTTGTTTTCTTTGGCACTTTAGATAAAAACCTGTTTATGGGTAAGAATATTGAGAAAGGTAGTTTTACTAGGAATGACTCAAAAAGTAAAAATCAGAAAGTTAGTTGAAAAACTTATTCTGGCAGCCAGTATTTTAAAAACTGTTCTTTTCACTGTTATTTCCAGTGTCCCTGAGAGGCATACAAGAACATTACCCCAAATTTCAGGGAATTTGCTGCATTAAGCTCTAAGTGAATGTGTTCCTTGTATGTGTGCAAGTAATTTTAAGGTAGAAAATCTGTAAGAGCACACAAGGAAAACTCTGGCAGTGTCACAACAGGAATACTGGAGTGTGAACAGCAGCGAGTGATTTCCAGAGCACCTCTGCCTTCCTCATTTCCTCCTTTTTAAAAAGGAAACATTATTACAGTATTTTGTTTTTCTGTTGAGGAATCCAGGTCTAATATTCGGAATTGTATCTGAGTATTCAGGACAGTGTGAATTTGTGGCAGCTGTGCTTTGTGATTCTGGTACAAATAAACTTTTTGTTTGTTTTGTCTTGAAATCATGGGGTAGGGGTTGCCTGGGGTGCTCTGCACTGGCTGGAGAATTGGTTGTGTACCTCATCTAGGTACTTCACCTCTCYTAACAGACCAAAATATGCCAGGAAAAAACAAARWMAGGGGTTGTGTCCTTGTRTAAAATCTGTAAAACTTCAAACCCYGTCAGTGTCAGGAAGATGTGACCATCTTGAAAGACTCGTGTAGATGCTGTGGCAGAAGTGTGAGCCAGGTCTCACTGCTGAGCTCTGTATTTTACTGAGAGCTGGTTTCATCCTGAGTTGCTGTTGGCAGGGAAATACTGGGGTGACCCTTCCTGAGCGTGTTGCATTCGCATTTAATTAAAAGATCCCGCTGGGAATGTTGTATCCTGCTCTGGAGTCCTCAGCAGAAGAAATGKGGACCTGTTCAGATGAGTGCAGAGGAGGCTGTGGAGATGCTCTGAGAGCTCTGGACACAGGCTGGGAGAGCTGGGGGTCTCCAGCCTGGAGAAGAGAAGGCTCCAGGGAAGACCTTCCAGTGTCTAAAGGGGGATTATAAAAAACAAGGAGAAACTTTTTACACAGGCAGATTGCAGTAGTACAGCAGGGAATGGTTTTTGAATAAAAGAGCAGAGATTTAAATAGGATATTGGGAAGAAATCCCTCCCTGTGAGGGAGGTGAGGCCCTGGCACAGGGTGCCCAGAGAAGCTGTGGCTGCCCCTGGATCCCTGGAAGTGTCCAAGGCCAGGCTGGACAGGGCTTGGAGCACCCTGGGCTGGTGGAAGGTGTCCCTGCCCATGGTGGGGGTGGAATGAGGTGAGCTTTAAGGTCCCTTCCACAAACAGCTTTCCCAGCTATCAGCAGTGAAGTTCCTGCTGCAGCAGTGGGATGCTGCAGGGAACCCAGTTCCTGTAGGAGTTTCCAGTGTGAAGAATTCAGTGTAGCCTGTTGAGACACAAATGGAATATAGCTCTCCCAGGAKACAGGGTCTCTAGTTTCTGTGTGGTGCTGCTGGAAATGAGCTGTGTCCACCAAAGCCATMTCTGGGGGTGGGGGTTTGTTTTTGCTGTGTTCAGGTACTTTTGGTCTTTACAGCTCCTGCATTTGATTTCTTGAAGCCTTTGCTCTCTCTGCTGGATTTGTGTCCAGTGTGGGAATGAGAAGGGAAGCACCTTGAGCTTGTGCCATGCAGGGGTTTCAGCAAACTGGTGAACCTTTCCCAGGGGCTGTGACTGTCTGTTCAGCAGCTCTACTGGTGTCCCCTGGCATTTCCCCCTGTGGCATTGTGTGGCAGGTTGGTTCTCCTGTAAGAAGAATCAAGGGTTTGGCCCCAGAACTGCTCTGCTGAGCTGAAGTTCCCACTSTCCTCTGGTTCCTGCGCTTGGAGCAAACCTTGGGCAGCCACTAGAGAGAAACAAAGAGCTCTATTCTGAGTGCCTGTGAAAAAGAGAGCTCTTCTGRAGGGAGACATTTCATCTTTCCCCTTTGTCTTCTCCCTTACTATTACTTTTTCCCTTAGCTGACATCTGACAGCTCTACCAGTGTGATGAGGGAGTGCTGATCCCTTAACCTTGGATTCTTTCTTCTTTTGCCACCCTCATACACCTTTTSTGTTACTACTTCTTTTTCCAGTTACCTCTAATTTGGATGTGGAAGCCATGGCCTTGTCTTACCATTGCCCAATAATATTTCTGGAGGTTGGAAAAAAAAAGTTTTAAAAGGAGCTTTCATTCAGTGTTGGGGTTGCTGGTGATCCTTCTGCCCTTTGCCAGCAGCCTGAGGTTTTTAGAGCTCAGGTGAATCTCCAGATTAAAGAGCTGGGAACGCTGTTATTCACACAGAAATGCASCAGGCTGTACAGGTGCCTGGTGCAGGGCAGCCTTTAGTCAAATAACTTTTGTTCTGGAATGTGTGCTCCCTCCCTGCCTGTAAATGTCAGCTTTAATTAAGAGAGAATCTCAACAATGAGATGCAGAGCTTTTTTTTTTTTTTTTAATTTTCTTGTAAACTTTCCGGACTTGCCCTTTTCCCTATTCTCCTTTGATCTTTAGAAAACCTCAGCTATAAAAATAAAGGCTGAAAAGTGTCTGCTAGGTGGTGAAATCTGAGTAAGCACAAACACCCCGACTCCTGGATTTGCATGCGCTGCTCCCGCCGCCGGCTGCCTCGGCTGCCTTTCGTTGACTCAGGATTTTCAGTAGGCAGAAAAAAAAAAAGATAATTTCCTTGTTCAGCTCTGAACAGGCTGGTTCAAACACCTTGGAGCACGTGTTATCATTATGCATCTTTGCACAGTGCTTCCTTGAAGGAAAACTCTGGCTGCGGGCTGGATAAAACATTTTGGTGGGGAGGCGGCACCTCCCCAGCCCTGCGGCACAGGGTGGGAATGGATCCTTGGATCCCTCCTGGTTTCATTCCTCCTCCACCAGGCTCCTTAGACCTCTGTGTTCCTGCAAGGGCTGCCTCTGAGAAGGGTGGGAATGGATCCTTGGATCCCTCCTGGTTTCATTCCTCCTCCACCAGGCTCCTCAGACCTCTGTGTTCCTGCAAGGGCTGCCTTGGAGAAGGGTGGGAATGGATCCTTGGATCCCTCCTGGTTTCATTCCTCCTCCACCAGGCTCCT
>CADDXX010000113.1:1736086-1777918 GCA_902810485.1 Alauda arvensis | reverse complement strand
GAGCACTATTAATGAAACATCTGACAGCCCAGCCCGTTTGCTTTTTGGCTCTGCCCCGTGCAGCCATATTAAAGATATCCTGTTTATAAGAGCCGTGTCTTTCCACGGCATTGTTCAGCTGCAGGCAGCCCACATGGCTTTTCGTTCGGGAGCATTGTCCTCGCTGCCCGTCCTTCCCTTCCTCCAGCCTGCGGGGATTTCAGGCGCATTCCTGCCTCTGAGCTGCACCATCTTTGCTTGCTGGGTAGTCCTGAAGAGAGTGCTGCTTTACCTGCTTTTTCCCTACTGAAACAAGAGGATTTTTTAAGGTGAATTCAAAACCAAAGCAGAACAATACAATAAAACCCACCCTCCCCGAACTGCCCCCTGAAAACTCCCCAAAGCAAACAAAAATCTGAAGCCTCAGGTGTTAGAAAATATCTTAYAAATTCAATTGAACATAGGTTGGATTGTGCACGTGGTCCTTCTAATTATTTATTCCTGCTTCTGGTGCTTATTATGCTTTCCCCCCACACACCTTTTAATTTAAATTAGGTAATTGCTCTGAGGCTATAAACTCTTATCTTCATCACAGGAAGTCCTAGTTTGCATTAATTACCTCGAATTGAAGCAGTGAGGCAACTGAGTTTTAAGTGTCTTTAGGGTGAACTTGAGGTTGAACTGAAGTTGCCTTTTCTGCTGTTCTTAATCTATATTAAAATGTCCTTTTTTGCATTGTAAACATTTAATATGTTTAGATTTCATGTGCTCAACAGAGCACTCTGGTGCTCTTAATCTCTTTTTTTTCCTTGCTGCCATAGTATAAATTATTTGAATGGAACAAGGTTCTGGGAATCACAGAATTGGGTTGGAAGGGACCTTAAAGCCCATCTCATTCCAGCCCCTGCCATGRCAGGGACACCYYCCACTAKCCCAGGTTGCTCCAAGCCCYRTCCAACCTGGCMTTGGACAYTTCCAGGGATCCAGGGGCAGCCACAGCTTCTCTGGGCACCCTGTGCCAGGCCTAACCACCCTCCCAGGGAAGGATTTCTTTCTAACACTGAGATCTTTGAATGTCTTTTTCAGGAAGCAAGAAGAAGGAGAAGGAAAGGCCAGAAATCTCCCCACCRTCAGATTTTGAGCACACCATCCATGTTGGCTTTGATGCTGTTACTGGAGAGTTCACTGTGAGTATTCCTGCCTTGSAGCAGCTCAGGAAACACCATGGCTCAGTGCTGCAGTGAAGCCAAGGCAGAGCTTTAGAATAAAGTGCAAGTTAGTCTCTGTTTCTACCCAAGAGCAATTTTTCTGTGTGTTTGTACAGCACACTGTGACCTGTTAGTGCTTCTGCAATGCCAGGGTCACCTGGGAGAGCCATCCCTGCCAAACCCTCTTCAATTTGCTTTTTTTAGTGGGTAACACTGGATCTRTTGAGTGTTTCTGTGTTCCCACTCCTCATGTCTCCAGCATACCTGGAGGAGTTGTCCTGTGATCTGTATTTTCACCTTTGCTCCCTCATCCCCATGCTTAAGGCTGTGCATGTAATGCTTTAATAGAGGGAAAATAAATCGGTTTTCCTTTTTAAAAACCTTGAAAATACAAAAAAGGATGCTTGAAATCTCCTGTTTTTCCAGGGAATGCCAGAACAATGGGCTCGGTTACTTCAGACCTCAAATATCACCAAGCTAGAACAGAAGAAGAACCCGCAGGCGGTACTAGATGTGCTGAAATTCTACGACTCAAAAGACACAGCAAAACAGAAATACCTGAGTTTTTCTGCTCCAGGTGAGAGCCAGGTGTTCAAGACACTGGAGTTGGGTGTTTGGAGCACTCTCTTCCTCTGTGTCAGAAGGATAAATCAGGTTCAAGGGCTAAAATCAAGGTGCATTTCCATGAGGCACAAATATATGAAGATGGATTTAAAACTGACTGGAAACTGGCGTTGTTCAGTTAATTTCCTGTTTTAAGTGGAGAGGGGAAGAAAGGGAACTGGATCATCCASAACAGCAGCCAAAATGAGCTTGAATGGGCTGTGTTTATCAAGCTGGGGCTCTGGGACTGGGATGAACTGGTTTTGTGCTGGAGGCCTTGCTCCTCACAGCTGTCTCTGAGCTTGATGTCACCAGCTGGTGACAGATGCAGAATAATTTGTGACTCCTACATGGGGACCTCTGTGTGGGGGCTGAGAGAAGGACTGCCCCACAAACAGGTGCAGTTTTACCTGCTTTGCTTCCAAATTCTTTCTGGAAGTAGCTTAGTAATAAGGCTTTGTAATATTCTAACCCTGTACTCAACAAAGTTCACTTTTTATTACTTTTTTTCTGATGGTTTTATGTATTCTGCTATTTGTTCTGTTTAGAAAAAGATGGTTTCCCTTCAGGAACACCCACGGTGAGTGTGTTTACTATTATTTGGATATTCTGTGGTGCACACAAGTTCAGGTCTTCTGTTACATCCTGAATCTTGAAGTATTAAACTATATACACATTGAAAGTATAAAAATTCGGATTTTTTTGTGGAATAGAAACATAATAATTGCATATTTCACTGCAGCAACAGTGTTTGAGTCTCATAATAAAATGTAATAAGTAAAAGATAAGGTTTAAGTTATTTTCTTTTGACCTCAGTAAGAATTATTTTCTCTTAATGTGAAGAAAAAAGTGTGAAGTTTTTAATAATGTGGGAGGGACAATTTGTTGATCTGTCTTTTTTAAACTTTGGTAAAAACCTAGACCAATGCCAAAGGTTCAGAACCATCAACAGCTGTGGCAGATGATGATGAGGATGATGAAGAGGCTCCTCCTCCTGTSATTGCTCCCAGGCCAGACCACACAAAATCGGTGAGCAGCTGTGAACTGACAGATCTGCATTTCTCAGCATTGCAGGACTCCTGCTTTTTAGGGAAGTGCTTTAGCTGGGCAATAAGCTGCTGGGAGTTTTTAGAGAAAAGTGCTGGGTTTTTTAACTTTGCTAAGAAAATACCTAATTCCTGTGTATTAGTTGGATTAGGAGTCCTGTAGTTAATAGAATAATGGGATCATTTAGATTGGGTTGGAAAAGATCTCTCAGATAATTGAAATTAGTTGATTTCTTTGCCAGTTATCCTTGTGAGGAGGAGGAGGATTCTTATTCCTAAATAAAACCTGTAGGCTGTTTGTGTGACTTTGCACAGCACAGTGRTACAGGTGTGATGTATTGGCTTTCTTTTATTTAATTGGGTTGCAGTGTGGCAGCCCCTCCAAGTACACCACCTAAACCCCAGCCAATGCAAATTTTAGATCAGAAAGCTTATTTAACTCACAAAGTTGTTCATGAAGTTTTAGGGTAGCCCTCCTCTACACACCTTGGGATCCCACTTACTCCAGCTCCTTCTGGCTGTGGAARCTGTACATTTTGCCTCTCTTGCCCACTGTTTCCAGGAGTGCAAATGTGAATTCTGTTGATTTGTCTAGGGATATTGCTTTATAATTTTCCCCTCTTGGGATTTAGACACATGAAAGGTGAGAGGTCCACAGCTGGATATTTCTGGGGTAGCTGTGTGTATCTGTGAACAGCTCAGGAGGAAATTAAATAAAGCTCCAAGAAATTAAATCCCTTAAAAAAAACCCTTAAATTGGGGACAACTGGGAAATACTTGAGAATCTCATCTTCTTTTTATGGCAATCAAGCATCTTTTTCCTTTAGATCTTAGTGGAAGTTGATCTCACTATTAAATAGTGGTTTCTGCTCTGTTAGCTAGTAGGGGTGATAAAGAATAAGCAGGAATCTGAGGAATCTGCTGGCATCCTCTCTGTTCAGGAGGTGCCTGGATCCCTTTCAGAGGTCAGTAATGCTGCCAGCATCTTGTTTTATGGAGCTCTGATGTGTCTCAGGTCTCATTTCTGCCTCATACCCTTTATAAAATGGTGCTTGGGGGTGTTTGCAGAGCTGTGGTGGGTTCCAGCTGCAGGTGGGTGGTGGCTGAGCTCTCAGGTGTCCCTTACAGATCTACACCCGCTCTGTCATCGACCCCATCCCCGCCCCGGCCGGCGACTCCTGCGCCGACAGCGCCTCCAAAGCCGCCGACAAGCAGAAAAAGAAAACCAAGATGTCAGATGAGGACATCATGGAAAAACTACGTAGGTGCCTTCACTTTGGGTCAGCAGAGGCTTTCAGGGCTGGGGGAGGGATGTTGCAGTTATGTGTGTGCAGTGCTTGGTTTGTGATGCTGTGGGGTGCAAAGCAAGGAYAGAACACATTTGGGTTTGTGTCATACATCACAGTGTCACAGCTGAGCTGCAATCAAAGCATAGTAACACAAAGTAGTTTCTTGCTGTTGCTTGTCCTGTAACCATCTTGATGATGATTTTTTTTACTGTGTTCATGTTCCCGTGCAGCTTTGGCTGTTGGTGCACCAGCTTTGCTGCTTGAGCTGCCCCACTCTGTGGCCTATCTTGGCCAGGCCAGCCCTGCTGTTGGGGGACAGTGGGATTGGACTGACTTTCTGCTTGTTTMTTTTTCTTTCAGGCACTATTGTAAGCATAGGAGATCCCAAGAAAAAATACACCAGATATGAAAAAATCGGGCAGGGGTGAGTATTGACCCCAACTTTTACTCCCAGTGGGCCAATGTTAGCAGCAGGGTGCTGTTCTCTGCCTCACACCACTCACTGTGCAGGCAGAGGTGTTGGCTGCATTCAGCAGTGACAAATCACTGAATCCCACCCTAGTTAGGGTTGGAAGGGATCTTAAAGCCCATCCCTTAAAGTTCCACTCCCTGCCATGGGCAGGGACACCTTCCACTATCCCAGGTTGCTCCAGACTCTGTCCAGCCTGGCCTTGGACACTTCCAGGGATGAGGCAGCCATGMCATCTCTGGGCAGCAAACAGTAAAGTAAATAAACAGGGAAGGCATCACACAGTGGTGGAAATTTTGAATTGAAAACCGAAGCAGTTTTGTGTTTGTGACTTGGCTGTTCACGTCTGTGTGTGTTACACAGGGAGATGGACCTTGCTGTAACATTTTTYTTTCTCTTCACAGGGCTTCAGGTACAGTTTTCACAGCTATTGATGTGGCAACAGGGCAGGAGGTAAGACTCCTGTATTCAWTYTTTGTTTAAATRTTCTTCTGTGGGTGGCCAGAACTATTTGAGTGATTTCTTTCAGTGGCTCCCATTGCTGCTATCACCTCTCACATCTGTTTGTCATGGTCTGTTGTAACAGTGTGCCTTTTTCTATAAAATCAGATGATGAAAGCTTAAACCAGAGATTTGTTTTTCCAGTGAAAAGCAGAGGGGGTGAGGTGTTCCAGAAGTGAGTTTGGGAAATGGTTTATCCTTCCAAGCATTGCAGGCATTGTTGTCTTCTGTYTTCAGAAAGAAAATTTTGTTCAGTCTTTGCACACTTGGCTGTGCCTGTCCCTAGGGAAGCAGCTTGTCCCTGYTGTACTCAGAATGTCTTCTCCAGAGCCTGCTCTTTGCTTTTATCCCTTGGTTTCTGCAGTGAAATTGGTGGCATCAGCCATGCTCTGCATGTTTGTCACCCAGTGGCCAAATCCTGGGAGGGAGACAACCCAGAGGGCTTCTGGGACTTGGATTTTAGGAATAATTATTTGCCTCTGTTTAACTTCAGATTTCCTTAATTTTCTTTTAATGCTTTTATTTAAGTTCCTYCCTAAATTTCCCTTTAAATTAGGCATTCTTTAGGTAAGTAAATGCCTTTTCACCAGTAATCACATGCAGTAGTCCTGCAGTGGAACACTACATCTTGATTAAACATGAGCTTTGCCATCATCTCAGGGTGTCTTTATTTGCTCTCTACACACAGCAGTATTTCATGTCCTYTTACTGATTGCAGAGTGAATTTTGGGGTGTTTGACCTGCTCTGCACTTTGCCAGGCAGCTGATGGCTCTCAGCCTTCATGCAGTGCTCAGGTTTCCTCTGYTTAGTGCCTGGGGGTAGAGTTAATTTATCAGTAAGAGGAACACTCCTCCCAGAGCTACACAGTGACAGCACAGGAGGGAGCAGACAAAAATTGCCATAAGGGTTTGATATTAGGAAGTTTTTCCCTCTCAGCCAGGATGATTGGGCATGGCACAGGAGCTCAGGAGGGGCTGTGGAATATCTGCTCATTGAGGTCTCCATTCCAAACTCCCACAAGACCCTCAGCAAGCTGCTTCACATCCAGTCATAGTTACTTTGTCACTCTGTGCTGCAGAATGATGAGAATTTCTTCCTTTAATGTCCTTGGCAATATAATGACAATAATTTCTACAGGATTATGTTGGTTCTTGTGTTTGGTTTTGGAGTCAACCCAGGTTTTCTTGCAGAACTCCAAACTGCCTCCTCAGGATGTTGGAATTATCCTGGAGCCAGGATGATTCTTCTCCCTTGTAAACTCTGTAGTACTTGTCCTTGTTAGCTTATTTCCTGGATGAGATGAGCCTGTATCTTCCCTTTTCTCTCTTGGATAGTTCATG
Source organism: Alauda arvensis (assembly GCA_902810485.1). NCBI lineage: Eukaryota > Metazoa > Chordata > Aves > Passeriformes > Alaudidae > Alauda > Alauda arvensis. The sequence continues at coordinate 1,771,482 of CADDXX010000113.1, read as the reverse complement.
GAGTTCATGGGTTTGAGAGGAATTCCTTCTGCCTCCCAGCATTCCTTATACCCAAACACCAGTCTGGTCAGAATACAGAACAACAAAGAGCCTCACCTTGAGTTGGAAGGCTCAAATTTTCTCTCTGAGCTGCTACAGGATTCTCTCCTGCTTCAGGCCTGTTGATAAGGAATTGAGTGGAAATCTTTCTGTCTCCTGAATGCCCTTTCCTGTCTGGTCTGGCCTCTCTCACTGTCTGTGGATCCTCTCAGCTGCAGGAGGGTGGTGTTGGCCATGGGTGCAAGTTGTGTGCTGATCAAGCTGAATTCTTTTCAAGTTGTATGCTGATAAATAAACAACYTGCCAGCCACAAACAGTTCTAAACTCCTTTAATCCTGTGACAGGATTCCTTCTGCYTTTTCACTGTATTAAGAGTGACTGMAAGTTTTGGRTACTGAGGTTTGAGATTGCTGTTTTATTTTGCCCTCTTCAGGTGGCTATTAAACAGATCAATTTGCAGAAACAGCCCAAGAAGGAGCTGATAATTAATGAGATCTTGGTAATGAAGGAGCTAAAGAACCCCAACATAGTCAACTTCCTGGACAGGTAAATGCAGCCAGCTGGCTGATTCCTCATCCAACAGGAGGTCACAGACCTGCTCTCCCTCTACCTGAGGGTCTGGGAAGCACATGAGGCTGTGTGTACTGCCACCCTGATGGCACAGGGACATGCTGTTGGTTTTCTCTTCGTAGTTACCTCGTAGGGGATGAGTTGTTTGTGGTGATGGAGTATCTGGCTGGAGGCTCTCTAACAGATGTGGTCACTGAGACGTGTATGGATGAAGCCCAGATTGCTGCTGTCTGCAGAGAGGTGAGTGTGCAGGGGCTGCCTTCAGGAATGAAGGGGCTCCCATGTTGGAGTCCTAGAAGATAAAAAAAAAATTAGGCTTTCTGTGCTCACAAGCACTGACCCACAAGAAAGCACTGAGACCTTGCAAAAGGCTTGCAGCCTTGAGTGACAGCACTGAGATCATGGGTGTGGAGTTTGATTAGAAGTGTGTGATCTCACAGAGTGGAAAACTTTGATTTAAGATTTTAGTATACAGCAATGTGTGTGAGCCAAGATGGAAGGTTTAAGGTGTTGTCTAAGTCCTTCTTTTCACCTTCCTCTTCATAGGTTTAGGTGGTTTTCTATGATTGGGTGAAAAAGGTCCCCACTGCAGACCTTTAGTGGTCATCGTTGGGTCACAAACATCAATAACAGAGGTGTCATCTCATTATTGGGTAAAGAGGGCTTAAAAGACCTGGGAAAAGTCAGTAGTGGCCATTTTTGCCAGGTTTTTCTGGCAGCTGCTCAGAGCTCAGGGCTGGTGAGTCTGTAAATGATTTGTAAATAGATAACATATAATAAATCCCCAAGTCCCAACTCAGACTTATGTTTCCTGTGTATCATTCATTCTAACCTTGGCAAGGAAAAGAACTAGTCCTGTAACACTCCCTGTTCCCCTAATTTCTGTGGGGAAATTGCCACAGTTGCTGCTCAAGTTGTTGAGTAAAGAATGAATGGTACCATGAGCAGAAATCAATATTAAAATGGCAGAAAACAACAAAACTGGGTTAACTCAGCAAACTGGGGCTTTGCAAGTTGTAACACAAAAGAGCTACAGTGGTTTTTGAGGTGGGTGTTTGAGAATGTTTGGTGATGGAGCAAATAAAGTCTGTGGGTTTGGTACCTGGGGTGCCTTGTCCTGCTGTCACTGTTAACAGAATGATGTGAATAATGTGGACTATTATTAACAGATTAATAGGAATAAAGTCCAGGGAGAAGCAATAGAGAAGTTAAGCAGCTGGAAGGAATGGCTTTTTAAACTTGGACTAACAAAGAACATTCAGAGGCAGTAAGAAAAAAAAAATCTGCATGTTCATGTATGTGTAATGTAGAAAGGAGGGAAAAAAAGAAAAATAAAAACTGCTCTGAAAGCTTTGAAGTATTTTCCAGAAGGAAGAAGGGGAATGGTGTTTGCTCACAGTTTGAAAGTGGATCTGCTGAAACAGGAGTGTGTTAAAAAACATACACTAAAATATAAAGATGAATGAAATGCAGACTATCCCTTTCCCACTTTAGTCATTCCCACAGTGTGTGGCATCTGTAGKTCTGTGCCAGTTCAGCTTTCTTGATGGATTTCTCAGGAAAATTGCACTCCAGAAGGTTGCAGTTGGAACAACTTTGAGGTTGCAGTAAGATTKCAAATGAAAGTGTTAAAAGCAGCCAATATCACAGCTTATCAGTTTGTGCCCTGAGCAAGTGCTGGTATCCAGCTCAGGCTTGATTTTTATCGTGGCAGAAGGAGAATTCTGTTATCTGCTGTGCAGGAGAAAGGGAGGTTTTACAAAGCCCATCTGACTCCATCAGCATGAAGAGTGTTCTTGTGACTCACCCCAAGGGAGGGGAGGGAAAGCAAACTTGCACAGGAACGTGTATGGACAGGGAATGGTTTCCAGAGAAACCAGAGCTGGAAGCAGAGAACCAAAAGAGTAACTATTTACTGTAACAGTAATGAGCTTTCCTGAGGAAGAATTCAAATACTGAACTATTGTACTTCATCAAAACTCTGCTGCCCAGTGTTTTAGATACATTCAGATTTGCAAATCAGTGTCATTTTGCTAAAGCAAACCAAGWTTAAAAAAAAAAATAAGCCCAGTGGGGACATGTGTGCCAAGCTGCAAATGGCAAATGTTCTGCTTAGATGGAAAGAGAAAAATCTGGCTTTTGTTCTTCTGCCTTTTATTCTCAAATAACAAAAGTAAATTTCATTATGGTTTTGGGCAGAAACTTAGTGTGAAAGGTTTTCATCTGAAAACAATGCAAACCAGTATTAGTGCCTTTCAGAATGAAGATGTTTTACAGCCTTCACTGTGGAAGTTGTGTGCATGTTGGACATGAAACCTCACCAATTCTTCTTGGTGAGACCTCAGCCTGAAAAGCTCTCATTTAATCCTTTATGGTTCCACTGTAGAGTCTGTGGGATGTCCCAAAATTAACATTAGGGATTTCTGAGAGCATCCTGGGTGATGAGGAGTTTAAAGGCTGCATTTGTTAAGAAAAGGAAACTCCACAGTGAAATGAATTTTGACCTCCTGAAATCCAGAGTGTATTTTTTTAGCCCAAGAGCTTCCTCTGCTGGTTATTTTCAATAATACCTTTYTATCCTTGCACTCAGAGCTGGCTGAGGGTGTGAACATGGCTTCGAATCTGTGCTCACTTACAGCACTTCTGTTTCTGGATGCTGAATGTTGTTTTTTTTCTCTCCTTTGCAGTGCTTGCAAGCACTCGAGTTCCTCCACGCCAACCAGGTCATCCACAGGGACATAAAGAGTGACAATGTGCTCTTAGGAATGGATGGATCAGTTAAATTAAGTGAGTAGCARACAATTGTTTCATGTTCTGTTTTCCCTTTTCCAGGAATCTCTGGCTCTGGAGTGTGTAAATCAGTAAAAGGAGAACTGGCAGGGAAATTTGAGGTGGTTTTTTATTGATTATGAGTAATAGAAATCAATTCTGTTATAAARTATGCATCAGACAGCAGGTGCTGATACTCTGAGGGCCCTCAGGATGTTGAAGCAAACCTGTGGCCCCATGAATACCTTGGTAAATGGGAAATAACTGGCACAGACAGTGRAGCAAAGTGGGAATGGYTGCAAGAGCARAGTTGCAGCAAACTGCAGTGGCTTTGTGGGGATGCTGGGACTTGATGTTMATGCTTTGCCTCATTCATGAAAAGGCCACTAACAAGAAAATTGGGTCATTTATTGCAGTCTAGTCTTAACCCTCTGCCTTTTCTTGGACTGGAGGTGTAACACTTTTGTTAATATAATCATGACAAAACAAACTACTTGCTTTTCAGGTAATGGTTATGCATTCATGGGCTTGTACAGTGAATCCTTTTCTGGTGTGTGTAAATAAAAATGATGTGAAAGCACTGGTAGCTGTCAGGACTGTTGAGAAAGAGCTGCATTATCTGCCTTTCTTGTACATAGGAATGTACAAAGCATATAACAGAGATAAGGCAAAAAGGTGTGAAGCAAAAAGTGGTTTTAGTAGGAATTGAAGTACCATGAAAATGTGTCCTAGCAATATTCCTATTCTAGATGCTTTGCAGTCTCATTTTATTTATGAGATGGAGTGTGGAGAAAGATTATGAGCAACCTGATTTGCATGCCAGCATTGCTGCTTGCTTGCATAGGGGATTTTTTGTTTAAGCATGTGCTGTGTCTGTGCACAAACTGTGGATACAGAGGCTGAAGAGAAGTGAGCAGTTCCAGCAGAGGATGTGGCTGAGAGAGCTGGAGAAGGACAAAAATGGCAAAAGAGGTGTCAAAGCAAAGAGGCCAAAGGCAGAGTTAGCAGCTGAGCCAAAATCATCATGCCAGCAGATTGGGGGAGGATGAGGAGGAAGGAGACACAGGAGAAGACAGGAGTCAGCTGCAAAAATTCCCTGTGTGAAGGGGAGGTGGTGTAATCAGTGCTGAGCAAGCTCTYCTGGGCTGTGTGATTATATTGCTTTAGGAGAGGTTTAGAGTGGGAGAAGCTGCACCTTCTTTTTGAACTCTTGCCCTTCTCTGAGGGAGTCTGGTGACAGGACAGGGGTCACCCCTGCAGCTACACCTGCTGCTGGTGGGTGAAACTGGGCTCCTGCCTGTCTCCTTGCTCTGTGCTGGTGGCTGGTGCAGGRGGCCTGGCTGGGAGGTCAGGACAACACACTGCAGCTGCTTCCCTGGGCTGGYCATGGAAATAAGCTGTGCTGGGAGCTGACACCTTGATGAGGCCAAAAAATACAGGAAGAACTTGGTGACTCCTATAGGCTTGGTTTTTGTTTGGTTTTGGTTTTTTTATTTTTTTAAGGCAGCATTTGGACTGTCAGGGTGGGGTAGTCCTGTGTTAAATGGTCTTGGTACAACTTCCATGACTTGGCTCTTTCCTTAGCACTGCTTGGCATAACACTTCCAAAATCACCCTGGAATTTAAATTTCTCTCTCTCTTCTCTCCCTTTCTCTCTCTCTTTCTCTAACTTAGTGTCAATGATAAAGTAATATCTGTCTCCTGCCTTAACTGTGTTCTTATTGATGCTTTACATGCCTGGGAAGTGGGAGTGCTGCAGCTGGATAAAGTAACATGATGGGACATGCATTGCTGCTGCACCTGAAGGCTATAGGAATAGGTGACTTTTCTTGTTTTCTTGAGTGTGGTTGTTCTCTTTGGTAGTTACCTTGTGGAAAGGTTTGTTTGTCCAGGTTCCTGCTGCTGAGTGGGGTAGCACTGCACTTCCCTGGAGCCTTGTTTCCATGTCTGTCAGCTGTAGTCCCTGTATAGATGGCCAAAGTGCTGTGAGATGTTGACCTCAGTAGCTGCACAAGTACAATCTGTTTAGCAGGGCAGAAGCCATGGATTGGGGATGGATTTCTTCTAATTCAGGCTGTGTAACACACCACGTGCAGAACACTCTGCCTGGGTTCTGCCTGATTGCTGATTCTGGCTGTTAACATTCTAGAACTCTTGAAGGGAGGACTGGGCAAAACACCATTCTTCCCCAGGGTAATTCTTGTTTCCAGAGGACAAAAGCCTTGTCTTCACTCYATGGAATTCTGCCCTGCTTAACCACCTCCAGGTTTTGTATTTTCATTGCACGTTGGCTTTTTTAACACGGAGAGCATAGTGGGGGAGGAAAGGAGAAACTGCCCTCAAACCCCTCTGAATGAAATGAATGTGTAGCAATAGAGAAGTCTGCTAGGAGAGCCACTTGTTGGGGGTGCACCAGTTTAACCTGTTCCACTTGTGTTGTCCTGCAGCCGACTTTGGCTTCTGTGCCCAGATCACCCCCGAGCAGAGCAAGCGCAGCACCATGGTGGGCACTCCCTACTGGATGGCTCCCGAGGTGGTCACACGCAAAGCCTACGGCCCCAAGGTGGACATCTGGTCCCTGGGCATCATGGCCATTGAGATGGTGGAAGGAGAGCCCCCATACCTCAACGAGAACCCCCTGAGGGTAAGGAGCCCTGGTGTTGCTGGAGCTGGGTGTTCACCTCCGGCAGGAATTGGTCGTTAATTGTGTCTGCGTTAAAAAGAGAACAAAATGAAAAAGCCAACAAAGAAAATTCCTCCAGAGGAAGAAAGCTGTCTTGAATTTGCTGTCTTGCCCTGCTTCCCCATCCCTGGGAGTGTCCAAGGCCAGGTTGGATGGGGCTTGGAATAACCTGGTCTGGTTGAAGGTGTCCCTGCTCAAGGCAGGGGGTGGAGCAAGATGGGCTTTAAGGTGCATTTCAGCCTAAACCAGGCTGGGATTCTGGGATGGAACTTAGGAGATTTGCCTGCCTCTAACTGAAACACAGGACTTTGACCTCAGGCCTCTGTGATAGTTCAGGAAAAGTAAACCCAAGATATTATGGCAAGTGCTGCTGTGTCACAAACTGATATTTTCCTTGACAGAGTCAGTGTCTGTTGCCAAAAGATCTTGAACATTATTTTGCTACTAGCAAGAATAGGTGATGGCTGCCTACACATGTGGCATTTTTACAGTTCTAATCTCTGAAGCTGAGGAGAAGTAAGGCTGCAGAGCCCTCTCAGCTGAGAGCTTGCCACGAGGCAGGACAGTTTGGTGTCTTTTAAAGCTTGGTTTTGGTTATAACTTACTCTTCATTTTACAGGCTTTATATTTGATAGCAACTAATGGCACACCAGAACTCCAGAACCCTGAGAAACTGTCCCCAATCTTCCGGGATTTCTTGAACCGRTGTTTGGAGATGGATGTGGAGAAAAGGGGATCAGCCAAAGAACTGCTACAGGTGAGACTCAGCTTCTTCTCATGGTGTGAGCTCCAGAGTCAGGTCTGGATAATAATCTCAGAGTCAATAAACCACACCACACACTGGCACCCTTTCTTTTTTGTGTGTGTTTCACTCCTGTAGTGAGAGCAGTTGGTAGGAAAGATTTGTAATATACTCCAAAGTGATTCCATCATAATCTGTGATTTCACTCTGCCACTGCCAAAGCATCCAGCACTTGGGAACTCCCTTCAGAAGGTGGCCATTGATAACATTTGCATTGCTTTTCATTCTTCCACTTGCAAATGTCCTCCTCAGGACTCCTGATAAAATAATCTGCTGGTCTGACATCAGTSTTCAAGCCTTGAAAAGAAAAGTTTCCTTTCTCCCCCAGGGAGCTGAGCAGCTGGAGCAGTGTCCTTGCTATCATGGCACCATTCCTCCTTCTAGTTTTGATTTTAAGTACTTCCTGTGCACTGRAAAAAAGCTGGTTTGTGAAATGAGATCTGCTTGTAGGCAGCAATGTGTGAAGGTGTGAGAGAATCCCTGATGCCATTCCTGGGGGAGAGCAAGGAGCAGCTCTGGGCAGGTGGTGCAGGGGCTTTCCCAGCAAAGCCAGCTGCTGCTTCTTACCTTTCTCTGATTATTTCTTGTTTACACCTTTGTTTTGCTCATTGCAAGTGCAGCTTCAATACTCATCTTTTCCAAAAACAGTGAGATATTGCAAGAGAAGCTCCACTGGGCAAGGCAGGGTGATCCCAGCCAGCTTGGGATCGTTCTGTCCTTGGAACCATCCAAGGAGSAACACATGAAGCAAGTCAGCAGTTMRAATGCAGAGTCASTGCTGCCTAGCTCCATGGAAACATGAGTCCTGCTGGAAATCAAGTGTGTCTTTCACTGATTCCTTGTGTTTGTGTCTTCCTGGCAGCATCCCTTCTTGAAACTGGCCAAACCCCTGTCCAGCTTGACGCCACTGATCCTGGCAGCCAAAGAAGCAATGAAGAGTAACCGCTAACATCCTGCCACAGCCTTCTTCCTTTTTTGTTTGTTTGTATTTTGCAAATCTTTATAATATATAAAATTGTTACACTTCGGGGGGGAGGGAGGAAGGGGTTTTTGTGGGGGTGGGAAAACGTCTGCAAAAGGGAAGAAACTCATCCAGAAGACACCCAAAATACACTGTGGCGACTCTAGAGATCCCTGTCAGGGGTCCAGAAGGAATTGAGGGCTGAATTTACTGGCCTTTGTGGGGTTTTTTAATTCTGATTTTTGTTTCCCAGGCAGCCCAGAAATACCACTTGCAGTGCCCAGGGCTTTAAGGGGTTTTAACGACTTCGCTGTAACAGCTCCCGTTGTACCCTCTGGGTACTTTCAATACTTGAATGACAGATTCAAGCTTTCAGAGAGCAGTACTAATTTTACCTGCTGATCTCTTTGCCTCTGCTCTTCCTCCCCTCTACCTGCAATCCCTGTGGGAAGCTCACAATGACCAGATTCACAGCAGGTGTGGTGAATGTGAAGGTACATCTTGCCCCCCGTTTCTTTTTCAGATTCTGTACTGTAGAATCAACAACTCGGTTACTTAAGGAATCATCATGTGTGGAGATGGTTTTCACTTTTTAAGATGAATAAGGAGAGAGAGAGAGAGGGGGAAGAGAAGTATTCAGCTGTTTCTCATGCCTGTGCTCTGTGGACATTTCTTTTTAATCAAAAACGTGGCCTCTTTGTAGAATGATCGGTCGAGTCTTTGGATGTGGGTTATGGATGTGTAGGTTGGGGTCAGATACTTTTATTTATGATCAAATGATCAGTTCTAGTCAGGGCAAGAAAAAAAATTCCAGCTGTCTTCCTGTCTGCTCTTTTTTCCCTGTTAGACTTGCTGGCCAGAAGCTTGAGGGGTAATGTGCTTGGTGCAGTGGGTGGTTCCCAAACATGTATCTGTGCTCTGACTTGGCCTTTGGAAGTTATGCTGGTGCCTTTGACTTTTTTTATTTTACATTTCCCTTCTTTGTATCAAATACATTTTTGTATATGTTGTAATTTCCCCCCCTCCTCCCCCCCTGCCAAGCAAATAATGCATCAACCTATGGAGTTGTCAGAGTTTAAAGTGTTAGAGCTATTTTTTTCCAGTTTTGTATGTGCTCCATTTGTACTAATGAAACCAGAAGAACAAATCAGCAGATCTGAGGACACTGATGATRCAGGATTTTGGAAACATGACCTGAACGGACGAACACCTGGAGATGCCAAAGTTGTGAGATGAAGCTGAGGGGGAGCTGCCAGACCATCATGGGGCCTGTTGGACTGGCTGGTGTCACTCTGGTCCTTGTCACAAAGGCCTTGTGGCAGCCAGGATGGCTGCAGCCAACCCTTCAGCACAGGAAGAAGTGCCTCCTCCTGAAGGACAGCCACAGCCCGAGCTGTTCAGTGCCTGGGCTGTTCCAGGGGTGAGTTTAGCAGAGCCTGTGCCCCTTCTAATGCTGCAGTCTATGCATTTCAACCTCCCTGAGTGYTTAAGGAAGAGCCAAGTTGTGCCAATGTGCCAAATGAGTCTGTGAAAGAGCAGTGGGATTGCATTCCCAGTGGGGCAGGGCTGGGACAGACAGAGCTGSGGTTGCTGTGGACAGAGGACCTTAAATAAAAAAAATTTTTGCACACTTTTCCAAACATTGCTGGCAGGGGCTAGAAGGCATTTCCAGAGGATTTCAGTGTCTGTATAGAGAGAATGGCATTTTGGGGACTGGTAGCCAAGGCATGACAAAACAAACTTGCAGGTGACAGGAGCTGGGCAGGACAGCAGAGATGGTGGAGGGGAGCAGGGCTGGGGTCTCACAGCTCCTGGGGGTCGTGTGGGGCCAGCAGGGTGCCTTGTTGGGCAGGTCCAGCTTGTGTTCTGCTCCTGTGTGCTGCTTAAAATCTGTGTTGGGTTAATTATCTGAACTGCTCCTCACAGGGATAAAACTCCATGGCTGTAAGTGTGAGAACAGTTATGCTTTAAACTTTAAATTCAAGTGTCTCATGCCAGGTAAAGAAATCCAAGTGCATTTTCCTGGAAAAAAATTTATTTTGAGCCATGGACACTGTAATCAGCCTGGTTTGAGTGTGTCCCAGCTCCCTGGTCWAATGGGGCAGTGAGGAGGCTTGGCTGAGGAAAAAACCTGTTGTACCAGTGGTTCCCTCTTTGTCCATTGCTGGCAATGGACTTGGTGAAACTCCTTGTGCCAGAGTTAAACTGGGAGCTTTTCTTTCTTTAATTCTTTTTTTGTTTTGTTAGGGTTTTTTTTAATGGCACAATCTAGATAAATTTAGCTTTTTTAAATAGAAAACAAGAAATCATAAGTAATTTTAACTTATTAGTTCACTTCTATTGGTGAATGAGAACGGTTTAAAACATATGTTGCAAAATTTGTCCAATTGAGCCTGCTTAGGAGATGATTTGTGAAGATTCAGCCACCCTGAGGCACAAAACCTGGCCCAATCCCAAGTTCCCAAAGTGTGTGTGTGASCTGGGACAGTGTTCAGAGAGGCTGGGAAGTGCCAGCATCTCCCTGGCCCCACGGGGCAGCTGTGCTGTGCTGAGCTTCCCATGGGGACCAGAGGTGGGGCTGGCAGGAGAGGAGAGCCAGGAGAGGGTTTTTGTGCTGTGCTTTTGTGTCTGGAAGGGGAGAAGCTCCAAGGCTTGGGGTTTTCCCTGGTGGGAGCAGAGTGGAGTCCTTGAGTTGGGTGCAGGGCTGTGAGCTCTGCTGAGGCACTGGGGCAGGTGGAGAGCAGCCAGGGCTGGAGGAGATGGTGGGGAGGGAGAGGTGCACCCAGGGCTGGGGGTTGTCCCTGTGCCCCCGGGGCTGGGGGTTCTTCCTGTGCCCCCGGGGCTGGGGGTTCTTCCTGTGCCCCCGGGGCTGGGGGTTCTTCCTGTGCCCCCGGGGCTGGGGGTTCTCCCTGTGCCCCCGGGGCTGGGGGTTCTCCCTGTGCCCCCGGGGCTGGGGGTTCTCCCTGTGCACCCAGGGCTGGGGGTTCTCCCTGTGCCCCCAGGCTGGGGGTTGTCCCTGTGCATCCCTCTTGGGTGCCCAGCCAGGATCCTGAGTGGGGATCATGCAGTGTCAGTAGGGGCAGCTTGTGGCTGAAGTGGGAGTGTGCAGGGAGTGTGAGATTCCTGGTTATCACAGAACAAACCAGAGTTCTTACTAAAAACACCCATGGGAATGAGCACTTTGCCCTGCCTTAGGTGTTAATGAGAATAATTGGAGCCTTCCCCCCTGGCTCTCTGTGCAGGGAGGTGCAAAAGTTTGGCTACAGCAGATGGGTCCCGTTGTCAGAGGGGCTGGAGAGGGAGCARAGATGTGATTTAGGGTCTCTCCAGCTGGAATTGAGTCAATAAATCTCTCTGTCCTGTTTTTCCCTCTGTTCCTTAYGCTGTTGATGGGAATGGAAGTAGGTGCAAGCTTTCTTTTTATTTTTTTAACTGTCTTCAGATGTTAATGTTGCCTTTCGTGTAATTTAATCCCATTATGTTATTTAATTGTTACTGCAATATTAACTACTGTATTTGTTGACTTTGTTTAATAACTTTCAGGGCTAGAAATAAAATTTTAAAAAACTTTTGGGGCTTTCTCCCCCCCTTTTCCCTGTCATGAGTTTATACCTTTGAAGCCAAGAGGATCTGAAAGAGTTCATGTTGGTTTTACTGAGATTAACAGAATGTATTTGTAACTAAGCTGGTGGTGAATATCATTTTGTGCTGTACCAGCCTGTTTCTTTTAAAGTTTCATTACTCATTGGAGTCARTACCAGCCTTGGGATCAGCAGAAGCTTTCCTTGGTGCCATGCMCTGCTCATGGATGGCAGTGCCTCCCAGAAGAACTCGGCATTGCTGATGGGAGGAGAGCAGCTCCCAGACACCCTTTTCACCCACTGTGGRAGAGATCCCTGGCCCTCCACGTGAAGGGAGCACAGCAAACTCCAGCCTGGCCCATCCCAGCTGCATCTTCCCCCCTCTGTTCCCAGTGCTGGGGTGGCACTGATGGGCCCAGTAGCTCTGGGGATGTGGTGGTGATTCAGGAGCTGTTCCCAACAGCTCTGCTCTGCACCATGGGTGCCATCCACTATCCTGCTTTTATAAACCTTACAGCCCAGTCCCTGGGAGCTGAGCTCTCCTGTGCCTGCTGGCTTTGCTCTGYCACCACTGATCAGCACTGGGCTGTGGGAGTGAGCACTGGCAATGAGATCCATCCTCTCCCAGRCCTTGGGATGAGATCCACGCTGCCTCTCGGCCTCCAAGGCTGCAGAGAAGCCACTTTTGTTCCCACTGGACCTACAAAAGCTGTGGGATGCTGGCCTGGCAGTGCAGCCAAAGCCAAGCACAAGGAGGGATTTACTTTGGGGTTGAGTCTGGGTCAGTTGGCTCTGGATGAAGTTCCTGCCTCGGTGGTGAATGGGGAGGACTTGGCATGCCCTGTTCCTGGGAAATGGGCTCTTCCCCTCTCCTGCAGGGTACACGAGCTGTGCTCCTACTCTGACAAAGGGAAATGAAGAAACCACTCATCTCCAGCTGCTGCTTCACCCAGACATGGCAATGTTTGTTTGCTCASAGCCTGTCCCTTCAGGGTTAGCCAGTTGTTGTAGTGTCTTTGTCTTTCTCTTTGTACATTTAAACTGCTGTTCTCTAACACTGCATTTAAGTGATTTGGCATTTAATTCCTGGGGGGGGAAAAGTGGACAGGAGGAGAAGGTGCTCAGTGGAACTCAGGACTGTGGGGGTTTTGATAYTTGAAAGAGAGCAGGGCTTTGGCTGATTTTAGCTTGCAGGGCTGAAAACTGCAGGTCCTTGGTAAACCCTCCTAAATCTTGTGTGAACTTGCWCATCCCTTGCACCTACCTGCCTGAGCCTAAACCCAAGAGCAGCCCCATTTTTTGAGACCAGTTTATTTAAGATTGGAGATTGAAAACTTAGTTTTTGAAGGCAGTAGTACATTTGGGGGCAGCAGTTTGTGCCTTTCAGGGCTGTGTTTGGCTGCAGTGATTCACTGCAGAGCTGAGCACAACTTTTGGACTGCACCAGGAGCAGCTGGTTAGAACCAGGGTGGGTGAAAAGTGCTCATTAGCAGCAATTATGCAGCATTAGCTCATTAGCAGCATTTTCATGGTGCTGCCTGAAGAGCATTGTTGGGTTTCAGTGCATTTCCCATAGCTCCTGTGCTGGAGCCAGTCCATGAATCCAGAGATTCCATAGTTCCTGTCCATAGATCCCTGCTCCCAGGCATTTGTACAGCTGCTTTCCACCCCCCTTTTTAAATAGAACTTGCATTTTGCTCTCAAGATTAATTTTAACAAAAGCAGCCCTCCTCAGCCATGTGAGACAGTGATGTGAAAGTTTGCTGAGCTCAGCCAGACTCTGCTTGTTGCTCTCCAGGTGTGTGGAGGATTCAGGTTCTTCTGAGAGCTGTTCTCCCTGCTTTGAATCCAGCCTAAGGAAGGATTTCYTTTCCTTSAGGGAGGGAAATACCWGCACMTGAGAACAATKAYTTYCTGTGACTTCTCTACCTGCAGCCTRTTAGGAGGGAGCAYTGAYAGAGCTCATCGTGCTTTTCCCAGCTGAGTCTGCAGTGGGAATGTCCTGCAGCACATCATCACTTAAAATCATGGAATCTGTARGGTTGGAAAAGACCTTTAGGATCATCAAAACAAATCCATTAAGATTTCAAATCCCTGTTGACCTGGGTGTTGAAACAGCCCGTAGGGACTGGTGGTTTGGGTTTTTAATGGGATTTTCCCAGTGGGAAGTTAGGGGTTGCTCATTGTCTTTCAGACACTTCAGAGGCCCCCAGACTTCTGCTTTGGAGCTGTGCTGAGTCAGTGCAGAGGGGGGAGAGCAGAGAGGCTGTGCCAGGGCATGGCTGTGTCTCCAAGGATGTCTCAGTGCACAGGCTCCCTGTCCTGGTGTTTCCTGGAGGCTCCTGAGCAGGGAGAGCAGCTTGGGACAGCTGTGGCTCAGTGCTGGGGGCACTGCTGGGGCTCAGGGCAGCTCCTCACAAAGGTCTGGAGGGGAGCCATGCCCACACCATGTGCAGGGCTGAGCCTCCTCAGCACAGATGTCTTCTGGAATGCCTTGAGGCTTCTAGACCCATCTTTGTTGTTTTCTCCTCTCAGTGAATGCTTATTCTAAGGATTGGGGTCTTCTCCCAAAGCACCAGTAACTCTTGGATCCCCTGGAGCCCTTTTCCCTGCCTGACCATGAAGGGAGACCTGCCCCACGTTCCTGCTGCCTTGTCACTGCAGCTGGGAACGTGTAGCTGCTCCCTGAAAGCTCCAATCCACCCCCTGCCCACTGAAACTCCCCTTAAATAACCTTATAACTCCTTTTTTTCTGTAGCTGTTGGCTCTTTGAGGGTGAAAATAGCAAGGGTCTGCTGAGCTCTTGTGACCCTTCAGTGTTCTTGGGGGGTGTTTATTTTATACTGAACTCTGTGAGTGCCAACTTGTTCCTGTCCTGTGGCTAAACCCCCTCACTTAAATATCTGCATTTAAAGCCCTGAAAGCAAGTTTGGTTTAGAAAGGCACTGATGTTCCAGCCACAGGAAAGGGGGTTTTGGTGGGAATATTGGAATTTTTAGAGTGTTTTGTTCCTAGAAGAGCAGCCCTGCAAAGCTGGAGTTTGCTGTCAGCACTGGCACAAATGAAGGAAGGAGCCTTTGTTTAATCCCATAATTATCCTTGGAATCAACAGCTCCCAGCTCCCCTCTCTGGCCTGGGGTAAATGCCCCACAAGGGCAGGATGTGCTGTGGGCAGAATTAAAAAGAATGGGTGGAAAATTATTTTTAAACCTTGGACTGTTTATTTCCTAAGGCCCAACTCTTAGAGTGAATCAGAAGAAGGKGAAAATCCATTTCTGGGGGAAGGAAAAGATGCTGGAATTTCTTTCCCAGTTTTACCAGTCTGTATCCCATCATCTGGTGGTTTTCTTCCAGGGACTGAATTCAGGCTGGGTCCTTGTGAGGTTTTGTTTCTAAAGAGAAAACTCTGCTGGTTTCTCTGCTCCTGAGGGGAGGTGGAGAGAGCTGAGCTGGATTGGGATGTTCAGTGTTTTATGGTTGGTTCTGCAGTGATGAGTAGCTTTGACCAGCCCTTTGTTGCTGCCAGAGGTCCATTTTCTTGAGGACAAAATTACTGATTTATGAGACTCTTACAAAGTATATAATCTTCTGTTATCCAAGTGAAGTGATTTGTTTATCTGAGGTGAGAGATGGGTGCTTGCCCTGTCATCAGGAGGGTGAATTTGGGTAAAAAGAGTTACACTGGGGGAATTCTGAGGCAGGCTGACCAAAAGCAGGGCAGTTTTGGGGGGAAGGAGGGGAAAGCCTGGATGATGGGTGGTTGGCAGTGTGGTCCCTCTCCTTGCCCACACTTCCCGTGGCTTCCAAAGCAAGGGCTGTGAGCAGTGACCCCAGGGACCCTTCCCAAAACCACTGCTGGGTGGGCACTGGGGGATGGGGAGGAGTGGGGGAGGAAGATGAAGGGAAGGGAGGGTGGTGCAGGGGAGAGGCTGAGCTGTGCCTTCACAAGCATCCCCTCCATGTTGTGTTTCTTCTCTGCTCTCAAAGGCTCTTGAGGCAGAGGCTCCAATGCATTTGAAGCATCTGCTCCTGCTTTTCATGGGCAGCACTGCTGGAGCCACCTTGAGCTGTTATGAAGAGCCTCATCCCTGCCCARGTGTGCTTCAAACCTGGCAATTTCTTTTATAAATGACACAGGGGGAATAAAATGGCTCAAATCAAAGCTTTGTGTGTGCTGGGGCAGTGGGAGCAGCTGGGTTGCTGCCAGCACTGCCTGCCCTGGGGGTGCTGCAGAGCCTGTAGGGATGGCAACTGTGGCCTCTTCTGCTGCAGAGCAGGGAAATGACCCAGAAGACACATCCTGWATTGTTTRTCATGGAATCCCACAATGGTTTGGGTTGGAWGGAGCCTTAAASCCATYTCWTTCCACCCCCTCCATGGGCAGGGACACCTCCCACTRTCCCAGGTTGCTYCCAGCCCTGTCCAGCCTGGCCTTGGACACTTCCAGGGATGGGACAGCCACRGGCATTGGGGCCAAGCAGAAAGAAAATGAAGTTTTTTGTTCCTCTGGGGGAGCTGTCAGCTCTGGGGAGCTGCTGTGGCTCTCAGGTGTGAATGCTGGGCTGGGGGCTCAGTGCCTGGTGGAGATAACCCCAGGATTTGSTGGGAGCAGCAGCTTGGTGGCTGCTCCAGCTGCTGTGACTGCGTGTGGCGCTGGCATTGCCCATGGGGGCCACAAGTGTGGCCTTTCCCAGGCCTGTTGGGCTGTGCCACGTTTGCTTTTGCCTGGTTTATAAAGAGAGGAGGTGCAGGAGCTTCCTCTGCTCCCTGCCAGACTCTGCTGCCAGCACAGCCTTCGCTATGGATGCCTTGAACATCTCCATTGCCTTTTTTTTCCTGGTGGTTGGGCTGTGCCAGGTGCTCAGGTGGCTTTCCAAGAGGCTCCTGTCCCCTGGAACACGTGGCTGCCTTGCCAGGGAATTTGCTGGCTCTCTCCAGTGGTGCATGAGCTGCCTGGAGCTGAGGATGCTGATGGATCTCGGGCCCTGGGGTGGTGGCTTTGGCCTGGACGTGGTCCTGACCCTGCTCTTCCTCCTCTCTGCTGTCCATGGTGCCTCTTCTGATGGAGCATCTGCCAACCCAACTGTGTCTGTGCAGGAGTTCCTGCTCCTGGAGTGCAGCCTGGCAGTGACAGCAGCCAAGCTGCTGGCCCAGGGGGTGGGTGCAGGGRCAGGCTGGGCTCTCACCCGCCTCTACTGGTCCTGGGAGCTGACCCAGCTCCACTTCATCCAGAACCTGATCCTGCCGGAGTGCAGCTCCTCCATCCACACCTCCCTGCCCCAGGCTGTCCTGGTGGAGGGCTCCTGCTCCTTCCTCTTCCACCTCGTCCTCCTCAAGGTGCGGCAGAGCCACCCCCTGGGCCGGGTCCCCGCGCTGGCAGCCACTGTCACCTTCCTGACCTACACAGGTGAGAGCACTGCCGTGGCTTCTCCTGAGTCACCTCGTTTGGGGGGGAACAGCCCCCTGCTTTTCATCTTCCAGGACTGGAGAGGTGGGGATTAACAAGGCAATGATTACTGAGGTGTTTGTTTTCTGTTATTTTGGGGAATATTCCTGTTGGGATGAAGATGGGGTATTGGGCAGTTTGGGGTTTCTGGGCTGCAGGTAAATGCCAGCTCACAGCCATAGCTCCAGGCTGGGATCACTTCCCTGGGCTGTCCCCTGCTGCCATCCCCTGCACTGAGCTCTTCTGCTTCCCACAATGTTCAGGGTGACAAGGGTGGGATTTGCCCAGCCCAGGAGGCAGTAAGGAGAGGTCACAGCCCTTTGGGGCAGTGTYCAAAGGATGCTGGGGCACTCTTGGCCACCTTTCTCTTCCCCCACAGCCGGACCTTTCACAGGAGCCTTCTTCAACCCCGCCCTGGCCGCAGTCACCACCTTCCACTGCTCGGGGAGCAGCTTCTGGGACTACATCCAGGTGTACTGGCTGGGGCCCCTGGCAGGTGAGACCTTCCCAGGGGCAGGGCAGGAGTGCTCAGGGTACCATGGGCTGCTCTGGCAAAGGGCTCGGCTGGAGGCTGCCAGTGCCCAAGTGTCATCCATCCCATTATCATATCTTGGCATTGATGTGGTAGGAATAACACTGAGTGCAGTCTGTGTGGAAACAGTCTGGGAGCTTGTATTTCCTCTCCTGGCAACCTGTTAATGTTGCCTCCTTGTCTCTGGGGTCATCTCTTTGCTGTGCGATGTTTTAAAATCCAACTTCTGCCTGGTACAAGGGCAGAAATCTCCCTGAAGCCAGAGTCTGGGGGAGCTTTAGTGAAGGGGTTTTAGGGCAATGGCAGGCTGGGCTGTGCTTTGAGGCTGTCCTCAGCTCAGGGTGGTCATGGGGAGCTGGATGTGTGCTGAGTCCCKGAGWGGAGGGTGGAGCCAGCTGGGRTTGGGCTCTGCTCCCAGRTARCAGTGATGGGACAARAGGGAAYGGCCTCAAGTTACCCCAGGGGAAGTTYAGGYTGGATTTTGGGAAAATCTTTTCCCTGAAGGGTGGTCAGGCACTGGCACACTCTGCTGAAGGCAGTGGTGGAGACACGGTGCCTGCAGGGATTTAACAGCCACGTGGATGTGGCACTTGGGTCATGCCAGTGGTGAGCTCAGCAGCACTGAGGGAATGGTTGGACTCCATGGGCTCAGAGGACTTTTCCAACCTTAATGATTCCCTGCCAGAAAACCACTGGGGTGATTTATGGGCTCTAAACAAGCCTTGTTTATTATGTTAATGACACAGTGGTTGAATTCCCCTTAAAGCAGTACAGCAAGGATCCCTCAGCTCTCAGTGGGGACCTCAGTGGTGCTGAGCTGCCTTTTGGTCATGGTGAAGGTTGTGACAAGGATCCAAAAGTGCTGCTGAGCTGTGGGCAGGGTGGAGATGCTCCACACAGAGCTCAGGAGGGGTCTGTGCTCTCATTCCAGGGATGCTGGCTGCCCTCCTGCTGTTCCAGGGCAACATCCCACGCCTCTTCCAGAAAAACCTCCTCTACAGCCAGAAGAGCAAGTACAAGGTGCCCAAGGCCAAGGTGACAGCACAGGGGGAGGGTGACAAACCACAGAGGAAGAAGAAAGAGGGGAAGAGCRACTCAGAGCCCCGTGCCTGAGCCCAGGGCTCCTGGCAGCCCTTCTCCTGGGAAAGGGTTTCCCAGTGKGGAGGATTTTGCTGCTGGTTCAGTCCTTAAAGCATCACCAAGGAATCCTTGCAGGATGCCTGAGCCCCTGAGCTCCTCTGGGAGTTGCTTTGAAAGCCTCTCTGGAGAGCCCAGAATGCTTCAAGCCCACGCTGCTGCCTCAGAGAGAAAACACTGAACACTTCTGCAGAAATTGCTGCTTGTCTTGCGCTGCCAGGAGTCTTACAGAAAGTTGGGGCCATTCCATGGGCAGGCTTGAGCARCCTGGGGTTACTGCATGGTGCAATGCCTGAAATAAAACCCCTCTGGGTCTCTTGAGCTGTAAAAACAAAGTCTAAGCCAGCAACTGCCTTGGACACTTGGGATGGGGAGGAAACAGGCTTTGGTCTTTTGAGTTTGCAATGGATACTGGTTCAAAATTGGTGGGTTTTGAGTTCARCTTGACCTGAAGTCCTTGGATTGCACAGGCTGAACCTGGCAAGTCTTGGAGAGGAATTAAAAAYGCTCCAAGGCAAGAGAGTTCACTGGCCACAGGAGACCCTGCTCCTCTGGGGATGTGCTTAGCCTGGGTTTTGGTGCTGTAAAGCATCAAGAAATGGTGCTCAGGGGGTTTGTGGTTAGAAAATAAAATAAAAAGAGACCCCAGACAGCTGCTGTGGTTGAGCAAGTGCATCCCTGGGCTCTGCTCCATGTGTATGTGAAATACTCCTAAGTATAAGATTACAATTTGTGGAAAAAAACCTAATAAAAATAAATGCTGTGGTTGGCATTTGGGTGAGTGATGTCATTCCTGGGAGACATCCCTGACAGTGGGAGTCACTGTGATGCCCAAACCACCTCAGCCCTGCCTGCTGCCTGCTCTGGGGAGGGGGGGAGTGTGTGGGGAAATGGGGATCCCCTCGGGCTGGGCTGGGGCCAGGGCACCCCATGGGAGCTGCACCCTCAGGATGTTCTCCTCAGGGAACAGCACAGGGAGATTGTGATGCTCTGGCTGTTCCAGTGTCTCTGCCCTGGATCACAGCTCCTGACAGGAATGAGCTGCTCCTATTTCCCGAGGTGCAAACAGGGAATCAGTGGCACCCAATTCAAACCCGGGGGGGAGGTGTCAGATGCAGGATTGGTGCYCAGTTTGGTCCAGCCCTGCTCCTCCCTCCCCTCTGCTGTGTCCACGGGGAGACAACCCCAGGGTGCTGCACGGCCTCTGGGCTGCCCATCCCTGGTGCTTTCCTCTGGGATTGCCCTCGGGGGGGACCTGCAGGAGCCCCAGACCCCTGAAACCATGAGCCCACCCCACATCCCGACAGGACAAGTGAGGGGAGGGACCCACACACGGGTGTGCCCCAGAGGTGAAGCTTTATGGAACACACAGCACCCCAAAGCCACGGAGCAAAATCCCCAAATGGTGCCGCCTCCTTGTGCCAGGCACTGCCCCAGGAAGGGCGCTGGGAGCAGATTCTGGCTTTTTTCCTGGTTAAATGAGCAGGAGACCTCTGGGTGAAAACTGAAATCTTTGTGGCTGCCCCAGGGACACCCCGGGATGCTCAGATCCCCCTGGGCAATTTTTTCAGAACCTCTTTTGGCTTGGAAATCGTGCTGAAAAGCCAGAGATGGGGCTTCTGTTCGTCCCAGCTGATTTGCTGGCTCTGCTTTTGATTCCAGGAGAAGTGAGGATGAGAGAAGTCAGGCTGTGTGTCCCTCCACAAGCCATTCCTGTGGGATCTTTCCCTGGGCAGGGACAGTCCCGTGGCAGCCTGGAGCAATGGGTTGGGACGTCTGGCTGCAGAGAGGCTCATGAGATGTCTCCCTGTCACACAGGGATGGGATTTGAGTGTGACACTGCAGAGTAGGATGCTGATCCTATAAATGCAGCATCCAAAGGCAACAGAGTCAATGCAAAATAATAAATAATGCTGGGGTCCCCTTTTTTTTTTTTTTCCCAGGACATATTCCAATGTTTGGGGTGTGCTTCTGAGGCTTCTGGGGCTTTTGGGGAGGTCCTCTAGTGGGCAGAGTGATGTAATTAAGGGGAATGGCGAATTTAAGGAGTGACAGTGACTGTTGTTATTYTTAATTAAGAGGCTGCTTTTCCAGCACGGTAACGTTAATGGAGCAGGGGAGAGCTGCACAGACAGACAGACAGACTTGTCCCCAAGCTGTAAATCAAACTGCACAGCTCTGATTCACAGCTTGGCTCTCTTCTGTCGCAGTCTCTGGAGCGGGGCTGAGGATTTGGGCTGCCCTCCTGGATCTGCTCCTCGCTGCTGGAGCCCGTGCTGCGCTGAGGGRGGGATTTCCCTCTGGAAAAGTCCAGTCCAGCCCCTGGAGCCCCGCTGCAGCCCGTCCTACCCCCGGCAGCGCCCGGAGCTTGTGCTCAGAGGTGGCTGGGGCTGCCTGGGCAGTACACCCAGCCCCACCTGTCCGGGCAGGGACAGGGACAGCCCCGGGCAGGGACAGGGACAGCCTCAGCCCCACCGTGTCCCGGGCAGGGACAGGGACAGCCGCGCTGTGCCCCGGGCAGGGACAGGGACAGCCCCAGCCCCACCGTGCCCCGGGCAGGGACAGGGACAGCCGCGCTGTGCCCCGGGCAGGGACAGGGACAGCCCCGCTGTGCCCCGGGCAGGGACAGGGACAGCCCCGGCCGGTAGGGCTGAGCCTCGCTGTCCTCAGCAAGGCGGATGGAGAAGGATGCCCGGAGGGGCCAGGGAGGCTCAGTTCCGGCCGCTCTCCAGCCGGTGCGGCGGGGCTCGGTCCTGCCGGGAGGCAGCGGGCCCGGGGGTCTCGGGGGGCKGCGGGGGGAACTGCTTCTTGTACAGGAGGCTGCTGTACTGCAGCTCCGGCGTCACCAGCCGCCGGCACGTCCGCTCCAGCTCCCCGCCCAAGCCCTGCTTGAGGTTGTAGCCCAAGATCCGGGCCCCGCCGTGCTGCAGCGGCCGCAGGGACGAGTCCTTGATGTCCTTGGGGGCCACGCTGCCCGTGCCCTGCAGGCAGGTCCGCGCCAGCTCCGCCCGCCGCTGCCGCAGCGCCCGCACCTCCCGGCGCAGCCGCTCCCGGCCGATGTCCCGCTCGATCCTCTCCCAGAAGGTCCTGTTAAAGTGCGTGTAGATCTCCCAGTCCAGCCTGTTCCAGGCCTTCAGCTTCTCCACGGCCGAGTCCGGCAGGGCGGACTTGGTGCTGCTGTCGCGGGAGTTGAGCGGGAAGGAGACGACGCTGTCCAGGTCCCAGCASAGCATCTCCTTCAGCAGCACCATGGACTCGTCGAAGTACTCGGAGATGAGCACGAAGTCGAAGGACGCCTCGATGGCCCTCAGCATGAGCTGCACCCGCCCGGGGGACACGTCCCCGTCGGGGTTGAAGCCGAAGTCGAAGGTGATGAGGTTCCTGGCGTAGTGGCGGTCGCCGCTGGCGGGGTTGTAGTAGCGGTAGGGCTGCCGSAGGAACTCCTCCAGGCTGCGCACACGCGAGAACGCCGACGCTCCCTTGTAGTACACGAAGGASGACTCCATCAGCTGCACGGGGTTCCTCAGGATGGAGAAGTACACGGCAGAGCTGGGCACCACCTTCTGCACCTGCGGAGGAGAAACAGGAGRGGTTAAAGGCGGGGTGGGRAGGARGGACCCGCTCGCCCGCAGTGCTGGKGAGCAGAGGCCCCTGCTGCGGCTGGAAATGGGGGGTGCTGGGGAGGATTTCAGGGTGCAGCTCATCAAAGGAGCTGCGGGGAGCTCCAGAAGGGTCACACGGGGAAAGCAGTGAGCAAAGCTCTCCACAGCAGGCTGGGGATGGAGATACTGCCCGTCTCCTTCCCTTTCCCCGTGTCCACCTGTCCTCAGGTGGCATCCAGAGGGGTGGATGCTGGGCACAGCCGACCTGAGCTGATGCACTTTGGATGTTCTCCTCTTGCAGCTGGTCCCCTCTGGGCTTGTCCAGGGAGCAGGACATGACCCAGGACCCACCAGACATAAAAGACATGACAGCTGCTGCCTGCTACAGATGCTGTCTCCCACTTTGCCATGGGTCACAGCACAGGGCTCCATCACACCAGCCCACAGAAGCTCTCAGGAGATGCCAACAACATGCCAGGCACCYGTGGGCAATCCTGGCTCTCTTTATTCATCCCTGCAGGGTTTATGTGCTCRRCARRCGCCCCTCCCTGTGCCCAGGAGCCSTCCCCGCTCCCCGCCCGTCCCTCGCAGGGTCCTTGCCGTACCTCCGGCTGCAGGAACCGCATGTGGTGGCAGAGGATGTTGAAGCGCCGGGGCCGCAGCGGGGAGAAGCCCTGCACGAACCTGGCCAGGAAGTGCCGTGGGTAGTAGAGCTGGAAGCCGCCGCCCTGGGGGAAGGCGAAGGTGAGGTTGTGCGTCTCCCCGAAGCGGAACAGGATGTTCATGACGGTGCTGCTGGCGCTCTTGTGGACTTTCAGGAAAACAATGTCGGTCTTGGGCTTGCACGTCCTCCCTTGAGGGGTGACCCCTGCGGCCTGCTGAGCTTCTCCAGCTGTTACCTCCTCCTTAAAGGCTTCTGTCCAGCTTGGGAAAAACCCCGTCTCCAGGTGTGTTTTGTAAGAACCCTCTGCCTGCAGAGGTTGAGCTGAGTCTGGGACAGGCTGTGTGAATGAGGTGCCCCACTCAGGGAGGGGAGAACCCACAGCCTGAGGCTGAGCCTGGCTCTGTGCCTCCACCTGCACCATTCCMGGTGGGGACATTGCCCTCTGCTCCTGAGTGCTCAGCCTGTTTGCAAAGATGATGAACTTGCTGGTGACAGCTTCTGCCAGAGCTGCAGCGACCCTCCCGGCAAGGCTTGGAGAAGGGCTTTCTCTGGCTGCTCCTTCCAGGCCAGGGAGCTGGGGTTTCAGCTCCATGGGTGACAGAAGGGCTTCCACCTTCTCGCTGCTCTCCTCAGGCTGCTGCATCCAGGGCTCCCCTTGCCTGCTTCCCAGAGGGGTCTCGTCCTGTCTGAAGTACAGTTGCATCCTGAAAACATCCTCAGCCGCGGCAGGGGCTGGCTCAGCTTCCCCCTGGCCCTGMGGGGACTCCTCCTCCCACAGCAGGTCGGGGCTGTGCAGGGCAGAGCYGARCCCGTGGCCCGTGGGCTGCTGCAGGCCACGCTCCAGCTCACACTGGCAGCTCCTGTGAGGGGGAGGACACAATGCTCAGCTCCTGGAGGTGGGAGGACAGGGCAGAGGCAGCTCCTCTGCAGCCCAGTGAACCCCCCTGACCCMCCAAAGTCACCCTAAAACACATTTCCTTATTTTCTTGGGGTGGGTGGCATTGCTGATGGGTGTAGGGGCTTCGCTGCTGCCCTGGGGGATGGGAGTGGGTGCAAAAACTTGGGCTTGATCATCTGRGAGGTCCTTTACAGCCTTAAGGATTTTATGAAGAAGAGGAGGACAGGTCAGCAGTGATGTGGCAGTGTCTCTGTCTTGCTGGAGCATGACAGGATGGTGGAAGGGGCAGAGCAAGAGGAGGCAAGGAGGGAGAAGAGCTGGTGGTCTGGAGAAGCTGGAGGAACGACTGCAGATAAGCCCAGACTGGCAGGACTGGGCTCAAGGGCTGAAGGGTTCTGTGGTGAGCCAGGACAAAGCCCAGAGCAGCCTTGTCTGACCCCAGGGTGGGCTCAGCTCTGGCCTGGGATAGGGGTGAGGTGTGGGAGCCCCAGAGGGTCCTCTCTCAGGGACCTGGATGTCCCTCCCTGTCTAAGGAAGACCCTGCTGGGTGGTTTGCAGGAGGGCAGTTCTGAGCCCACCTCAGTGGCCAGCACAAGGCTGGAGGATGAGGTGCAGGTTTATAATTCTGCTCAGGACCTACCCAAGAGGCTGCAGYTTCTCCACAACCTGAAGTGTGACCAGGAGGAGGATGAGGAGGCTGAAGGAGATCCAGAGCCGGCTTGGCTGGCACCTGTAGATTGCGCTGAGCTTCCTGCAAGGAAACAGACATTTGAGACCTTTAGTGGGGAGAAAGAGCCAAGACCAGAGATGTGTGYGAGGCAGGTGAGAAGGAGCCTTGAGGCTTTTTTTTGTTTTTATCTTTATTTAAGGTGAGGTCACGTTTCCAGGGGCGGAAATGATGCAGAGGCAGCGATAACCGAGGAACCTCCAAGGCTGTGCCCCAGCAGTGCAGCCTCATGGAAATTTCCAGATGGGCCACAGATACTGTGCTGGAAAGCAAACAATGATAACCACTGAGTCCCTTGGCTGCTCAGGGACGCCTTCCTGGAGCAGCCTGAGCTCCCCCCAAGGCAGCAGGAGCAGGGCACTGCCTGTGTGTTCCCTGCCCTGCCTGGCCAAGAAGGATCAGGATCCTGTCTTTATCCACATGGACAATAAAACTCTTCTTTCCCTGCTCTCCCCACTCTCTGCTGTTGGACTGCCATCTGCACAGGCTCCAGCTGTGGCTGCAGATGTGTTGCCACCACGGGGGCCCCAGCAGTGCCTGGATTTTAGTCTGATTTTTGCCATGTCTACAACAGCAGTGTGATTTCTTCAGGCGATCAGAATTGTGCTGTCAGGGTTTGGGTTGTGCATAGTGACATTAAGGCCATGGAAATGCTGTCACAGGGCTCCTTCTGTTTGTAGGGCTTGCTGCAATCCCTGGTGGAGCTTGGTTGTGGCTTTAATCTTCAGTGGAATGGTCGAGGGGCTGAATTTCTTGGAAAAAATTATTTRTTTGCATTTTATTTTTTCACAGAAAAGTTGTCCACTCCCAGCAGATGTGACACTTGGAATCATGGGTTAGTGGTGGCCTTGGCAGTGYTGGGGRAAGATTGGACTCGATGCTYTTRGARGGYTTTTGCAACCTGAGTGATTCCAGCATTCTGCTGGGTTTTCCCCAGGGAGCTCATTGTTGCATGGCAGGAGATGATTTGTACTGAGGATCTGGTGAAACCCTCCAGGATTGGGCTCTGCYGTGGGGGAAGTGCAGCCCCGGGGAGGGAGGGCCACAGGCAGCAAGGATCCAAATGGGAGGAATTAATGAAAGCAGGAATTTGGGCAGAGCCTGCTTGGAAGCTGCATTCCAGCAGCCAGCCTGGGTTCACTGGCATTTCTGCCTTCCTGCAGTGGTCAGCTTTGGACCCAGATAGTGGGACTGGSTCTGCACAGACCTGCTTCTCCCAGAGCTTCTTCATCTCCATGTGCTTTATCTCCTGCTCTGGGCAGTCCTGTGGGAGCAGARCTCACTTGGTGAGGCAGCAGTGACACAAACATGGGCTGTCCAAAGGGGTCATGTGCATCCCATTGGTACAGGTCAGGAATTGAGGTTTGCTGTTGAGAAACTGGATTTGTTCCAGGAAAATCATCAGCTGTCATGATTAAGCAGCAGTTTGATAATGACAGCACTGCCTGCAGTGGTTGGACACYCAAGGACACTRCCCTGCTCCCATAATGTCCCTTCAYTGAGCTGAAACTCTCAGCTCCTCCAGGAGGATTTTAGTGCCTCAGGTACTCAGGACTGGAAAGGCAGGGAGGCTCAGGCTGTGGCAGTGCTGCTGAGGATTCAGAACATGTCATTACTGCATGTAATCACTGCCCATCAGCATCACAGCATCCCCAATCAACCCGGAGGTATCCACGCTCTTTGCCACTTGAGGAGCAGGCTACCAAGCTCRGATGAGACAGGAGGTGGCAAATGCACATGGGGTCACTGCCTGGCCCTGCCAGCAACACAAGGAGACCCTCGAGAGGTCAGACACAAACAGATGTGACAAGTGACAAAGCAGGACAATGCCAAATGCTTCAATGCTTAAAATGCCAAGAGGTGTTAAAGAGGAAGGGTTGAAGCAGAGAGCCGAGGCTGCCCCAGAGCTAGCGTGAGGAAAGGTTTGTTGAAATAACTCCAGAGACACCACAGAGGAGAAGGCAGTGAGGGAGGAGCTGCTCCAGAATGAAGTGATTCCTCTGGATCTCGTTGGAGACTTGATCCAGCTCTCCCATCACTCCAGGCAAGGCTGATCATAATTTTGTCTGGCTGATCATGGTAAGACAAGCAGCAAGAAGAGAATGAAGAGTTGCACTGTGATCTTTAGTGATACACACCAACTCTTGGGGGGATCTGCAGGAGCACACAGTGATGAAGGCAGGATGATGGAGGCAGCACCTCTGCCCCTCCCATGTCTGTATTTGGTGCAGGTACAACTCTGGGCTTGCTTCCACAGAGATSCTAAACTTTCAGCCTGTGAGAATCTGTGAAAGATCCAGGTCCTTTGGCTCTCTGGAGGTGGCTGTTGTGTTGGTGGAACACCCAGCTGAGAACACAACGTGCTGGGCTGACGTGTGTTGGCTGGCCAGGCTGGCACAAAGCCAGAGCCTTTCCTTCCCTCCTCCAGGCTGGCCCTCATGGACATCAAGGAGGGTGTGCTGAGAAAGTGGCAGTGCTCTGGAGATGCCAAGAAATTGCATTGAAGCCAGCAAAACATCCGTGAGATGGCATGTGGTGCATGAGCAGCCCTGGTCTTGGAGGCTGGAGCAGTTTGGRAAGATGTAACTGAACAAAAAACCTYCMAAAGGCTCAGTGGGKAACCCCTGCACWGCCTCCTCTCCTTTCACACACTGGGATGGGAGCAGGGATGTGTGTCTTGGGGCAGGGTTAAACACCKGAGAGCAGAGCACCAGGGAGGTGTCCAGGCTGCACTTGCAGGGTGGATTGGGCTGCAAGAGCCCAACTCCTGCAGAGTCTTTGGAGATGCCTCCATCTGCAGGCAGGCTACAGCTGGGGAGCCCCCTCAGACCAGAGCCTCCAGAAGTGACAAGCAGGGTGCAGAGCTGGATGCAGCACCCCAAGGATGCCTTTGGCTGCAAGGGCTCAGGGGAAGAGCCAGAGCAGCTGGATCCCCCTATGCTGGCTCAAGGAATTTAACCCAAACCTGAGCTGATGGTCAAATCTTTGCCAGGGATGGTGCTCCAGTTGCCTCAGTGCCAGCTCCAGCAGGGGAGAGGGTGCCACTTGTTCTCAGCAGGACTGCAGATTTCCCCTCTGTCATCCCCCCTCTGCTCCAAGCAGAGCTTCCCTCCAACCTGTGCCCCTTCCCTGTCCAACACAGAAGCAAAAGCCCCAGGCAGGATGGGTCTGTGGCTGGAAGTTTCCAAGCCCTCAGGGTCCCAGCYAGCTGTGGGAGGTGCTGAGGCTGAGCTCACTGGGCAGGTGAGTGGCAGAAAAAGATTTTTCTGTTTTGCTGTGCCCAGATATTCTCCAGGCAGTGAGGGAAGTTGCACAAGGAATGAATGTACTCAATACATACCCCAGCCACAGCCTGCTCCCTCTGACCAGTCACTGGAGCCATTTTTTTGGCAGCAAATGAGAAATTGGGCAAAATGGTCAGCAGGATGCTCAGGTAGCACAGCAAGGGCACAATGGCACTGGCTCTGTCAGTGCCCAACCTACACCTGACTGCTGGGTTGGGAATAACCCTGAGCCCTCTCAGCCTGCAGCTCTCCCCCAGGCAAAGGACTYTGCTGCAGCCAAGCCTTGCCCTTCCCTCATCCCTCCTGTCCAAACCAGAGGCTGTGGAAGAGGGCACCTCACCCTCTTCCATGAGGGCTGCCATGTGAAAAGCTTGCACAGAGACACGTTTCTGCTCCATGCCTGCTGCTCTGGTGAGCCCTCACCTGGGATGCTGCAGGAGGGACCAGCATCCCATTGCCCTGCCAAGGTCTGTGCCATTCTCCCTCACAAAAGATGCCGTTTTCCAGCTGCCCTTGGAGCATCACCAGAAGGGAAAATCCCCATCACCCCAGACTGCCCTGCACTGATGTGGAGCAGGAGCATCTGCCCTGCCCATTCCCATCACCACTTCAACTGTTTCCCAACACAGAGGGGTCTGCAAGGACATCAGCACATCACCTCTGGGTAGGATGGAAAGAGAATTTCACTTAGGGAAATAGTAKTTTACCTAAATAAATACATAAAAATATTCCACTTACGTGATCAAATACCTTCTGAATTTCAGCATGTTGAGCTGGAGCCTTGGCTGGGGTGGTTATCATCCACCCCGGAGACTGGAAAGCAAACACCCGGAGCCTGGATTGTGTGCTGTGGCCACAGGCCCCTCCCTGGGGGGGGCACTGGGGCTGAGATCCTGTCAGACCTTCCCACCAGTGCCCTGTGCCTGCCCCAGGGAGTGCCCAGCCTCTGAGAGGGCGAGTGGCACCTTCACCCTTGCCACGTCACGCCGAGCGTTGGGCAGGCTGTCCACCTATGCCAGAGTCCCTGCCTCRCTCCTTGGTTTCACCCATGGCTGTGGGTGTTCCACTTTGACCCTTTTCCTTTCTCGTGTCCTGGTTTTGCCTCTTGACAAAGCTGAGGGCAGAGATGTGATTGCTGATCTCTTGGCAATCCTGATGTCTGCAGGTCAGTGCTGAGACCCTGTGATGGCTGGGTCACCCCTGCGTGGCAGGGACTTTGTCCTCTCCCAACCATGCTGGGCTGGGCATGTGGCAGTCCCCAGCTCCCTCCTTTGCTGGCTTGGGGACCAGTCTGAGGATGGCACATCTGTGTGTGAGTTGTGTCTGGAGCAGTGAATGTGATGAGGGGAAGCAAAGTGGAACCCCTCGTGTGGGACTGTGCTGTGCCAGGATGACCAGCAGCAGGCCAGCCCTGCCAGGAAGGAAATGCTCACTGGCTCTGCCTCTTGCTGGCTGCTGGACAATGTAAGGCAACTCAAAGGAGGACAGGGAGGCTGGCTTCCACGATGGAGGTCCTTTGGCCACATCCTTCCCCTTCGAGGCTCATCCCAGCATCCTGCACAGCATCAGCCATGCCCTCGTGTGACTGGAGGCCCAGGAGTTTGGCAGTGGGCTTCTCCAGGGGTGCTGTGGATGTGGAGAGGGTGGCTGGAACGTGGGACAGGAGGGTCAGTGGCTCAAGCTGTGTCACACAGTCTGCAGGACAGGCGCCCCATGTGCCTGCTGGCCCTGGAGGAGACACTGGCCATGTGTGCCTTCCCTTGACCCGTGCCCACGGGGCTCAGGAAGTGCATAAGGGGTGGATAAGTCACTTCCAGCCCAGACCCTGGCTCTCTGGAGGGACAGAAGGGCCCAGCTCCCTCCKTTTCTCTTGGCAGCAGGGAGGCAGCTGTTCCCCTCACCCTGGCACAGGCAGGCACTGCCTCTCCCCATCCACCTCATCAAAACCACAAGTTTGCTGTGGGGCTCTCATGTTCTCCACCCATCCTGGCCTCCAGCTCTCTGCCCAGGCTGGCAGCTTCCTTGGGAGTCTGGGGCTGCCTGAGAGCCAAAAAGAGCTTGCAGGGATCAAATCCTCTCTGGTGCAGGGGCTGAGGGTCAGGACATCTCCCCTCTGCTTCCCTCTGCACAGCCATGCTCCGTGCAATCCAAGCTGGATAGGGCTGCTTGAGGTGGATGGCTGAGGGCTCTGTGAGCATCCCCCATGCAGGATCTCCAGGGAACATCCTATTACTGCAGGGCATGGGGCACCTTTGCTTGGGAGCATCCAGAGGCTCATCAACATGAGGGTGTCCAGACAGGCTTGATCTTGCTCCTCTGGTTGCTTCCTTTTGCTTGGTGGTCGCTGGTGGGATTTGCCACTGCTGAGCTCACTTGTTTGCTTAAGGACAAACCTGTTAGTCTGTGGTGGCCTCATGGAGGYCTGGTTTCCATAGGTAGTCCTGTCTGCAGCCTCTTCTTGGGCAYAGCTTGAGGCACCTGTGGAGGAAAAACTCAAAAGGCAAAGTTGTCTGCTCCTGCAGKAATGTGGTGATGGGAAGGAAGCATGGTGTGTGCTCTCCACTGCCTGTGTGCTTCCTGTGCCATCTGAGGGACCTCAGCAGCTCTCCTGGGATCCTTCTGCTACCTCACACCTGCATCCTACAGAGGCTGTTCTGGACTGTGACCTGGGCAGSACCAGTGTGTGAGACTTTGGTCATTCCTCTGAGACTGCACCTGGTGGTCCCTTCCCWCCCAGAGATGCTGGAGTGGGGGTCAGGACACAGCCAGGTAAATGCACCTTCTGCAGCTGTGTCTCTTGAGAAGCAAAGGTGCCCTTGTAGGAGGGACTGGGCACCTCCTCAGGTAGCTGCTGGTTCACTGCTGACCTCAGCAAAAGGCAGCTGAGGGGCCTCAAAGACTCCAGTCCCCTCCTGTCCCCTGTCCCTGTGCAAGATGATGAGCAAGGACATGCCCTCAAGACCCTCAGGACCTTGCCACTCTATGCAATGGCTTTCCTGCTTGACCTGTGCATGGCCCAGAGGAGCTGCTGGTGGGTTTTTCCCAGGATTTGCTGGACAAGCTGCACCTGGAGAGCAGCCATCTCTGGTGTGTTTGTATCCAGGGTGGAGGTGGAGAGGAGCACATGGGAAGGTGCCTCTCTGGTGAAGAGGAAAGGAGAACCTGGGGATGTGATTGTCCTTCCAGTGAGGAGGAGAGCAGATCTGTGACCTGGATTTCCAACCCTGGGCTGGACCAATTGCCCGAGCAATGGGTGGTGTGAAGGAGAGCCCTGGGCTTTGCAAGGGCTTTGAGCCTCACTGTAACCTCAGCCAGCCACCTGCTTCCCTTCATGCTCACTTTATTCCTTCTTCTGCTGGATGTGGAGCATGCCAGCACAAGAACAACCCAGCAGAGAGCTGTGTGTGGGTTGTTGTTTGGGCTTGCTGAAGGCAGATCCTGTTTGCCATCAACAGCACTCCCTGCTGAGCCCCGAGGTGTGAACAGCCGCCTGCAGGTGGGTGGCACAACGGGGCTCCTGGCAAAGGTGACAGCCAGCAGGGACCTTCCTGGCAGGAGCAGGGGAGCTTTGTTCTCCTGTGAGAGCTTCTTTGTTCTCCTGAGAGAGCTTGGATGGCAGGAGAGTGCTGCAGAAGGGAGGAACAGCAGAAAAGCCACTGTTGCTCCCTGGGACAATTCCTTCTGAGGAGGAGTCCAACRTCCTCGTGTGTGTTGGCAAAGGGAGGCAGCTGCAGGGTGCAGGCAGCCAGGGAGCTGTCTTTGTTAGGAGCAGAGTCTGGGATCCTGGGGAAGATGAAAYTGCTGCAAGGCTTTGCCAGCTGGGRCAATATCTGGGAATTTCCTGGTCTGCAGAGGTTTCCTTAACAGGGGGTGGAGAGTGATGGAGCTCGTGCTGGAAATGGCGCCTTGCTTCTGAAGT
Source organism: Alauda arvensis (assembly GCA_902810485.1). Classification (NCBI taxonomy): domain Eukaryota; kingdom Metazoa; phylum Chordata; class Aves; order Passeriformes; family Alaudidae; genus Alauda; species Alauda arvensis. The sequence continues at coordinate 1,739,868 of CADDXX010000113.1, read as the reverse complement.
CAAAGCAGAACATTTGCAAAATAAACAAAAATATTTACAATATTTACAAAAATAAGCAACAAAAAGAAGGAGTTAATGCTACTTAAGTGAACCTGTTAGCTGGAGCAGGTAAACTGGAGCAATACAGAAAAGTCATATTCAGGGTAAAAATCATCCTGTGGAGGTCCAGGAGTCGAAGTGCTACTCATGAGCTCATGTTGGAGGGGCCTGAAAGGTCTCCTGGCAGTGCTGTGCTGGTGGGGCAGACTCCAAAGAGCCCTGGCTGGTACCAGGGCACAAGGAGCCATTCCACAGGGCAGAACCAGGGTGGCACCAGCTGCATCCACAGTGGGACTCCAGGTGCCTGAGCTCAGAGTCCCCTGGCTCCACACTTATCCCTTTGCCTCCTGCAGGTAGCCAGAGTCTGAGRACCTGGAATGAGGTTGTTGCCACTGGGATAAGACAGGGAATRAATGCCTGATGTGGGACTGGGTTCCATTCCTCCCTGCAGATGACCACAAGGACCCTGCTCACATTGCTTAGGTATGTTTTTTCCCCCCTGTATTTAGCTCTTTAATTTTTCTTTTTATATTTATGTTGTGTTTGTGTTCTTGCACATGCACTTTGCTTAAACAAGGATTTATCTCCATCATTTTCTGCCAACACWTGGTCACTTTGTCATTTAACTCTGGCAGCCTGGAGCTTGCTGGATCTTAAAGGGGGATGGAAAGACATGAGGACTGTGTGTGCCTTCCCAGCAGGAGTCAGCTGGCAGTCCCAGATGCAGGGACACATTGGGGAAGCTGAGTTCTGGGACATTCCAGTTTCCTGGGTCTGGAGTTATCCCCACAAAACTCCCAATGGAGAGAATCTCAAGAGAGGGACGCACTGTCCCCTCGCTGCCAGCAAACCCTTTGTGCAGATTTCCTGTTTGCTTTTCACACCAGTTTCCAGACAGACCTGTTCCTGGACTGACCCCTGATAATTTCTGGAGGAGTCTCTCTGGGATATCCAGCACTCTGCCTTATCAGGAACGTGCAAGTTTGCTCCCTGAGTTGTTCTCCAATCCATCAGCCCCTGGGCCTCCCCTTCCGCCGCTGGGCAGCCGTGCTCCATCAGTACCCACCTAAATTGATCTTTAGTTAATTTTACACTCAGAGCAAGGCATGCCCATTTCCCATTGATTCCAGCAGCTCTCCTGGRCACTGAAGTGAGCCTGCCCTGCAGTGGCCATGCCCATCCATACCAGCTCCCTGAAAGGATGCACAGGGAGAAAATGCATCCGGCTGGGAATTTGGGAGTGAAGCGTGGTGGGAGCTGAGTGCTGCGGCTGCTGGGCTGTGTGGGACCTCACTGTCCTGCAGTCCTTGTCCCAGAGACAAGGCAGAGCCTGTGCCAGCATTGGGCAGAGCTCCTCTTGGCTGGGAAGGCTGAGGAGCAGCTGGATAAGCGTGGCTTTAGGCAAGGAGTGCGTTGTTGCTCTGGCTATGTGGTTTTGGCTACAGTTGGGACTTTGGCCCTAATCGTACTTTTATTTGTTCTTTAATCTCAGTCACCTTATCAGAAGCCTTTGAACAACCAAACACATCACTGCTCACCTGGAGAACAGGCTTTGCTGTTTCTTTTTGGTTGGTTTTGTTTGCTTGCCAGAGACCTCCAGGAGATTAARTGATCCCTCACAAACCTGGGCTTTGTCTTGAAGCCTCTGGAGGCTGCAGCACTTGGGTGCTGGAAGACATCTGTATTTTAGGGTGACTGACATTGGACCAGATCCCTCAGGGCCTTGTAGGATCCAGGATCTGAACCATTCCTGGGACTATCCATGTTGTATTCATCAAAGACATCAGGTTACAAATTACTGGGAGGACTTGCTGGTCTATCTGCAAGACAGAAGAAGAAGAAGAAGAAGAAACAAAAGTGGGCATCCCAAGCACCAGGTGCCATGGGCTCTCCTCAGCAGAGGTGGGATGAGCCTCCCCTTGTTGTTATATTTTGTCCAGTTTTGGGCTGTTCAGAACAAGAGAGGCCTGGAGTATCCAAAATGTGTCCAATAGAGGATGATACAAATGCTGAAGGGCCTGGAGTATCTCCCTGATGAGGGAAGGCTGAGGGAGCTGGGGCTGTTCAGCCTCCAGAGGGGCCTCAGCCCTGGGTGTCCCTGGGTGTCCCTGGGTGTCCCTGGGTGTCCCTGTGTGCAGGGAGGGGCAGAGCAGGGCCCAGGCTCTGCTCTGGGGGCTCAGCAATGGCACCAGAGCAAAGGGCAGGGACTGACCCCAGGAAGTTCCATCTGGATGTGAGGAAGAACTTTCCTGGGCAGTGACCGAGCCCTGAACAGAGGGGCTGTGGAGTCTCCTCACTGGAGATGTTCCAGAGCTGTCTGGACACAGTCTTTGCCATGGGCTCTGGGATGGCCCTGCTGGAGTCACTGTGGTCCCTTCCAGCCTGGCCCATTCTGGGATTCTGTGGGGCAGCTCCCATGGGTGAATTCCATGCAGTTTAGTTTGCTTCCATTGCCTCCTGTCCTGTCACAGGGCACTGTTGAGAACAGCCTGRTTTCCTGCCTTCATTCCCTCCCATCAGATGTTTATACAATCTGCAAAGTCCCTCCAAGACTGCTCTGCTCTGGGAATGAGCAGCTCCAGCTCTCTCACATGAAGGATGCTTCAGACCTTCACCACCTCCATGGCCTTGCACTGGACTGGCTCCAGTCTCTTGTCCTGGGGAGCGCAGAGCTGGACCCAGCAGTGCAGGTGTGGCCTCACAAGTACCAAACAGAGTGGGAAAGGAGGCTGCAGGAGCCAGGGAAGCTGTGTTTCACCTAGGGATGGCCAGGGATATCTTTAGGGCTCTCCATGGCCAGCAGGAGCCATGTGCTGCATCTGACCCCCAGGAGTGGGAAGTGCCAGCTCCAGCCCCAGCTTTGCCTCAGCCAGTGCTTGGTGCCCTCAGCAAAATAGTGGAAATGTTTTTCAGGAGAAGCCTGGAGAGAAAAGCWGCATTGATCGAGGGAAACTGGGTGGAGCAGGTGTTTACAGAGCAAATGCCTTTTGAAACATATCAGCAGGCAAACAGGGCGGGGACCTCAGGGCTGATGCCACCTCCTATTTATGGAAAGGGTGACAGGATGTCCAGATAAATGTGATGCCTCACCTGGCGGAAAAAACAACAAAACAGTGAAATCTAGGAGAGATTTTATGGTTTCTAGGAAAGTTCAGCACCTCCATGTGTGTACTGAACAGTTGCTCCCATCACTACAAGTACATTGAGGGGCTGGAGTGTGTCCAGGGAAGGGAACAGAGCTGGGGAAGTGGCTGGAGCACCAGGAGAGGCTGAGGGAGCTGGGAAAGGGGCTCAGCCTGGAGAAAAGGAGGCTCAGGGGAAGCTTCTCTCTCCACAACTCCCTGACAGGAGGGGGCAGCCAGGTGGGGGTCAGGCTCTGCTCTCAAGGAAGAAGGGCGAGGAAGAGAGGAAACAACTTCAAGTTGTGCCAGGGGAGGTTCAGGTTGGATATCAGGGAAAAATTCTTCACAGAAAAGSTTGTCTAGCATTGGCACAGCTTGCCTAAGGCAGTGGTGGAGTTCCCATCCCCAGAGGGATTTAAAAGTTGTGTGAATGTGGCACCAGGGGATATGGGTTAGTGGTGGACTTGACAGTGCTGGGGAAATGGGTGGACTCGATCCTAGAGGGTTTTTCCAACCTTAATGATTCCTTGATTCTGTGTGTGAGTTACTTTGGCCTCATCTCGCACTGAGGGGTGTTCCTGGGCAGCAACCTTCACAGGAGGAATTAGAAACACCAGGAGT
>CADDXX010000113.1:1690635-1734851 GCA_902810485.1 Alauda arvensis | reverse complement strand
CCCTGCCCGCACAGCCCCGCTGCCTGGGACAGAGAGTGGCACAGCAGCCACCACGGGAGCTCGGCAATCAGCCCCTTTGCTCCTGCCTCCCGAGCCTCTACTGGCAGCAGGCAGGGACAATCTGCACTGGAAGGCACCTGCCAGTGCTGCCCTCGGGGCGTGCTGGCAGCAGCSGGGGCCTGGCAGGCACAGCCGGGCAGCGGCAGCAGCGAGGGCTCCCGGCCCCTCAGCTCCTCGAGTGCAGCTGSAGCAGCTTGTGCTGAGCCCCACGAGCCCAGCCAGGCAGAGGGAGCATTTTAGCCAAACTCATGGGGAGTCCTTGTGCCTGGCAGGAGGCCACAGGCAGCTTTCCTCAGCCCAGACCCTCCCAGGCCCTGCACAGGGGCTGTGGGTGCTGCAGGGCCAGGCCTGGGCAGTCTGGGCCACGCTCGAGCAGCCCGCTCCATCCTCCTGCCCAGCCGGCTCCATCCTCCTGCCCAGCCCGCTCCTTGACAGAGCTCGGGCTGCAGTCCGAGCCCCCAGGCCACACACACAAGGGCTCTCTCCTAGAGCTGCCAGGGGACAAAAGGCCAAACTCTTGCCAGAACACCCAGCTCCTTCTTTAGAGAGCAGCCTTACTTCCATCCCAAGYTCTTCCTAACACCTGAACATCTCTGGAACAGACGACTCCTTTCAAGCCCAGCAAGAGCCTGAGGCAGTGCCCATGACCACACCACACACTTCGAGGTAAGGAGGAATTAAAACTCAAGATCGTTACTGCTTGTCCCTGCAGGGGTCATCAAAGCAGCGTGGAAATCCAGGTATCTGCCCAGGGAACAGGCACAATAAAGTATTTCCTGCTCAGAGTTACTTTTTGTGGGGAAAAAAACCCCTGAGAGTTGTGTTTTCTACCCTCAGTTGCAATGGAAAAATCTTGACATGTTTTAAGGACAAGAAAATTAATCTTTGGGCCTTGGGAACCTGCAAAGGCAATAAAGGTCACAGACAGCCTAACTTTCACACCTTTGCTTCTCCAAGTCTTTTGTKGCTTGGCTCCTTCACCACCACCATCTTCATCCCAAGAAGGAAGGAATTTTAAGTCAAATCGTCACAGGAAATCCATCAGGTCTGAATTGTGCTGGTGCCACCAGCTTCATGGTCTGGTYCCTGGAGCTCCCACAGGTGAGTGTGTGACACTCTCAGCTATGAATGAAAAGCAGATGCTCTGTTCCACAACTGCTCCATCACACACATAATGAACCCAAAAGGTCAGGGGGGCCAGTCCTCCTTTCTCCAGCAGCACTGGACTTGAAGCTCTCTAAAAGGGGAGATGGTCCTTTGTTGACCTGCTGATGGATCAATCTATTTATTTATCTATCAATTTATTTATTTATTTGTTTGTGAGGCTTTTTCATGCGATGGTGCTGCTTTAGGGGAGTTCATGGCTCAAGGTGTCAATGGGGAGTGTTTGCTCAAGCAGAAGCTGCAGGTCAGGCTCCTGCTGAAGCTCCCAAGCTCCCTGCTTGGTTCTCCTGGCATTGAAGCTGTCAATTAACCACATTCCCATCTCTTCTTGCCTTCAGGACAGTGTTGACACAGGGTATCSAGGCCTTGAACATTGGCCAAGTCACTGCCATCTTTTCCAAGACCAGCTGAACCCTACTATGATATTGTCACTGTTTATGGTTAATTAAACCATTAGCCATATGGTTAATTAATTAACTATAAGCCATTGTTTATGGTTGATTACCATATCCAGCTCCAGTAATTGAGCTCCCTGGGATGTCAGTGCYCTGTGAGACAGTGTGGGTTAGCTGAGGGGTGACGAGGTGAGCCTCAGGGGGAGCCTGGCCCCCGTGGCTCACAGCGAGCTCCCACGGGTGCCTAAGCTGAGGTGCAGGTGCACAGTGCTCCACTGTGATCCTGCCATGGATGGAGAGAGGTGGTGGCACTGCTGGGGGGGCTGCAGAGCCAGCCCTGGCCATTGTGTTTGAGCAAGGGCTGTGCAAACAGCATTACGTGCCGGGCCAAGGCTGCCGCTGCCATTTCTTGTTGGCAGCAGAAGGTCGGAGGTTCAGAGGGACAGATTTGGGTCCAGAGTCTATGTGTGAGGAGAGCTGTGACTGATCAGTCATGACAGGTGCTGGGGACTGAGAGGGGTGGCCTCAGGAGCAGAGTGGGTGCGCCATGTCRGGCTCTGGGGCAGGAGGGGAAGAGCAGATTGAGGTGGATGTTGTGAGGAAGAGGAGCACAACCTGCTCTTTTCCTTCCTGCATGTTTGCTCACACACTCTGCCCCTGCACCAGGTCTGTGGCTGTCTTCCTCCTTTCCTCCTGCCCTGTCTCCTCTGATGTGCCTTCTCATCTGGCTCTTTGGCCTGGAGAGATCTGTCTTTCCATGAGGTCTGAGGGCACGTTTGTCCCACAGAAACTGAATGGAGTCCTACAGAAAGCCAAGGAGCTGAAGAAGGTGGGAATAGAGTCCTTGATATGCTGTGGGGATTGGTGAGGGGGATGGGGTGCMCTGGGGCTGTGTGTGAAGGTACATCCCCCAGCCTGCACCCACAGTTGCATAAGTGGTTCAAATACCAGTTCTTTGCAGATATTCAAACATCCCCTTCTTCCTAAACTGCTGTCGAGGCTGCAGCAGCAGCAGCAAGGCTGGRGTAGGAGTGTTTGCTGAGCAAGCAGCTGCTGATTGCACACATGGGACTCATTAGGCTCCAGGTGGGTTGAACTTTGTTCCAGGAATCACCTATTACAACTTGTGCTCCCCTCACCTCTGCTGCCTTGGCTTTGGATTCTTTTCTCTGCCATGGGCCAGGGGAATGATCTTCCTCTGGGCCATTTATYATGGAATCACAGAATGGTTCGGGTTGGAAGAGACCTTAAWGCTCRTCCTGTTCACCCCCTGCCATGGACAGGAGCAGCTTGCACTGTCCCAGGKTGCTCCAAGCCCCATCCAAACCTGGCCTTGGACACTGCCAGGGATCCAGGGTCAGCTACAGCTGCTCTGGGATAAATTTTATTTCTATCTGTGCTGCCTCGTGATTCTTGCTCAGTTATCTTCTGCAATACCCTGACCTGGGCCAGCTGGCAGGACTGCTCAGAGGGGCTTCTATCCCACTAGATGTGGAATTGGGTAGAGTTTGATGCATTTTTGGTGCCTGTCCCTGGGATGCTGTAAGGAGGTAGGARCTGATATTTAGGAAAACATCTAATTCCCTGCAAAACCAGGCTGGGGGAGTGCAGAAGGCACACAATGTGGATCAAAGCAATAGGTGTGTGCAGGTATGGGGGGCACCTTACCACTACTGGCACCTGTCATGAGATATCTTTCCCCTCTCAGATCCATGCTGAAGATGCTGACCCCAGCAAAGGTCAGCTGGGGAGAAGGCAAGAATGGAATAGAAACTGTTGCAAACAATCAGCTGGGACCCCAGGTCCCAAAAGGAGCTGTCTCCTCTTCCCATGGGTTGATCCCATCTTTGAAAAGGCAGTTTCTGAGTAAGGAGAATGCTGGTCCAGGTTAGGGARAGTGAGGAGATGAGGAACTGAGCCCCAGGAGAGAGAGACCGGAGCACTCTGGGCTGTTTGGCATTAAAAGGGGAAAAGGGGGAAGCCATAGACATACAAGTGGTTCAAAGTGTCTTAGGATGAATGACAGCTATGAGGGCAGGTCACAAGGAGTGGAGGAGCTCYCTGAGTGTCTGTGCAGCTGCAGTGGTTTCCACCAGCCTTGGAGAGTCTGCAGACCATCTCTGAGTGGCATCTGTGTGCTCCCATGTGTGGTAGCTCCAGGGAGGGTTGGGCCTGGTGCCCCTCCAGAACTGCYCCTGCACTCCAGGGAATGGATCTCACTGTCCAGAGATCTTTGGACCACTGTCCTTCTGTTGGTGCAGGAGGTGTGTGTTTCCAGGTGTTCCTCAGCCAGCCTGGGAGAATTATTTCCTTTTGAACAACCAGCACCAGGAGACAGTGCATAAAATCATTCTCCACCTTTACATTGCTCCTTAACCTTCGCTGATCTCACAAATCACAACCTTCTAGATGTTCCCTGCCTTCCCTTACACCATCAGAATATCTGAATAGGARGTGCATGAACATGAGAGTTTGACAACTGTGAACTGACTAAGGGGTGAGTTAAAGAAAAAAGGAAGGAAAGSGGATAGTTCCTCAAACTGAGAACCCAAGCTGGGAATCCTGCAGTGTGTTAGAGCTCAAAGAACAGCCMTGGGTTCAGCTGTAAGAGCTGTTCCTGGGGCAGGGCTGTGTCTTGAGAGCTGGAGTTCCCTTCTTTGGTCAGCCTGGAAGATTGCAGATACAGGAAAATGACTTGAGCAGACSCAGCACCCCACTGAAATCCTTCAGGAGATGCTGATGTCCAAGGTTTGGGATACTGTTCCCTGGTTTGTCCCCTCRAGCCAAGACCCTGAGTGCTGCCAGGAGCTGGAACAGGAGCTGGCCACAGTCCCGAGCTCCAGGTGCCTCAGCTGGGGGCAATGTCCCTGCCACAGGACTCTGGCCACATCCTCTGTGTTCCCCCAGTGCCCTTTCTGCTTACACCTCTTTTATTTTTGGTCGGTCACCTGTGACAGGAGAAACTGCACCCTGGCTGCTGGACAATTGAGCAGCCTGTACTTTGGCATTTGTGARCACAGCAGATGTAACCCTGAACTGCTCCAGGTGCCTGTGGCTCTCCTTAAAACCAGGACAGCTCGACTTGCAGTTAATCCTTTAATTCAGCTTGGCTTGCTGAAGGTGGGAATAATCTCTGAGCCACCACCTGAGCCCTTTAACATGAGATACTCTGTGCTACCTCTACTGTAATTACCCTCTGAAGGTKTTAACACCCTGGAATGAGAGAGGCAGCCCAGATTTATCTTTTAGGGGCTAAGCCAGTGCAGCCTGCTCCCTTCTTTTGTCTTCTCTGTCACAGCCAGAGCCTGCAAGAGTTGCTAATGGAAATATTATGCTAATGAGAAATTAGGCTTATTTGGTGTGAAGCTCTCCCCTGGGAAGCTGTTTGCTGCTGTGCTCTGAAAGTATGTGTTGGCATCCCTCATGGTAGACAAGGAAGGAGACACAGGTTGGTGGCTCCAGCTTTCCTGGAACCTGTTGTCATTACATAAGTCTGATGACCTTGGCTAAAGGCCGGTTCTTTTTTCGGGGATTTCCCACCTCAGAGAATGTGCAAAAGGAACAAAAATGTGGTTTGTAACAGGATCTCCACAAAGCTTTTCCTGCTGTTTGCTCGTGTTATGTCTCCACGGCATGTTTGTGAGGATGGTGTTGATGTCAGCACGGGGCTGTGGGACTCCTGTGAGAGCCAGGACTCAGCAGAAAACTTCCAGTTTGGTGGAAAATCTTACTGCTGCATACAAGAAACCATTGCCATGGATAAAGTGGGATGGAAATGGATTGAGGTATGGGATCAAAGCCCTGCAAAGAGCTGGGGTCTTGTTTCCCATTCCTTGGTCTAATCAGGGGAGAGCTTTGTGTTCTYGCCTGTGTTCTAGGGGTACTGCAAGGGCTGATTGCTCCCAAAGGAATGGGGACACCAGCGTGGTCCTTGTCCCCCACAGTCTCCATCCAAAGTGATCAGGATGGGCTCTGGAAACAGCGGGACTCTGTATAGAGTCCAGATCTCCTGGGATCTGTTGGTGACAAGCAGGGTTGGAGACATCGTGGGAACCACCAGCTAGGTCCAAGGTCTGTCTGTGGGTTGGGGTCAGGACCAAGAGAGCCATGGCCAGGCAGGGGCAGAGCTGTGGTGGAGCTGGGCACCAGTGTTTCTCCAGCATTGCTCAGGCAGGGAATGATCAGCTGAGCATGAACAGGCCCCTGGAAAATTTTAGTGGAGATCCCCAGTGAGGATGGAAATGAAGGAGGATGGGTTGTAGGAGCAGGTGATGCCTTTTGGTAAGGGATGKCTCTTGCCAGTGTTTCTCCAAGGCTTGTTCCCTCTCTCTGCCCACAGTGGTCCTGGCACTCTCTGGCTGTGGTGTCCATCCAGGTTCCACCTGGCAGAGGTGTGGCAGGACCTGCTGCCTGCAGTGGATGACAGGAGGAGGATATTGGTGGTCAGAGGGGTGCAGGTGGAAGGACAGAAACTCTGGTGAAGGGGGGAACAACAGATGTCACATCAGGTCCTGCAAGGCTGTGGACAYRGCCATGCKGAGACCCTCAGTCCCTAGCAGTGARCAGACTCCCCAAAAGGAGTTYATTTTCCTTTCCYACTGCAATTAAAAGGGAATTGCARTKGAATGATGTCATTTCTCCCCATACCTTGCCTAGAACATAACTGATCTTTACTGATCAATCATCACTGTACAACAACRATGGCCGTTGTTGCCCAGAGAGGTTCTGGACACCCCACCACTGGGAGTGTCCAAGGCSAGGTTGGACAGGGCTTGGAGCAACCTGGGATACTGGAAGCAGTCCCTGCCAATGGCASGAGGGCTGGATTAGATGAGCTTTGAGGTCCCTTCCAACCCCAACCATTTTGGGATTATGATTACACCTACAGAGTGCAGCCACGTCCCTCCACCTTATGCAACTTTCAACAAAGCATCTGAAGCAAGAATTTTTCTGGTTCCTTCCTTATTCTTGCAACAGTTTTCAGGAGCTGTTGAGCCATGTCACACTRTTGCTGGGCTTTGCCATCACATTCCCCATTGCCACAGCACCCACATTTGCTGAGTGTGGGGACAGGGACCCAGTGGATGATGCTGGAGGGCTCTGGGAAGATGCTGCTGCATCCCAATGTCCACCCCAGCCCAGAGTTCCCTCACTGAGACCAGCCCCAGCCAGACCTGTGTCCTGGAGCCCCCCCATCTCTGCCTGTGTTCTCTGCTCCTTTACCCCTGCAGCTGGAAATGCAATGAGGATTAAAATGCCAYGGGAGTCCAAAAGCCCTCAGGAAGGGGTTTGAAATCTGCTCAGCTGGGTCTTTTGCTCCCCGCCTCTCTTCTCCTCCCAGAGCTCTTAACAGTCCCAAGACTTCTTATTATTTTCCACATTGCAAAACAGTAATTACTGGAAGGGAGGAGGTTGTTTGAGAGCCAGGGTCCAGCGGTGCCTCAAGGCAGTGCCAGCCCCGGGTGGCCCGGGGGCGAGGATGGGAGGAGCCATTCCCCTCGGATTTTATCTTGATGGGAACATCTTGACCGATGCGAGCAGGAAACAAATTCCTCTGTCACTTCGGAGTGAGTGGAGGCACCAAAAGGTCAAGCCTGCCCAGCAATCCCTGGGCAGGGCAGGTGTTTCACTGGTGTTGTGGTGGTCACCAACGCTGGCAAGGAGGAGATGCCCTCCCAGGTCCCGGGGCCAGTATTTGCTCACTGGTGTCATGCTCAGTTCTTGACCTCTAAAGGGTGAGATGTTTGCATGGCTTGTGACAGATCTGCCTTTGAAAATCTCAARAGCTGAAGGGAAATTAATTTAACTAGAGTTCAAAGGGTCTCCAATAAAGACTAAGCCTTGCTGTTATTCTAAAGTGTTATTTCCATTAATTCCCTTCTAATGCTGCTCTAAAATTACAGAGTGGAAGGGAATGTTGGCCAACAGATTTTTTGGTGGTTTCAAAACAACCACTATTAATCAGTAGGGAATTATATTGGCTGTAAGAGTGTTTAAATGGGAAGGTGGCTCCAACCAGGACACATGTAGCAGTGTGTAGTTGTGGTGACAGATTAAAAATTAGCCATTGTGAAGCTTCCCACATGGACAGGGGCTTGGAATTAATGATTACCATAAATTAACTAACTGGAAAGGGGTTGAACAGCAGGTGTTGGAGTTCAGCTTGACCCACTGGTGAGCTGACCCTTCATTCCCCGTTCATTTAATGCCCAAATCTCATTTCTGGCCAGAGCAGCTCTCCAGCAGCTCCAATGCTTGGGCACAGTGATGGGTGGCTGTGCCAGGCCAGCTGGGCGCCTGGGGACTGTGCAGGATGAGAAGGGGTTGAGTCCCTGCTCCCTGGGTCAGATCCAGCAGAGAGAGCTGCTGCAGCAGATGGACAGTGCTCCAGCCCCAGGTCTGGTACTGCTGGCACTGCTCAGGGAAGCTGGTTCCCAAGTTCTCCTTGGTGTTTCCCCTTGCCTTCTCCTTTGTGTCCTTTTGGTTGYCAGCCTCTGCTGCCTGCTCCACCAGTAGCTCCATGCCCACTGCAAAGTCAATAGCAAGGTGACCCTTGGTCCAGCAAATTTCCCAGCATCACTCTGCAACAGGCTCAGGATCTGCTCCCCTGGCTGCATCTGCCAGGACCTGCTTCAGTGATGTCCCCCKACTCCACGGTGGTGGAGTAGCCGTGACTCACCCCCAGGTTCACCTGTGCTCCTCCACTCTTCCTCCCCTCTCACTACAAGATCTTCCTGACCATCTCTGCCACAGTTGTGCCTCTGTCCCCATCCCAGTGTCCTGGGCTCTGCCACTGCAGGAGAACGTCCCCGGATGTGTGCATGGAGAGCCACAGCTCCCTCCTCCTGGAAATAAGCCACTTTTTCTCCTGTTCTCAGCCAGCCACATCTCTGGGATGGTCCAGCATCTCGTTGTGGGGACATGTCCCAGTGGAAAGTGTCTGGCATGTCCCAGGGAGCTGRACACAGCCACTTTGTGGATAGAAGGGTTGTGCAACTGCCTGGTGCATGCCCTGGCGTGGGACCTGGGGTCCTGCAGGAGAGGAGCAGAGGGTGCTGTGGCCACACAGGGCAGCTGGCACTGCTGCCATTTCTTTCCCAGATAGCAGTATTTGCCCCTTTGTTCCCACAGAGCTTTGGAAAATACACAGGAGGCAGGGCTGTTATCAGGCTCCAGCCGCTCTCTTTGCAAGAGTGTCTTCAGCAGGAATTCACCACCTTCCCTTCCAAAATCCTTTCAGGAATATCACAGCTCCTGGTGYTGCACAGAGTTGCTGGTAATCCTGTTAACCTTTGGGTTAATTAGGCAAACAGAGATCCTTCATTAGGAGGAATGGCWCTAATTGCATGTCTGAGAGGGTGAGTTTTGCATGGACCGCTGGCTGGTAGAGCAGAAGCCACTGCTGACTTCAGCAAGGGGGCTGGGGAGTTAATGGGGGCCTGCTTGGGAAAGAAGAAGGTCAAGAAAACCTCAGAGCTGTTTCCTCAGAGCTGCTGGTGTTTGCTGGAGAGGGGGATGTGCAYGGGGGGGATGTGGGGCAGTGGCACAGCCCTGCAGAGCTGCCATGCAAAGCACAGAGGGTCGAGCTGCTGGCACCTGGCTGTTGAGCTGCCATTAGTTTCCAACCTAAAAATGCAAATCTCTAATGGTATGGCCTGCTAAGCAGCTCTGGACAAGAGGCCTCAGTCTGCAGCTGGGCTTAGCACTCCAAGCTGGGAAGAGCAGCTTAAAATTGACAGAGAGTTCTTTGTTTGCCCTGTGAGGTTTAGAAATTAGGCAATACTTAGAAGCAAATATTGGTTCAAACAACATCAGCTCCAACTCTCCAGTGGCCCGTTTGGCTCATCCCAGGTAGAAAACAGCATTTTGCAACACAGTCAAAACCTGACACCGAATATTTCTCCTAACAAGCRGGGAAACAGGTTTGTGGCATTTCCTGAAAAATAAACTAAGCCCAATGACTCTGCAATTGGAGCATGGCCCCAAAATTGACACATAGGTCCAAACACGGCCTGCAAGCCTGTTTCTGGAAAGCCAGCCACAGCTCTCCAGGTATCTGCCAGGCCTTGGGAGCCATGGGGAATGCCAAGCTGGTCCCAGTCCATCATCAGCCAAGGCCATGCTCTCAGAGCTAGCACTCCCACAGTGGCTTACAGCTGCTGCAAGCCCCATGTTGACCTGGGCTCCAGGGCATGAGTGACTCCCTCTTCCAGGAGAGGCTTGGCATCAGGCAAGAAGGCTGGGATTTCCCCTGGGTTCCCACAGAGGTGAGGTAAACAGCTCTGCAGAAGCCCCCTGACTTCTCCCCGCCCCTTCTGGGTACCTGAACATTTAATCCCAGAATGGTTTGGGTTTGAAATGACTGTTAAGGACCATCCTGTTCCACYCCTTGCMACAGGCAGGGACACCTTTCATTACATCAGTTTGCTCCAAGCCCCTTCCAACTTGGCCTTGAACACTTCAGGGATGGGGCAGCCACAGCTTCTCTGGGCATCCTTACCTCCCTCACAGGGAAGAATTCCTTCCCAATATCCCATCTAACCCTGCCCCCTGGCAGTGGGAAGCCATTCCCCCTTGCCTTGTCATTTCATGCCCTTGTCCAAAGTCCCTCTCCAGTTCTCTTAGAGTCCCTTAAAGCACTGGAAGGGACTCTAAGGTCTCCCCAGAGCCTTCTCTAGTCCTGCTGCTCACACTGCTTTGGATGTGGCCCAGCAGACACTTGGCTGCAATTTCACAGTGCCAGCTCATTTATCACCCATCAGTTCCYCAAATCCTCCTCCACAGGGATGCTCCCCATCCATTCACGACCCAGGGCCACCATCTCCCATCTCCTGAGATCGGCACCTTTGATACTTGAGTGCCAGTCTCAGCTTGTRTCCCACCCTTGCTATTGACAGAAGGTGATCTGGGAAAATGTGTTCCCATCAGGCTGCTCCTCCTGCTTTCACCTGCCTTCACATGCTGGCCATGGACAGAGCAAGAACTTGAGTCCAGCTTTTGTGGTTGACCATGCTGACATCCTTGTTGTGGGGACCCTCCAGCCTYCTGCTTCTCCATAAACTGGGAATTCCTATTTCTGGAGGGAAACAAGTTAACTCTGGAGAAGCCAAGATTCCTGGTGGGTGTGTATTTTGCCCTCTTTCTTCAGCCTGCCTCACCTTGAGGTTAAATAGATTCTCCTTTGGTTTTTCTTCCATTTTCAGGGCATTTTCTCCTTAGTCTCTCAAGGTGAGCTGAATTTTCATCACAGCTGCCAGCCTGGTGACCTGTGGGAACACCAACATTTGCTCCAAGGGCCTCCAGAGCTGCCTAGGAGCACCTCTGTATAAGAACTGCTCCAAAGAGCTGGGTGAGATACCTGTGATGATGTGGTGCTTTGACCWTAGCTTTCCCTATTTCCCTCTTTTTTTGTGTGTTTTCCACACAACCAGAGCTTGGCTGCAGTTCCATTCAGCTGCATTGGGATGAGCTGTGCCATGGGCAGGAGTCAGCTCTGTGGTRAAGCCAAGCCTCCTCCCACACAGCCATGCCAGCTCTAACCTTATCCCAGCTGCTGCAAATGTCCTTTCCTTAGGACACAACCAAAATTCCAGCATAGCCTCATCCCAACCACAAACCACAGGGCACTCACACAGCCTGGCAGTAATGAGGGAGGTGTGGAAATAAACAGTATTATTTTTACCTTCTCTTTCACTTGGCATTGTTCTTTCCCCAGGGTTCAGCTGTGTTTATGCATCACCAGTGACCCATGGTTGGGCAGAGGGTGTGTTCATTTGTATTTCTTCATCATYCATGTAATTTTTAGCAGCATCCTCTTTTTGGAAAACACAACGGCCGGGATGTGCARTGTGGCAATGCAACGAACTTGGGATGTGTGACAATAATTCAGGTCCTTCCATGGACATGTGCACTACAGAAGGGCTGATGTTTCTGSATAACCAGGGCAAAGTCTGAGGGGCACTGACTTAACTCTGTCCTTYCTGGTAAAGCTGCTCCTGCTCACATGAGACAGAGCATGGAGCTCTTGCCTTGAAAGGCAACAAGAATTTCCAGCATTACTAAAAATTGGTCTTTACTGTTCAATCTCAGTTTGGTCAGCCAGACATGGGCATTTGGGAATGGGACCAACCATGCACCCAGGCAGCAAGGTATGGGTCTGACCAGAACCTGTAGAGGCAGGTGTGTGTACTTAGTGAGAGGCAGGATCCAACATGTGACTAAATGTGCATTTTCTAACWCAAAATTTGGCAAAGCAGGTGTCTGATGGGTGTTCAGGGGAGAAAATTGACTACATCACACAGTTCATTCCTCCTGGACTCCAAAAAAGAATGGCATTTTGCAGCTGGAGGCCACCTAGGACACTTTCCTTCCAGGGCTTCCCATGGTGAGCTGCACTGCTCAGAAAGAACCACCTTGGAGACCGGTTGGGTCCTCTGGAGATCAAGACCTGAGCCCTTAGCCCAGGTGGCCTAGAGGACACAGCCCTGGCCTGCTGTGCTTCTGCCATGGGGTCCCTCCAAGGAAAGTTGTGTGTTGGAAGGGTTTCTTCTCCACAGGCTTGGCTACAGGAGCCAAAGCTGTCAAAGGAGCATCTACAGGAAGGATGTGCACCAGGAGGAGAGTGGAATCCATCATGGAGAAAGGCAGGATTTGCTAGCACCAAAAGGAGGTGTAGAAGCACCTCTGCATGGGGCTGTTGGTGTTCCAGATGACTTGTGGCTGGACATCTGGAAATGCAGGAGGTTGCTGGAGTATGAGAGGTATTGCAATCCAAGCCTCTTCCTTCGCCCCTGGATTTGCACTGATGCCATCTGGGAGAGCAAGRGAAAGAGATGTGAACACCACCCATCCCATCAGCACATCACAGCCATCCCCTTGACAAGTAGAGAAGGCACTGAGATGCAAACATAATGTGAGAAGGGAGAGAGGAGTCGCGAGTTGTCCATGGAAAAAGGTCTGGGAACCATGCGTAGAAGGCAAAGGTAGTTTGGGCTCTTCTAGCAACTTCTCTTCTGTTATTTGAGTGGATCCTTTATRTTTTCCAAGCTCTCTTCTGCATCTTTGCCCTTCATCTGTCCTGTGGTAAAAGTATATCTGGGTAGTGCTGTAACTGCTTGTGGAGTTGATATGTCCAAGCATTTCCACCAAGATTTATTTGCTCAGGTGTCTTTGTTGTTTCAGCCACAACTACAGTTTCTCAATATGCCTGTTAGRAGAGGCACTTTGGAACAAATCAGCAAAAGAATCTGGAAGAACCACATGGGACAGTCTCCTGCAAGCCCTTGTGCCTCTTCTTCCCATGGATGGGGATGTTGCCAAGGCTGCAGGAGCGAGGCAGGGATCAGTGAGACCTGCAGAAAGCTGGGGATGGATTTCARTGGCATCTACCTGTCTAGGTGGAAAAAGACCTTGGAAGGTCACAGCTTGCTGGAGTAAATATGGATGGGAGATTTTTTAAAAGGAGAGGCTTGAGGTGGAAGAAAGTCAGTCCCCCTCCAGCTGCAGTGTGTTTGGAGACACTCTGGACACAAGAAATTCTGCTCTTCTGGGAAAGCAAGGAATRAAGGGATGAGAAATAGGATTCAGCCATGCTGAAGGAAGTGCTACAGATGATGCTGAAATAACCAGTGTGTCTGGGAGTGCCTCTCACTCAGTGACAGGCAGGGAGAGCTCMTGGTACCACACTGGAGGTGGTCATTGCCTGAGGGCCTCCACCCTCCCTGGGTCACTCTGTAGAGCCAAATCCTTGGCCTGGCACTGGGCTCCCACCTCTRCTGAAGCCACTCTGGGCATCACCACCACCTGCAGGTCACTTTGCCCTGAGCCTGCTGGGAGAAGGGACAAGAGCCAACGCAGGTGCTTGCAGTCAACCTCCAGCTGTAGGGAGTGAAGGCTGCAGGAGAAGAAGGACCTGTGCAGGGGATCCAGGAGATCCTCTCTCCAAGAGAGGCTCATGCTCTTGAAAGCAAGCCTGGGAGCTGGATCTCCTGGCTGGGCTTGCAACAGCAAACCTGTAGTTTCTGTGGGGTGGGCATGGTGAGTGGGCCAGCCCTAGCAGTGGTCTGGGGATGCTGTTTGGGCTCAAGGGCTGGCTGACATGCTCCAGGGAATTCTCAGTGTGTGTGCATGTGCCAGAGGCTGAAGCTGGTCCTGTACCTGGCAGCAAAGATGGACACATGAAGGCTGGGACAGCATCACAGAGAGTGCCCTTCATAAACCAAGCCATGTCTCACTGGCCCTAGGGGGACAGGCCAGGAGTGACACAATGGGATGGAGAAGGTTTGCAGAGGAAGTGGGACGAGGCTGACAGCTGATCTCAGCATTTCGTGCCAGGCTCATCCCAAAAATTTACCGAAAGTGCAGCGTGATGCTTCCTCCTGTCTCCAGGGCACGTTTCGAGCTGTCTGGTCACTGCTGTTGGCTTTTTTTGCCAGATCATGTGTAACAATCATTTACTGCCTTTCAAGCCCGCTGCCATTGCCAGGAGCACGCAAGGGAGCGGGCAGGCACTCGGTGCGGCCAGCCAAGGGGCGACGGGCTCCTCAGCAGCAGTTACTGGCAAACGCACAAAACTCGGCTCTGGATCCAGCAGGACTTTCTGAGATTAGTTCTGGGCAAGGCAGGGGGTGGGCAGCACAAAGAAAATCGTCCCTCCTGCGGCGTTTCAGCCCGCAGAGAATTCAAATGYCACAAGTTGGGAATTTTCCATCTGAAGCCCCTTGTAAAATGCAAAGCTGTGCCCCGCTCTGACTCCTGCCTGCGGAAGGGTTCAGTGCCAAAGTGAAAGGCTTCCTAAAAATGGGCTGATCCAGGGAGGGGGGCGATTTAGGAGCTATTGAGAAACAAGGAAGGACAAACAGTGTTAGGTCATTGCTTCTGCAAACACAGCCAAGGCTGTTCCTCTATAAAAGGGGCAGAAAGCGGTTCCAGAGCCATCACAGACTTGGAGGGGACGGTCTGTGACCAAGGCTGCTGCACCCCTCCCYCGGCACCCGACCCCCGGCTCAAGCATGAAACCCGCACTCTTCACTGTGCTGTCCTTCGGGATAGTGGGTAAGTGTCTGCTGAAAGCAGCCTTCGGGAGAAGGAAGTCAAAGYCTCCGTGGACCCCAGGCTTCCCCCAGGCAAGGCTGTTGTGGAGCTGCGGTATCCGCCAGTGCCAGGCAGCTGTTGAGGAGAAGCCGGGACATGAAGCGGTGTCGCTTTGGCAGCCGTGCATGTGTCAAGGAGAACGGTGTTTTGAGTGTTACTGACAGCTCTGGSCAGCCCGTGGGGTGGAGGGAGGGTTGCTCCCCACACTGCCCGAATGCCCTGCAAGGAGGAGGGATGCTCGGCTCCCACCGCCACGGAGGAGAACGCCTGGGACAGGCTCCGCACTCCTGCTGTCACGGGGTGAAGGGGAAAACCATCCCCCGGCCRACTGCTGTGCTGGGAGAGGAGCACGGGCTCAGCCGGGGGGGAGAAATTATTGCAACACCTGCCTGCCAAGCTTGTCCGTGTGTTTGGTTAAACCTGAGGGCAGTGACAATAAAACAGAGCTTCAATCATGAAAGATGCGATGTGCTTCCCACTCTGCCCCTGCGCTGCTCTGTCCTGCTGCTGCAGCTGCACTTTGCTCCGGCTCCTGCCTGCTTTATACCAAATTTGTGCTGCTGCAGGGCTGGCTCTGCTTGGAGCCATTCTTTCTCTGCTCACAGCTCTGGCAGGCAACGGGCAGGTAGCCATGGCAAGGACACTGCTGGCTGCACCTGGCCTGGGGGCTGATGCCTGGACAGGGAAAAGAGGGATCTCGTTCCCAGAGAGGGCAGCAGGTCTCTTCTGATCCCCCATGAAGTGTGGKGGGGATTRAYGTCCTCTRGTAGGAAGTGCTYCTGTGCCTCTGGCATCAGGAAGTCCTTCAGYACCTCTGCTGAATATTGGCATGCCAAGATGGCTTTTTAATGGTTCCTCTTCCTCCTCCTCTGCACAGAAAGAGACAAGATGTCACCCAAAAGATCTGTGACAGTGGCCAGGGCACTCAGGCTGCCATTACCTTCCCAGTGTCACCAGTGCAGCTGGGTTGGCTCCCTCAGGAGGTCCCCAAACAGCCTCTGCCCCAGACAGGGGCTTGTGAGCATTGGTTTAAGGTGCATGGCTTTGTGCAGCCAAGACTTGAAAAATGTATGGTGAACTTGAAAAACATCTGAAAAAAGGGATGGTGGCCATAGGAATTGAGGCTAAGGATTCTCCCTGTGGCCAATTTCAGCATCTCCACTGGGAGGCTCAGAAATCAAATAAAGAGAGGCTGTTTCTGAGATGAAGGAGAAAATGGAAACKACACAAGTTAATCTGGAGGTATTTGAATGAAATGTGCTGTTGATGGTTTGGAGGGAGAGAGGTGCAAGTGGCCTCTGGGTCTGCACAGCCCTGCCCAGAAGGGGCAGAGTGAAGGTGGAGTGTCAGCACAGGCTGGCCACATCCTTGAACTGCAGGTTTCCAGAATTTCTGGGTTCAGGTTTTTGGAGGAAACATGAATGTGCATCCATCTGAGGCTTTTGTCTTGTCCTGGTCCCCCAGAGCAGCCATTCAGCTGCCTTCACTGGTCAGGGGACTCATGGAAGGACAGTGGTGGTGCTGTGGCATCTCTCATGGGGTGCAGTGGAGCAGGTGAGATATAGAGATAGTTCARTATATCAGATCATGCAGCTGCCAGGGAGGTGAGAGTGGCAGTGCACTGCACACAGCCAGGCAAGGTCAGAGCTGCTCCCCCTCTGGGGTTATTGGCACAGGCACTGCTTCAGTGCTCCAGCTTTTCTCTCCATTTTTGCAWAGGCTTGAGCTTGATTTCTATTGAAGTGTGTGGATTTGTTCTCCTAATCCTGTGGATGTTACTGTGAGTCCAGGCTGCTTGAATCACAATAGTCCAGGGACAGGAATGATTGTCCCAGATGTTCCTGATGGTGCACATC
The DNA here is from genome assembly GCA_902810485.1 of Alauda arvensis. Taxonomy (NCBI): domain Eukaryota; kingdom Metazoa; phylum Chordata; class Aves; order Passeriformes; family Alaudidae; genus Alauda; species Alauda arvensis. The sequence goes on along the minus strand of CADDXX010000113.1, from coordinate 1,718,284 downwards.
AGGCAAGAAAGAAAGAAAGGACCTTCCTGCAYAGCTTGGGAGATCCTGCACGTGGCCATCACCCAAGGCCATAACCACAGGGAAGCAGYGACCTTGTGCTCACAGGGAACCATTGACCCTGTGCTCACAGAGATGCTGTTTCTCTCCAATGAATGCCTTTCTACCTCTCTGACACTATTTATTTCTGGTTCTTTGTACAGCTCTGTGTTTTGCTGCTCCCCAAAAGCCAAGCGTCAGGTGGTGCACGATATCCGCAGCAGAAGAGAAAAAATGCAATAACCTRAGGGAGCAAATGCAACAGGAGAACTTTGCTTTCAGTTGCCTGGAGAAAGCATCATACCTCGACTGCATAAAAGCCATTTCGGTGAGTGGGCAGCAAATTCCTTGCTGGGATGTTTCAGCAGCCTGTTACACCTGGAGATGGCGTTTCCTTTCAGTCACTCATTGTTACCCTGTTGTACACAAGGATCCAGGAGACACTCTGGGAAGCGTTTTCCCTGCTCTTTGTTAATTGATGAAATCTCTTTGTTATTTAGAATAAYGAAGCAGATGCCATTAGCTTGGATGGAGGTCAAATTTTTGAGGCAGGCCTTGCTCCCTACAAGCTGAAGCCCATCGCTGCTGAGGTCTACGAGCACAGTGAAGGTACATTTCCATGCAATATTTTTAAGGCAGGTGGTGGTAACAGAGAGTGCAAAGGCCATCCTTTCCATGCAGAGTTCCCACATATTTTGGTTGGGGGTCCAAGATATTGCCCCTGGTTTCCAGCTCCCAGAGGGGAAGGTGTGGGGGGGCAGTTCAGAACCATCACCCATGGTCACAGGATCCAGTGCCCCATTTCTTGTCATTTGCTGCAGTGAAGGGCTCTGATCCCATGAGCAGAAATCATGGTCCTCCTAAAACACAGCAYAAAAATTGTGCTGGTCCCAGAGATCTGCTTTCAGTGGCCTTGAACTCTGTGGGTAAAACATGGAGCTGGGAGGCACAGATAAATTCTGTGATTTCCTGTGCGGTCATCAAGACAGAAAAAAAAAAGATTGGAGAGGCAACAGCATTACTCTGGTRGCTGGGAGGGACACCCAGCTGAGATCACTGAGGCAAGAAATGCAGRCAATCCCCAGGAGAAGAGGAGAAGCATTAAAAGGGCTCTGCAACAATCCCTTCTGATTGGAGTGAGATCCATGGCTCCATCCCTATTCACTCATTGTACCATCCTTCATCTCTCCTATCTTATTCCTGGGAGCCAAACAGATGCTATTTCCCCATCACATCCAAAGCTCCCACTCTTTTCATCTCCTCCCTGGAGTTCAGCCTGTTTGTACACAATATTCAGGATCAAAGCAATGAGGCAGAGTCATTCTCAATGTCATAGCTAAGAAAAAGATTTTAAACCTTAAAGGCTGAGGTCTCTACCACCCCCAAAACTCAGTCATTTTATCCATATATAGCATGTGACAGACTGGGCAAAATTCTAAAGACTAAATATGAGTTTCAGTCTCACAAGGTGTCCGTGGGCAACGGCATTTGAGAAGAGACTTGCCAGTGGAGACCTGCAAAAAAATTCATTGAAGTTCCTTACACAACTATGGCACCTTGACTATGATAGCATTTTCAGGTCACTTACTGGAAGTTGTAATGTGCAGCATTAGTTCAATATGGGCAGTATTAGCTCAACCCCCAAGAAAATGAGCRAACCACAAGAGTTCAACCAAATTCTCTTACTGTTTGGAAGTGCAGCACTTCGTCTCCTGAAACTGGGGGTTTACCAGGACTTGAAATGTTTCCTAAGACCTTTTTCTTAATGCTCTATTCCTTTTTCCYACACTGCAGGCTCCACTACCAGCTACTACGCTGTGGCTGTTGTGAAGAAAGGAACAGGCTTCTCCATAGATGAGCTGCGGGGCAAGACCTCGTGCCACACGGGGCTGGGCAGGTCGGCTGGCTGGGTGATCCCCATCGGGATCCTCACCCACCGCGGGGACATCGAGTGGGACGGCAAGGACTCGGGCTCCATCGAGCAAGGTGAGCAGGGCAGGCTGAGATTGCCTGGGGGAGTTAAGCCAGGCCTAGTGTCATGGTGAAAGGAGTGTAGCCCAACCTTCTGTGGGGTCCGAACGGAGCTCGCCGGGCAGTGTGGATCCCCTCCTTTCCCAGTCCTCCTTAAAATGAATTTTTGACCAACTGTTGCTTCCTTCTCACCCACAGCTGTGGCCAATTTCTTCTCTGCCAGCTGTGTTCCTGGTGTCACCACTGAGCCCAGACTGTACCGGCAGTGCAAGGGGGATGCCAAGACCAAAATGTCCCGCACAGGACCTTATTCCGGATATTCTGGAGCTTTYCAGTGAGTGAGAGCTATTTTTCCTTTGGGGAAACATTCTAACCCTGGCAAGTTTCTCWTATACCAAGGAGGGCTGTGTTGGAATCAGGTCCTGAGGAGACTGAAGMACTTCACTGCCATTACAATTTCTTCCCTTCCAGCATAGCTTTTTTGGGAAGACCACTGCTCTATGGTTGCAGTTTATGCCAAAAATAATTTGTTGAAATGGGAGCTATGGAGTCACACTGTCTGTTTTTCTAACTTCTCTTCTTTTCCTCCCACCTGCAGCTGTCTGAGAGATGGGAAAGGAGAGGTGGCTTTTGTGAAACACACAACTGTTCAAGGTACACCTGCAAGATCCCTCATTTCTCCTCTTTCTGGTCTCACCTCTCACTGCCACACCATCCTGCAATTTGTCTACACTATCAGCTTTCATTCCAGGCCCAAACTCTTCTTTCATCTCTTGAAAAAGGTTTTGCACATTGTGAACTGACTCATCCTTGTTATTGAGAAATGGGATTATGGTGGATCCACTTTTTCTTCTCTGAGGTTCTTCTTTGTAGTTGGAAAACCTGATTGGGGCTGTAACTCAGAGCCAGCTCCAATGTGAGCAATTGAGCAGGTCACYATCCCTCTGGAAGGGATTTTGGGGGGAATTCAGCCCACTGTAACAGTTCACTAACTCTGTGGGGACCAAGGATGGCCCGGCACACCCAGGACCTGCAGTGAGCTCAGTGGAGGCTCACCCAGGTGGTAGTGGTGCAGGGATCACTGTCCTGCAAGGAGGTGCTCTGTGGGATGGGCTTGATCAGCCTGGCAACCACATACAAGGGGATTTTTTTTTCCCTTGAGGACAGTGAGGCACTGGGACAGGTTGTCCAGGGCAGCTGTGCAGTCTCCATCCTTGAAGGGTTTCCAGATCTACCTGGAACACCCTGTTCTGTCCCTGCCTTGACCAGGGATCTTCAGAAGTCCCTTCACACTTGAATTCTTCTGTAACCTTGTGATCTCAGTCCTGGGCTTTGTCTTCAGCCTTGACATTAATCACCTACTGGCCTTCACAGACCATGTGCAGTTCCTGACCTGCTCAGCCCATTTGTATGGGATTTGTAAATCTATTTGTATCTAATTTTATTTGTGCATAAATCCTCATACTGTTGGGTTAGCTACAGCAGGGGCTGAGGTGATCTCTCTTCCAAAGGCATCGCCTTCATATGCCCAAGAGGACCTCTTCTTGCAAGGGGGGTGCCTGCAACCTGTCTTCTGCGGAGAATTCCCCCCAAAGCTTCAGCAGAAATAAATTCATTACAAAGCTTCCCAAACTGGCCTTTCTGTCTGTTTTCATGGTGATGYGACTCCTGGTTCCTCCCTTCCTTCAGAAAATGCCCCAGCTGAGAAGGATGAGTACGAGCTCCTGTGCCTGGATGGCACCCGCCAGCCCGTGGACAACTACAAGACCTGTAACTGGGCCAGGGTTCCTGCTCACGCTGTTATGGCTCGAGATGACAGCAAGGTCAATGACATCTGGAACTTCCTCTCCAAAGCACAGGTATCACCAAGTTCTCCTTTCCTTCCTCTAACACCCCCTGTCCTCTGGTTTTCATTGCTTTCTCCAGCTTTCCAAGAGTTTTGGTGTGCTTATTTGCTGATTATTTTTYCCTTGGTGGCAGGAGAAATTTGGTGTGGGCACAAGCAGCTCCTTCCACCTCTTTGGGCCACCAGGCAAGAAGGACCCAGGCCTCAAGGATTTGCTCTTCAAAGACTCTGCAGTACAGCTGAAGCAAATCCCATCACTGATGGATACTCAGCTCTACCTGGGCTTTGAGTATTACAGTGCTGTCCAGAGCTTCCAGAAAGGTAGGCAGGACATCAAACACCAATGTCATGTCAGCATGGGCTGTGTGGAACACTTGGCATTGGCAAATACAGCCAGGCAAAAAAAGGAACCTGATTTTTTCAGACACAGASTGTATCATCTGCAAAATATTTCCTGTGAAATCACAGAACCTTCACAAACTTYACTTACATCAACAAAGAAATTTGTTGTATCCAAACCCAAATCACCACACTGACAAACATGGAAAATCTACACAAACTCCACACCAGTTATTTAGTTGGTGGTAGAGATTGGGCATGGTCAGAACTGCTGCTTAGAAAAGCCATTTCTGGGATGTAAAAAGAAGGAGCATCTCAGGACACCAGGTTCAGACACTTGAGGGAAACGATGTCCTTGATTTCCATCTAGCCTAATCAGTTTTGGAGAGTCAAGCACCCCACAAATGATCTCTGAAACCCACTTAGAATTCATTCAGTACAATTTAAAGTACTTCACTTCTGTTAAGTGGCATTTGTGGAAGGGGGTGAATGRACTTCACATGGCATCAAACCAGATAATTCGAGTGCTTTTTTACAGAAGCATAACTGGGTTGTAATTTTTGAGCTCAGTCTGGTCCTAGTCTCATGGCTGTCTGGGCTGTGAGGAGTGCAGAAATGTGGGATATATTACAGGGAGCAATTTCAAGTACTGTTATCACAGGGGTGTTTAATGGTTGTGCTGTTTCAGCTGACAGAAMTCTGCCTGAATGGCTCGTGTTATGCAGCAGTTCAACTCTCTGACCTGTAAGGTGATTTTTGAGCTTACTTCAGCTCAAGAATCACCTTTTCTATTCTTGCCAGCCCAGGGCTTAATTAACAAGAATGAACTCCTTGCCCTGAGCAGCAGCAGGTTGGTGTGCACAGGTGGTTTGTGGCCCAGGACGTGGCTCTGCAGGCTGATCCCTGTGTTCCCTGTGCTGTCCCTGCAGACCGCCTGASTCCCAGCCGCAGGGACAACAAGATCCAGTGGTGTGCCATTGGCAGGGATGAGAAGAAGAAGTGTGACGTCTGGAGCGTGATGAGCAACGGGGATGTGGAGTGTGTTGTGGCAGAGGACACCAAGGAGTGCATCACAAAGATCATGGTACAGCTTTTTYCCCCTTTTCTTCTCACTGTGAACTTCCCAGGTGCTTCTTTTACCATCCGAGCTCTGGAAAGTGCTGGCCTGGGGATACTCAGTGTTTCATTTCTGCACCTTTCCCTTGCAGAAAGGTGAAGCAGATGCCATCAGCTTGGATGGAGGCTTTGTCTACACTGCTGGCATGTGTGGCTTGGTGCCAGTGATGGCAGAGAGCTATGAGGGTAAGCACAGCTCTGTCTCAGGGTCCAGGTGGTGGGGAATGGGCTGCTGCCAAAGCACTGGTTTTATTCTGGAATCTTACAAAGCAGCTGCAGTGCTGCATCCTGCAGAAATCACAGGATATCCTGGGTTGGAAGGGACCCACCAGGATCATCAGTCCAACCCCTGGACACCCTGACARTCCCAGCCTGTGCCTGGAAGCATTKTCCAAAGGCTCTGGCAGCCCTGGGGTTGTGTTCATTCCCTGGGGAGCCTGTTCAGTGCCCTACCACCCTCTGGGGGAGGAAGCTTTTCCTGATATCCAACCTAACATATCGTGCTCTGAGGCAACTGTGCTCACCATTGCCTTGTCTTCCCATTAAAGCAGAACAGCCCTGGCAGAGCAGACATGGACAATCAGGAACTCTTTCTTGTTTTATTAGGATGCCCTGGTCCTTCAGCACCAGACTTGGTAAAACTGCTTGTTTTAGCTCAGAGGAGCAGCTGGAGGCTTTGTTTTGCTGATGCACAAATGGTCACTTCTACAACAGAATTTCTCCAGAAATTAATGAGCTTGATTCTTTTGGATTTGAGATGGCTTTAACTTAACAYCTTCTTCTTCTCCCCTCCCACAGATAATCACTGTCAACCAGGAGAAGAACCAGGTAATTACTGCTAACAGGGGGACAGAAAACCGTCCAGAGGGATATAAGTASAAAAGTAGATATGAGGCATGAGTGGAGAATAAATGGCCAGTCTCCACCCAAAGAGTGTCCAGTGTAGATATTAGAATTTTGGGAGATAGGTTTAGCAGTTGGAGGGAAAATTAGGGGCTGCAATAAGATCAAGGTGAAGCATTTGGTAGTGGCAGAGATTGGTGTGGTCACACCACAACAGTGGCAGGCCTGTGCACAGAGAAAAAGGGTCTGGGCTGCAGCATTAGGAAATTGTTCTTTCTAGGAATGGAAAGGGGGGGAGAGGAGGGGGAGGGTTTTGTCCTTTGCTAAGGAGAGAATAAGAAATCAGGAGTGGCTACAAAATGCTCACGTGTCTTGCCTTGTCATAGCCTTCTCATAATACCTTTGGAGGGCAGGGAAATGTCAGGTATAATAATTTCCCAGGAGTGTGCTGGAAGTAGATGCATCACATCTACAAACTTTTCCAYTGTTGCTGCCTGGCCAAGTATTTTATAAGCACAAAGTAATTCTGTGCTGTTTGTAGGTGCCCTTTCCCAAGTGAAGCCAGTGCTCTCTCCTAAGGGATTACAGTGGGATCCTTGGGTCAGGCTTCAATTCCTCTCTATTTTATCTTCTGAAAGCAACCTACTTTGCTGTGGCTGTTGTGARGAAGGAAAACAAGGATATCAGCTGGAACAACCTGCAGGGTAAGAAGTCGTGCCACACCGCCGTGGGGAGAACTGCTGGCTGGAACATCCCCATGGGCCTGATCCACAACAGGACAGGCAACTGCAACTTTGGTGAGTCCAGTTTGGAATCCATTTCTTTGAGCTGGGRACCTGCTCACAAAAAAATGTTTTACCATCCTTCGTTGGGTTTTCAAAGTTTCTTGTGCCTCAAAGATTTCCTCCTGGAGGGAGGAAATGGAGAAGGGTCTGTTATTTAAGGTTTCACTGAGCAAAATTTTAGACTTTTGGTGTGTGCTTTAGAGTAAGATACGGTACATCAGCTGCTTTGGGGTCTTTGTTTTCTTTTCACATCTCTCCCCTTCCTTTTGCAGCAGACCCAGATGTATTCCCAAAAGGAAACATGGGCTGCCCCACATGGGCCTGGTGCTTGTTCAGGGTGGGGAGTGGGGATAAAGGATGAAACTCAAAGGRAGGGGAAGGGCTGAGAACAGGGGACAGAGGCTGATCTTCAAGAAACTTAAAGGGTCTGATCTGACTGCCTGAGAATTCACTGAGAGTTATTTCCAAAAAYAATTTGGAAATGTTATCAACATTATCAGCCAAGACAAAGTAAGCATATATATATGAAAAGGAAATCTCTAACCACATGAAGATATTAGTGTTAGTAAGTTTTATTCTTGGCTTCTCTATCCTCCTGCCTTCTTTTCCCATTGTCCTCTCTACCCCAAGAGCTTTGACACTGCTGCCAAATGCTGAGCCTTAAAGGCTGTGGAGGCTTGGGCTGGCTCTGTGTGAGCAGGGAATGGTTTGCTGAGAAAACATTCCTCTTTTTATGCCAAGATAGTGCCTATTGCACTTGAGCCTTAGGCCCTGCTTCATCACAGAATCATGGAATGGTTTGGGTGGAAAGGGACCTTAAAGCCCATCCCATTCCACCCCCTGCCATGGGCAGGGACACCTTCCACTAGCCCAGGTTGTTCCAAGCCCCGTCCAACCTGACACTTCCAGGGATCCAGGGGCAGCCACAGCTTCTTTGGGCAACAATAACAATAATTATCAATAATAACAGAACCCAAGTTCCATGATCAAAGCTGGATGCACGTGATTTCCTGCCCACTAAGTCATTCATGTTCCTTCTCCCAGCCCGCTTCCAGCTCCCCACTGAGCACTAACGCAAACCCCTAAGGCTGAGAACGTGTTACTAAAACCAACCCYAACTTCTCAGGGCAGGAAAAGTGAATTTCTCCTCTTCCTCCAGATGAATACTTCAGCCAGGGCTGCGCTCCCGGGTCTCCTCCCAACTCCCGTCTCTGCGAGCTGTGCAAGGGCTCCGGGGGCGTGCCTCCGGAGAAGTGCGTGGCCAGCAGCCACGAGCAGTACTACGGATACACCGGAGCCTTGCGGTACGTGCTGGGGACACCCGGCTGCCTCAGTGTCCTGGGGCTGCTCACAGGGCAGCTACAGCCTCATGTCCACACTAATTTGCTGAGCCACTCTTTTTCTCCACTCCACCACTGAAAGTACACATCTCTAGTTCTATACAGATGCCACATGCTTGTTCTTCGCTTTCTGAAAAGGGATGTAAAATATCCCCSTTCTGTAAAACTCATGTCCTGGTGCCTCCGGGCAAACCTGGAGAGGCACAAGCCCTCCCACACTGGCAGAAGTGCTCCTCTTTTAACATAAATAAGGAGTGTAAAGACAGTGTTTCAGATATATCTAAAATATTTGTGGCAGGGCTCCTAGACCTGGATGTCCTCAGAGATGAATTGCACAGAATAARACTCAAGTCTAAATCAAATCTGTGGGAAAGGGACAGGATTCAAGCACTTACATCACTGGCCTCTGTTTCTACTTCCCAGGTGTCTGGTYGAGCAGGGGGATGTGGCTTTTATCAAGCATACCATCGTTGAGGAGAACACTGATGGTACGTGGTCAGGGCTGCCTTCCCCATCTGTATGATTGCTTAGGTGGTGTTGAGGCTGACGTTCTCCTGCTACACAAGATCTCTGAATCTCCAAACCCATTCTCTTTAAAGGCAAAAATACAGAAAGCTGGGCCAAAGATCTGAAAATGGACCAATTTGAGTTGCTGTGCACGGATGGGCAGAGGGCAAATGTCATGGACTACAGGAGATGCAACCTGGCCAAAGTCCCCACCCACGCTGTGATGGCACATCCTGACAAAGCAGAMCGAGTCCGTGAGGTGCTGGAGAACCAAGAGGTTTGTAGTGCTGAGAGTAGAAGAAATATTATGGGGTTGCTCTGATTTTCCCCAAGTCAGCTTAAGGTGAAAACTTTTACTTCACTAAGGGGTGAGAGCCTTGTCCCTTGGCTTCCCCCTTCCTCYATCCCTTCCCAAGTGCTCTTTCTCCTCTGCCACCTTTGCAAACACACTTTCAGGTAGCAGTGGGATTGCAGTTGTTGCTGCTGTCACACTRTACTTGTGTGACATGAGTTTATCAYGTCCTTTCCAGCCTCTGCTCTTGCTGGGGTGTTTCAGAAACTCCTTGGTCTGTGCCACAGCTGGGTCAGACAGCCCCAACATCAGCCTCCCTGCACACACACGGTCCTACAGCTACTGGGCTGACCAGACCCAGCCTAAACCATCTCTGTGTCTCCCTGCAAACATCAATAGCAGGGCCTGGTGAGAGGTGCTTGGGGCCTTTTGCTTCTACTCATGGTYAAGTTACAGGACCTGCTGGCAGCATCTCTGCACATAGGGACATGTTAAAATGGGGGGAAACATGTGCCTACCAGTGTGCAATCCCTCCTCTAACCATACAGACAGAAGGTTCAATCCTGAATTTCTGGAGCCTGGCTTAGGTCTCCTCAGGCTGGTGGTGAAGACCCAGGAACAAGAGGTAGTCCAGCTTTCCACTTCTCTCCTCTTTGTGCCTTTATTTCAGAGGCTGTTTGGAGCAAAAGGAWCCAGGAAAAATGATTTCAATATGTTTGCATATGAATCCAAGGATCTTCTGTTTAAAGACCGGACTAAGTGCCTGATCAAGCTGCGKAAGGGAATGTCATACAAGGAATTCCTTGGAGATAAATACTATGCTTCACTTGCCAGCCTCAACACCTGCAATCCATCAGGTAACTGGAACAGCCCCAGAGGAAGTCCTGAATTGCARTCCTTACCTTGCAGGCATGAGCAGTTCCTTCTGGAACTGTCCATGCAATGCCTTTAAAGGAAGAAGATGCCAATATTCTTTTCACGAAGTTCCTTGGGCGAACTGAGAACAGACTTCAAATCTGCTGCTCTGGCAGCAATATGAACAAAAGACTTTTCCTCTCCTTTAGAAAATATAGACTTCGTGAAACTGCACAGAGATCCTGCCCTGGAGCCATCAGTGTGGGATTTGTGGTTAAAGCTCTTTTTYTGTAGATTTTCTGTGGTGTGGCATTGTTGGCATGGCTGGGTGTGTGCTGGTGGGACGGGAGTGTTGGAAAGCAGCATCTGAACTTCTTCCTGTCCTTTCCCTTTCCAGATCTTCTCCAGGTGTGCACCTTCCTTGCRGACAAGTAGTGAGATGGGAAGGATCCTCGAAGTGGGGGAGAAAACCTCAAGCCATGACTCCTCTTGTGCCCTCAGCACCGGACACTGACCTGTGGGGGGCCCTCTGCCTTCACTGCTTTCTCTGCCCTCCCTCATCACTCTGAAAGTAGCTCTTTGACACTTTACAATTCTCTGCTGCCAGAACAGCAAAAAATAAAATCTCAAATCTAAATGGGTGTCCTGAGATTTTTCCAAATGGTCCTTAAGGCTGTTCCTTCCTCAGTGCCTCTCACCTAGGACAGTGACAGATACCAGCATGGCTGTTATCACTTACTGCTGCCCCTTAGGGAAATTTCTTGCACCATTTGCCAAAGCAAAGTGGATTGAATATACCCTGGAGCCTAATTAACAAATGCTTTGTACTCTCTGTGCGTTTGATTTGCCCAGATTATCCCATTGTCTGCCTGGCAGGTGAGGGTTCCCCAGTGTGGTTGGGACACAGGAAGAGGGAGAGTGTTTGTGTSAGGGAAGCTGAAAGCTGCAGAAGGAACCAAAACCACTCCAAACCAAAATGATACAGTGGGAGTAAGATGGGAGGTGTGAACAGAAACTGCTGTGTCTCAGATCTCAGCTGGCTGAGATGAGTCCCTTCTACCAGGCAGGACTCACTGAGCACACACATGTATTGATGGGGAGAGTCCAGGCTTAGGCTTCCTTTCTGGAAAAATCTAGGATCTGCTCAGAAACATGGTTGCTTTGGTAGTTTGTCTGCTTTTGTGCTGCTGATCTGAAAATAAGATGCAGTTTGTTTTGCCTGATTCTGAGCCACAGTGAAAATAAAAAGGCCAGACAAAAAAGGCTGCTGAAGCTCTCTGCTCCAGAGGAACAGCCTGGGCTCATCCAGGTGTCCCAATCCTGCTGTCRAGGCAGGCATGGAGGAGCTGCTGAGAGCACAAAGCTCCTGCCTTTGAGGGAATGAATATTTTGATGATTTTTGGATGCATACAGTAAGTATGGTGCGAAGTCCACCAGCCTGGCTGAAAATCCCCCTGGATGGCAGAAATGCAGTGTGACAGGAAAGGATGAAATGTACTCCCTCCATTTATATAGGATGAATACACTGGGCAGATGGTTTTTTAAGCCATTCTTGAAAGTAGCAAAGAAAGAAAATTGGTGCCTCTAACAGGCTGCTTCTACAACTCCATGGCTACAGTTAGAAAACTTCCCTCCAAAAAAGCTGCACCGTCTGCATTTCATGTCAGGTGTAAGCCCTTGTCCCATAAGCAGAAGGCATGGATAAAAGGAACCTCACTAGAGGATTGCTCAAGCTGGAAGGGACCCCTGGGGGCCTCCAATCCAAACTCCTCCTCAAGGAAAGGGATCAGCCAGGGTGCTCAGGGCTTGGCCTCCAACACTGGCAGCTCCACAACCTCCCTGGACAGGCTGTCCTGCTCCTGGCAGCATTCAAAGGAGAACGCTCCTCTCATATCCACTTGGAACCTGTATCATTTCAGTGTATTCCTGTTACTCCCCACCCTGCACTGCTGTGGGCAGCCTGGCTCTGCTTCCTGATGCCTGGTACAATCAGCCAGATCTTCCTGGGACAAAATGGCCCCAGGGAATGCTCAAGGTGTTGGTCAGAGTGGCTGGAAAGCTGGGAGAGGCCCTGGAGGTGCTGGTGAAAGTGGCTGGACATGAGCCCAGGTGTGCCCAGGTGGGCARGAGGCCAATGGCCCCTGGGCTGTCCCAGCCATGGTGTGTCCAGCAGGCCCAGGGCAGTGACTGTCCCTCTGTGCTGGGGCCTGTGAGGCACCTCCAGTGCTGGGGACAGTTCTGGGCCCTCACAGCAAGAGAGACATCGAGGGGCTGCAGTGAGTCCAGGGAAGGGAATGAAGCTGAGGATGTGTCTGGAGCACCAGGAGCAGCTGAGGGAGCTGGGAAAGGGGCTCAGCCTGGAGAAAAGGAGGCTCAGGGGGAACCCTGTGGCTCTGCACAGCTCCCTGACAGGAGGGGACAGCTGGGGGTGGTTGGGCTCTGCTCCCAGGGAACAGGGACAGGACAAGGGCAAACGGCCTCAGGCTGTGCCAGGGGAGGCTCAGGTTGAACATTTCTTTCCAGAATGAGCTGTCCCGCCCTGGCACATCTGCCTGGGATTCAAAAGCACTGTCTGTGTGGCACTTCGGGACATGGCTTAGTGGTGGCCTTGGCAGCGCTGGGGCCAGAGAGCCTTTCCAGCCTAAACCATTCCATGTTTCCCCAGGCTCCCTCAGAGAGCCCCCGCCACCCCAGCTCCTCAGGGGCAGAACTACAGCTCCCATCAGCCCCCGCGCCCCGCCCTTCCCGGCGTGCCGCGSGGCCGGAAGCGGAAGCGCGGCGTGGCAACGTGTGCGAGCCATGGCGGGCGGGCTGGAGCCGCACCTGGAGGTGCTGCGGCGGGAGCTGGGCGGCCCCGCCGTGCTCTCCGTGCTCGTCGCACTCATCGCCGTCGCCATCACCTTCCGTGAGTTGCGGGAAGCTGCCTTTCCCCCCGCCCCGCGGCCTGCCGGCTGCCAGCGCTCGCTGAGGAGGTGTCGGTGCCGCCAGCCGCGGGCTCRGGTGTCCCCGTCTCCTCCTCACGCTCCTCTCTCCCGCAGTGATCTGGCGCTTCGTGCAGGGCAGGAGGAGCAGCCGCAAGGCCGTGCTGCTGCTGGGCCTGTGCGACGCGGGGAAGACGCTGCTGTTCGCGCGGGTGAGCGGGGAGCGCCCGGGGGTCTCTGGTGCGGGGGTGGAGGAGCTCCCCTTAGTTCGGCTTTTAATCTTGTAATGAAACATGAAAATTCGGGTTTATAGATGTAAGGAGGGATGGCGGCCGGGTTTTGTCTACCGGGTGGTGTCTACAAAGCAATCGCGCTTTGGTTTGAATTTGTCATAGTAGAAGGCTTAGGGACACTTGAGCTCTCCGCTGTCTGCAGCTCCTCCCGAGGGCCAGCTCCGATCTCTGCTCTCCGGGACCAGGGACAGCACCCGAGGGAACGGCTGGAGCTGTGTCAGGGGGGTTCAGGTTGGATATCGGGGAAAGATTCTTCCCCAGAGGTTGCTGATGCACTCACCAGACTCCTCAGGGAATGGGCACAGCCCCAAGGCTGCCAGAGCTCCAGGAGCCTTTGGACAATGCTCCCAGGCTCTGGGTGGGATTGTTGGAATGTCCGTGCAGGGCCAGGAGCTGGGCTGATGGTCCTGGTGGGTCCCTTCCAACCCTGGATATTCTGTTACTGTTAAGTCTGACAGTGAAAGGGGCACACCCATACTTGCCGTGGTCCCAGCTGGAAAACTCTGAAGGGAAAACTCTCTTCTTGTTTTAGTGGAGRTGTACAATATAAATATTTTCCTAATGAGCATTCTTTCATTAACTGGGGAAAGTAACCCCAGCAATAGTTTCCTACAGGAAACTGAGATTACATCTCTCATGCCCATTACCCCAGTCAGCCCATTTCAGTTTCTGAGCAGGCTGAACGTGCTGCAGGTGCTGCCTGAGGGCTGTGGGCACTCTCAGGGTGTTGGTTCTGAAGCTGTGCTGTTCCCCCAGCTGCTGTCAGGGCGGTACCGGGACACCCAGACCTCCATCACCGACAGCTCTGCCGTGTACAGGGTCAGCCAGGACAAGGTGAGTGCCCAGCCCGTGGGGCAGGACTGGGAAATGCTGCTGCCTTCTGCAAGGGTGTCCTTCAGAAGCTGCTCAGAGCAGCCACAGAGAGCAGCCATTGCAGCTCCATGCACACACACACAGCTCAGGAGAGGAAAGGCAGGAATGCCCTCCTGTATGAGATGTTCCAGCAGAAGTTTATCCCAGCACGCTGAAGGAACCAGGGACAGAAGGCACAGCCCATGTGGTGCTCAGGGGTTCAGTAAGGGGACAGTGGCCAATGATTTGAGGGCACAGGAGCAGTGCAAAGGGCAGCAGCCATGGAGGGGATGAGGGATGAACAATTGGGGTGGGCAGGGTTAAATGACCAATGATGGAAGCAATCCAGGGTAGACTGGCAGTGGTTCTACAAAGCACCATGAGGGAATTCTTCTCTATCAGTCTAGGCAGAGAACTCTATGGTAAATTTTTGTAGGGCAGAGCTTGGAAGTTTCCCTGAGGGAACTTTTATGGTTYCCACACCCCAGGTCTGCCTCAGCTCTGGGTGCAGCCTTTTCCTGCWCCCTGTGCTAAATTTGTGAATTTTTTATCCTGTTCAGGCCCCAAGTGTAGGACAGGATTTTTCCATGCTGAGAAAGTCAGGAAAAACTGATATTAAAGCCTGCTGAGCTCCACAGGTTCTTTTTYCTTTGCTTGTAAAATAGTCAAACCTTTCTGACTGAAAACCACMCCTGTGGGTTGGAGCAGGAGGCAGATTTGAGGGTTCCACTGTTTTGTTGCATTGATTTATCTCCTTGGCAGTAATTTCTGTTTCTCCCAAGAAAACTGAAAAGCTTTAGCATGTTTAAGCAGAGGCTCCAGCTGCACTTTATGTGGGTTCAGAAAGGATTTTGTTATTTTTAGGTCCTGGGCTGCCACAGACCTGGTTATGTTCAGCTTTTGACAATTCCTCCATTCTGGAAATCTYCTTCTTGTGCTGGATACACACCTGGCAGGGAGAGCAGAGTGCTGTCAGCACCTTAACTGCTGGTGAATTGKGAGAGTAGAGGGTGGTTTTGTGGCTTCACCTTCTCAGTCATTATTAATAACAGGGATAATAAGATTACAGACCTGGTAAAAGGCTGTGCACAGTTTTAAAATTTCTTTCCCATCTTTGTGTCTCTTTTTTGAGCAGACAAGTATTTGGAAGGGGTGAGGCTGTAAGGCAGATTGCTGCTTTTTGGGATTCTTTTTTTAATCATAGCCAAAGTTTCCAATGAGGTGCAGGAGCAGTGGGCAGGAAGGGGCTGCWGCAGCCTTATCTGGAGAGCAGTGACGTGGCCTTGCTGGGCTGTTTGTTCTCTCCCAYGTCCTGCCTTTGGCTGTTCCCTTTCCTGGGAAGGGAAACCATTGCAGCTTCCAGTTAAAAAAGGCATTTTTGTGTTATTCCCAGCAAGGTTTGGTGTTTTTAGGGAGRCTTTGGTGTGTGTGAATAGGTGAGGCTGTAGGTTTGTGTTCTCTGTCAGGGGCAGATGGGATTTGTGCCTTCAGGACACAAATCCAGGGTCAGACTGGTKTTCCCCAGTCTGTGATCACAGGAACCCCTGGATCAAGTGTTAATTCCTTCTTGCCTGTGTTCCAGAGCACAAATGTGACCTTGATCGACCTTCCAGGCCATGAGAGTCTGAGGCTGCAGTTTTTGGAGAGGTTCAAGGCTGCAGCCAGGTAATGGGGAGGGGATCAGCAGGGGGGGAGGGGGTGATGCTTTGGAAAGGGATAAACCAAATGATGGGAATGCTGTGAGCTGGGCTGGTGGTGCCCCAGGAGTCAGAGCTCTGCTGTGGGGTGGTGCTGGTTCATTTTTGCTTTGCCTTCATAGAACAGCCTGAGTGGGAATGTGTTTAAAAAAAGACTGGATGTGRCACTTGGTGCCATAATSTAGTTGAGGTGTTAGAACATGGGTTGGACTCGATGATCTTGAAGGTCTCTTCSAACCTAAAARTTCTGTGATCCCAAAASTYKYACCATGAATTTCCTACTTACCTGTGCTTGTAGTGCACCAGGAGGCAAAGCCACTGCAGCAGGGAGGTCCAGGGSATGTGGGACATCCTTGGGCAGCCAGGGGAAGAATTCCTGCAGCAGCTGGCCCTGGGGTGTATTTCAGCCACATGTGCTGCAAACCTGGGTGAGACCTGGTGTGGAAATCTCAGCCCAGGCTGGAATACTTGCAGGGCAAGGTGACAGCAGAACTTCATTCCCAGCACCTTTCCTYCCCTCTTGCCCCAGAGCCATCGTGTTTGTGGTGGACAGCGTGGCCTTCCAGCGGGAGGTGAAGGATGTGGCAGAGTTCCTGTACCAGGTGCTGGTGGACAGCACGGTGCTGCGGAACGCGCCCGCGCTGCTCATCGCCTGCAACAAGCAAGGTACCTGCCTGCCTGGGGCTGGGGCTGCTCACTCCTGCAGGCCAGGGCTGCGTGCCACACCTGCTGAACTTGGGGGCTGGGAGTGCAGCAAAAGGAAGGCTGGAATTGAGGTTTAAATTTTGGGTACTCAGCAGGAGTGTTGGGAGGATCGCGTGGGAGAGCCGCAGCTCTTTGGGTGGGTGTAAGTAAGGCAGGTGGCTTTTGTGGGGCTTTTTGTTCCTGCTTGCTTTGTGCAGAGCTGGTCCTCAGTCTTCAGGCAGCAGGAAATAGGATCAGCTGGAGCATRGTGAACTGTCCCTACACAGTTGGCAGCTTCAAAGTTAAAATGAGTTTTTCAGCTGCCAAGGTTCCATGTTTTCTCTGGTATGGAGCAGCAGGAACATCCAGCTACAGGAAAAGATTCGATTTTCACATCCCTACAAATTCTACAGTGAAAGTGTGGGTCCTTCTGTAACAGTTGAATGTTTTGGGGCAGTATCAGATCTGGTTTTTGTAGTTATTCCCTGCATTAACTCAGRAGCTGCCTGAGGCCTTCATGGCTCTGCATCCCACGGTGGAAAGCACAGGACAGGAGGGATCACATCCATCCTCTGAAATACCTTCCTGCCCAGCAAGAAGAAGTTCCTTGCATTTTATCATGTTCCCATTCATGCCTGTGATCCCAAAGCATCCCTCATCTACTGCAGGATCAGTCTGACATCCAGGACCTGCTGTCCTTGTCCTGATAACTGCCCAGTATGAACTGGCCTTACTTGAGGGGGAGGGACACGTTCTGAATTCTGACAAACAACCAAAGAGCTGATTTCATGTTCTTTTCTCYCCAGATGTCACAATGGCAAAATCAGCAAAACTCATCCAGCAACAGCTGGAGAAAGAGCTGTAAGTATGGAATGGGATCTCARTCCCTCTGAGCTTTTCCTCTTTCTTTCTCTCTGACCTCAGTGCTCAGTGAGCTCCCTGGAGCTGTGTCTGAGTTCCCTGTGGAACTGGGAACAGTCTGTACAGTCTGGGGCTTGGCAGTGCTGGCTCCATGGTCTTAGAGAGCTTTTCCAAGCTGAATGATGGCCTGKGTCTATAATCCCTGTGGCCAGCAGWCGGCAGCAGGGCTGTTTGTGCTGTGCCTCTCCCAGGCTCAGTACCCAACCTGCTGGTTTTTAGCAGAGGAACTAGTTGCCACATACTCACATTCTCCAGGAAAATAAGGGTTGCTTGTTCTGATGCTGAGCATTTGCCAAGTACCTGTGTGTGGGTGTTGGATTTCTAGGTAGTTACTGTGCCCTGTTAGGCACTGCTGTTCCAGTGTTTGCTGTGGGCAAATTGGGATAAGGACATCATCATCATCATCTGACTTCTGCTGTTCTTTATAACAAAACCAAACCTGTTTGAACACCTCTCCTTGAGTGCCCTCCTGCTCCCTTGAGCCTCTGCACTTGTCCCTTCCAACAGTGGCCAGAGGCCCTGGCTGAGCCTCTCAGGGCAGTGCTGAGCCTCTGTCCTTGGTGTAGCTGGCACGGTGCTGGCAGAGCTGCATCCCAGCCATCCCAGAGCCGTGGTGCAGGGGCTGTTCCCCTGGTGCTCAGTTCCTGACCCTTTCCTTTCTCTCCCTGCAGCAATACCCTGCGGGTGACACGCTCTGCAGCCCCCAGCAGCCTGGATGGCTCAGCCWCAGGGGGCCCTGCCCAGCTGGGCAAGAAGGGCAAGGACTTCGACTTCTCRCAGCTGCCCATGAAGGTGGAGTTTGTGGAGTGCAGCGCTCGAGGCAGCAAGGGGGAGGAGGGAGAGGCTGACTTGGAGGCCCTCCAGAAGTGGCTGGTGAAGGTGGCCTGAACAGAGATGGACAGGGCTGAGGGGCTGAAGGGGAAAAGATGGTGTGGAGCACTCAAATCTCGATGTTAAAGGAAGGAACTTCAGCTGGAAGTCAGCACTGTGGTGTCTTCCTCTGCTGCTYGTGGGCTTGGGAGCAACATGACAATTGCTGGTGTGACTCCCTCTGACTGTCCCTTCATGCTGCAATGTTTTTATCCTCTCCCCTTTTCCCTTGCCCTCCTCTGGGCTGCTGAACCTCTGGGCTTTTCTTTTTTCTTAACCTTTAGGCTTTTCATTTGGTAGTTGCCAAGCAAATTCAGAAGGAGTGCCCTGGCAGTTGAGTTTTAGAGCCTGGAGTGTGCCTGTTGTTTCCTGCCATGGTTTAGACCCCTGTTGCCTCTCAGGGCCACTGACCACCTTATGGCTGGGGCTGCTGCAMAAGCTCCCCAAGCTGGGCAGGCATTGAGAGAGTGTAAAAAGCTGGTTTCCTCTTTGTGTGTCTGCCTTCCCATTGTTCCAAACTGGTGCAGCCCCATTTCTGGAGTGGGAAATGCCCAAACCAGGCTGCCTTCCTTGCTTCACTGCCTGGGCCCAGCTCTGTGCCCATGTCTGGTGATTTCCTCTCTTGATCAGCTCCTGGGAGTTTTTCTTCAGCTGAGGGCTGTGTCCTGAAAGCTTCACTCTGCTTCTCCTTCCAGGCTCTCCTCCCACAGCCAGGAGCAAACACTGAGTGGCAGAGCTACAGGGGGGTCATGGCAGGAAGCTGGGAGATGGGCACAGTTTCAGATCCACACCTGCCTCTGGGCCAGGCATTTGCTGCCTCCTGCTGCCTCCTGCTGCAGTGGCTTTGTAATTAATTAGTCAGCACTTACAGCAAAATGAGAGGGAAAGTCAGGGAGCTGCCAGCACGTGGGTGTGCTTCCTCCTCCTGGCAGAGATGCTCAAGGAAGAGGGSAAAGAAATGGGAGATTTTCCTGGTGTGTGTCTCTGCACCTTGCAGAGTCCTGGTGCAGTGACACTTTCCCTTTGTGGCTTTCCCTGTTTAGGGTGAGGGGGTGGCTGGCTCCTGGCAGACCCTTTTTGTAGTTTGTAGCCCCTTCTTCCCTGTGATTTGATGCCTCCTTCACCACTCAACTCATCTGTTGTGTTCTTTTCCTTCTCTGGGGCTTTTCCTGCCTTCCCACAGCATTGCCAAGTCTTGGGAAGAACAGGAACAGCCTTCAGCAAAGCCCTGTGCCTGTAATAAAGCTGGTCCTTGCATTTCCAGCCTCAGGAACCATCCATGCCAGAGCTGGGGAGGGTTGTATTTACCAAACAAGTTCTRTTCTTCTGTTTCCTGCAGGCAGAGTCCTGTTGGAACATGTTTGTCATGCTTTAAACTCCTTTAGCTGCAGGTCTTGGGCTGCCTGCTTCAAATCCRTAATGCTGAAGTGATTTTGGGCAAAAAAATGCTGCTTCTTTGGGTGATTGTTCTTGCAAAGATGCAGAGGCCAAGCACCAGCTTCAGCTTAAGGGGGAAAGGTACCATGAGGCCATGGTGGGTTTTAAGTTATTCTTTTTAAAAGTATTCCTTAAGTAAATTCTTTTTTGCTTAAATGTTTGTTCTCAAGTCTTGCTTCAGTCTGTGTGTGCTTGCCTTGGCTCTTCCCAGGGGTGTCASATCCTCATGGATGGGGCTCTGCTCCTGCCCAGCCCAGTGTTGGGGATCACCCTCCTGCTCTGTGGCCAGGTGTGTGTTGTCAAAAAGCATTGTTTTCTGCACACAGAGGGCTTTGGGGTTGRGTTTTTCTTTAGTTTTGTATTYACTCCTTGGTCTGACTTACTGAGARATTGATAATCACACAGCAAAARCCACCCACAAATCCTAAWGGAAAGGCACTTTGGTGATGTGCACAGGAAAACTCCRGCCAGCTGTGGTGGCTGTGGTGACAGAGCAGTGCTGTGACACCCTGTGGCTTTGCTGGATGGAGATGAGATGCCTCAGCTGTCCCAGGCTGGGGAGTGGCTGCATGGCCACGGCCAAGCTGGGGCTGTGCCCAGAGCTGCTCGTGCTGGAGCTCAGAGCAGAACTCCAGGAGTTTCTTGGGCCACACTCCATGATTTTTTAAATATTTAAATACTCGGGGCTGTTTTTCCCCGCTGGCTGAGGGGAAAAGAGCAGAACTGGAAACTCTGAGTGCTGTTTTTTTGGTTTTTTTTATTCCCCAGTCAGCTCTGTGCTTTGYTCTTTGCTCTCCTGACCTTGTTCCCAGCCCGTGGCTCTGCTGGCTGGGAGTGCTGCTCCTGAGGCTGCAGCTCAGCAGGGCTGTGTGGGGCTGGCTTTGGCAGGACACTGGGATGTGATAAACTCAGTCCCTTCTTGCTGCAGCTGCCTGACCCTGAGTCAAGAACCTGCTGTGTTCACACATCCCCTGGGACTGAGGCCCTCACTGTGCTGAAGCTCTTTTGGCCAGTGTTTTTCCTATGGCTTGTACTCCCAATTGTTCCCCTGCAAAGGGCAGATGTTTTTGGAGGAGAATGACAGCACAGTGATAAGTGGGATAGCAGAAAACCTGCAAGAGGAGAAGAGATTGCTCAAAGGCAAAGAAAAGTAGAAATAACAATGCCTGGACATCAGCATCCCAAGGGGTGGTTTCCAAGGCTCTCTGAAGCAGCTGTTCCAGCTGTGACCTTCCCTGTGCACAGAGCCACCACCCTGGCACCTTCGGGGCCAGGAGCTTTTGTTGGCTCAGTTTGGGCCACCTCAGGCAGTTTGTGACTGGCCCCTCCTGGGGTTTGTCCTGGTGTTACCCCTGGTGCCAAAGAGGTGCAGAAACTTAAGGAGGGTCAGGTGGGTGTTCAGGGAAAATCTGCCAGGTGGAGGTGGAACAGGAATAGGGATAACATGGAGAGAGCTCTTTTTTAGTGAAGGCTTTGGTGATCCAGAGCAAATCCAGGGCAGGTCCCCCCTCCTGTCCTCTCCTTTCCCTCCCTCCATGAACAGGGAAAAGCCATGGGGTAAGGACAGCAGGGCCTGGGTACATCCAACCCATAAAACCCCTGAAAGAAAGGCCCAAACTCACTGTACCCTGCCCAGAGCCCACTGCATTGGAAGAATTACAGTGAAGAATTACAGAATTACAGCTACTGATGAGAAGGATGACATGTTGTCTGTGAAAATGTTAGAATATCTGGAATATGGAAAGGATGTGATTATTGTAAAAAATATGGAAGATGGGGAATATGTGGCTTTAGGTAAGAGCTGTTGAGCTCTGTCACATTACTCAGACTGATTTTAATTTAAGGTGGTATAAATATTTTAGCCTTWATTTKAGGGYCTTAGCAACCTGTCTTGCCTTGWAGTAGTATGTAACTGCTCCATTTAGATCAATGCTTGACATAAGTAGCTAAACTTGTTAGGCCATGGGTTGAACTTGGTTTGATCCCTAAGCCTGTGCTGTATCAGGCAGAGATGGATCAGAAGGAAACCTGGACAAYTGATCAATAATAATAGTAAAGATCATGAATAATAGTTAGCATAGGCAAAGCTGCAGTTAAAATATTAATTTAAAAGGCTGGAGCAGATTGTGGTCTGTGTACTTCACAGTGTGGATTAACAGAATCCACCAAACACTCACCAAAACCCACCTGAGGGGTGTGAAACAATCACAACAGCAATGCAGGGAAGGGTGAGAAGGATGGCCCTTGCTCAGGACTGTGGTGTGTGGGAGGAGGGATGAAACTYCTGAATTGCCAGGCATTTTTTGTTTGTGGTCCCTCTGCCCGAACTAAATTCCAGAGTTGATCTGTGCCAATAAACCTATCGGGGATGAGAACCTCAGGTCAAAACCTGCTGCTGCTGTGCCTGCAGCCACTGCCTGGATCCCCCTGCCTGGATCCCCCTGTCCATCGGGGGGTGTCGGCAGGGCTGGGCAGGTTCCACAGGACGGCAGGCAGGGCTCCTCTGCCGGGCCCCGAGCTCTGTAGCCCCTGCCARCCCTCTCCCATCACCGTGGAGCTGCAGAAGAATGTCCCCCTCTGCCCCCATTCCTTCCCCTTTCCCAGCTGGAACGTGCTCAGCGTGGGCTGTGACCCGCAGCCTCCCCACGGCTCGTCTTGCTGCTGAGGGGAGACCGAGGAAGCACCACCGTTGGAAAAGTGACCTTTATTTAAAAAATAAAAAGAGCAGCAAACCCCAGGCGTTCTGCGACAAACCCCTTGTGCTGACTTGTCCCGACACGTGTGCGGTGTCCCTGCCGATCTCTGCGGGCGCTGTGGGCGGGGGGACACCGGGCAGCCCCTCCGGGCTGGCAGCCACCTCCCCTGCTCCTGTCCCGGCCGGGAATGTCACCTCCCGGCCGGGAATGTCACCCCGGAGCGGGACCATGGCCCGCAGCGGGCACTCCTCCGGCTCCGCGTGTTGCAGCCCGCTCTGCCTCCTGCTCCAGCGGGCCGGGGCTGGCCCTGCTCGGGCCGGGGCTGTCCCTGCTCGGGCCAGCGCAGCTGCAGCCCCCGGGAGATGCCATCCCCAGGCTGGGGCTGCCCCGCAGCGTCCGGGCTGCGGGAGAGGAGCTCGGAGCCGCGGCGTCGCTCCCGCGGGGAGGAAAACAAACCCGGGCGGGACAAAGTGGTGGCAGTGGGTGATGGGGGTGCCAGTCAGTCCTCGGGGGCTACACCAGCCCCGCCGCCTTCTSCTGCACGTTGTACTCCTTGCTCCTCTTCACCTTCCAGCTGATGAGGGCGAGCAGCATGGTGCCCACCACCTTGTAGCCCACCTGCAGCCCCAGGTACCTGCCGGGAGAAGAGCAGGGACGTGGCACGCCCGCAGCTGGCACTTCCAGCCGGCCCCAGGCTGCGCTGGGAGCCCTCCCCTGCCCGGGSCCGGGGCTCGGGGTACCTGTTGCGGAGGAAATCGTTGTTGTAGTAGGCGCAGAAGCGGCGCTGCGAGCACTGCTGCTGCCAGTAGATGCAGGAGGAGTCGATGAGCGCTCCGAACATGGCCGGGGCCGGCAGCCAGGCTGGAGGGGAGAGAGGATGGAGTCAGGGGCTGATCCCGGGGAAATCAGTGCCTCCCGCGGCTCCAGCAAAGCCCCCAGCCTCCTTCAGAGACTCACTCAGAGACTCACACTCACCCAGCAGTCTCATCAGTAAGAACTGCACTCCGATGGCGAACGACTTCTCATCCTGGTTCACCACCCTGCAGGGGAGGAGCCGGGGGGGTCAGAGCTGCTGGCGCTGGATTTGGCCAAGCCTKGGGCTGCTGGCACGTTTGTGACATCCCCTTGATGCCAGCATGGGGAACCCTCCCATCAGCTCCCCCCTGGGACTCCAACTCCCCCCTGCTCACCGTAACACCATCATGTAGAGGGGGTTGTGGGACAGGCAGGCCACCAGGGCAGCGAAGGAGATGAGGAATATGGCAGGAAGCAGCATGTGCGAGCAGCTGACTGGACAGGAGCCCGTGGAGGTGGAGAACAGCTCATTCCCATTCAGGGARCAGTTGTGGTAGATCTGTTGGAAGCGTTTGGAACAGAGCAGACGTCAGACTCCCAGCGCCAGGAGCAGGTTTCTCATGACCCATCACCCCACATCCCTGGGCAGGACACCTACAGGAGCACCAGCTCCAGTTTTAAGGCACAGCCATGGCATCTTGTAGTGGGATTTGCCACCATCCCTGTTCCTCCAAGCAGATTCCAGGGCATTACAGCAATTCTCCATGGACCTTCCCAGGTGAGAAAGGTTCCACCCCCTCACTGCATTTGTTGGGTTCCTGCAGCATCACTCCAGTGTTCCCAGCAAGGCTGCTTTGCTAACCACTTGCTTTACTCACCAGTTGTCTGGGATTGGAGGGGTTGGTGGTGCTGTTGGTGCAGCCAGCAAAGCAGGGGGAGATGTATTCCGTGGTGTTCTTCTGGCACACGGGGTGGAAAACCTGCTTAGAGCAYTGGCACCCAACCCGTGCCTTAACCTGCTGCTGGGAATTGGGTGTGCTGCCAGAAAAGAGGGGGGAACATTGGTAAAAAATTAAGAAATAGGACAGGAGGAATTAAAAAAAAAATTAAATAATCTCTTGTACTAGTTGAGCAGTTTTCCTGTTCCTGTTTGGGCTGGGMCACTGCCAKCAGGAGCCTGGCCTTCTGCCAGCCCCTGATCCCTGCAGGTACCTCTGGAAGTGTGCAGTGCATGTCACAGGAATTATGTTATGTCTACAAACAAGTACTCACACACTTCTTTTCTTTTTTCTTTTTTTTTTTTCCCAGCTGAAAATGAATGGGCCAAAAGCCTGGAGGAATGGCTCTGGGCTCCATCCAGGGCTGCACAAACAGATGTGTGAACAGCCACAGCTGGAAACACCAAACTGAAAGTGGGCATGTTCCCAAACTGGCCTGATGACTGTGGAAGTGGAGAGGACAAACCCAAATCTGCCCTGTCTTCCCTCCCAGCGCCAGGGAGTGCMTCTGCTGGAGTCACACAGCCTGGATCCTGCACTGTGGCACTGGGGAGCTGCCCTTGGGCAGGGTGGGATGGGACCTGCTCCACATCCTGGGGGAAGATGGCATCAGAAATCCCTTCCTTGCTGGCAGTGCGCTGGGAAATGAGCTCAGTGCTCTTGACATCAAGCCTTGGTTGTATATAAATGTCATTTTTATCTTAAGAAGCCATGGTAAGAGCCAAAAATATCCACTGAGGTGAGGAGAGAGATGATGTCCAGCTGTAACACTGGGAACGTGTGAAGGGATGTGGACACAATACTACTAATTTCCCCCTGAAAATCTGGAGTGAAAAACTACACCCTGCTTGTTTGGGCCAGAAGATGATGGATAAACACCCTCCCCAGCTCTCTGGGCTGTGAAGCACCTGGATCTCCTCCCTGCAGTGGGGATCAAGGAGCAATAAGCAGCACGGCGATGTCTCCTGCCTCCCCACGGATAAGAGCTGGAGAAACAAGGAGCTGGGAGCAGCCCCTGCYTTACCTGGGGTGGTAGATGCCCTCGACGTGGCCCGTGGAGCAGCCCATGAAGAAGATGGGCAGGCAGATGAGGATGGAGCAGACGAGCACCACGACGGCGAAGCGCGGGATGGCCCGCAGGGAGAAGCAGAAGCGCTTCATGATGATCCCCCCCAGCAGCATCCCCAGAGCTGCTGCTGGCAGGTTCACAGCTCCTGCAGAGGGACAGGGACGTCAGGGGGGTGTAGGAATGCAGCCCAAAACCARGCAGATGTYCTCCATATAAAGGAAAGGGTTTCAGTTTCACTTAAAAGGAAAAAGCCCYRGARATGTCTTTGCTCCCCTGGCAGCCTTGGCTCAAGGCTGAGACAGAAACACTGAWRRGTCTCTTTAYCTGTCCCTCAGAAATGGAGCCATTCTCTATTGGGCAGTTTGCCAAAAAATCCGCCTAAATMATTCTTAGAGACAGCATGAAGCTTCTCCATGCTTTTGGGGTGTCCTAGCAAGGTGCAGTGCTTGCATGCACCTGTGCACAGTTTTATTTTGTTCTTCATAGTTTATTATTTTATCAGTTTATTAAAACTTTTGCTTTTCAAAACTCACCCAAGGAGCCATCTTATTTTTAGCAAATTATTTTTAGGCCATTTCTGTGAGGTGCTGGAAACCCTCAGAGGTATTGAACCCTYGTCTAACCTGAGCTAAATCCATCTGGCTCATTGAGAAATTCAATAGGGGGGTCCTGCCTGCCCAGAACCCCTCCATGGGCAGGGGGCAGCCCTCTGGACCTCACAGGAGTTGGGAGAACCCACAGATCCAACTGTTGTCCAAGACAGTCAAACCCAGGGCAGCTGGAAATTCACCAACTACCCAAGGTGGACTCCAGACCTCACCCAAAAATGAGTCTCCAGTGATTTCTTCTCCAGGATTTAAAAAGCCTGAGGAATATGGGCAGCTGTCTCCCTGCTGATGGGATTTTTTGCCAGCCCTGCTCACCTATGAGGAAGTTGGCCTGGGAGGGGGAGGCTCCGTACTGCTTCTCCAGGAATTTGTTGAGGAAGGTGGACAGCCCCGCAATGACGGAGGAGAAGCTGCACTGAGCCAGCACCAGGAGGATGAAGAGGGGGTTGAGCAGCAGCCTGATGAAGATCTTTGGGAATCCTGCAGGGAAACAGTAGGAAAAAGATCTTTTAGCCATGTGATCCTCACGCCAGCAATTTGTACTGGGAAGAAACCCCCACCCTTAGCCTGTTCCCAGTAAGGATGTGTGTGGGATGATGGAGATCTACTGGGGATGTGGGCATGGGAAAGCAGGAGGGAAGACACCCTAACGTGTCCCAGCAGCTGGCAGCACCACAGATGTGTTCTGCTGGTGGGGCATTGTGTCCTCTGGCCCTGTCAACAGAGGCAGATGGACCCTGGCAGCAACTCTGTTTATTAGGTCTCTAATTAGGTTTTCTAATTAGCTGAGAGTGGTGGAGAGCCAGCATCCATCCAAGCCCAGAGAGAGGAGAGGAGGGAAGTGGCAGCTCCAGGATGTGACTGCAGTGGAGGAAGAGGCAAGGAGGGAGGGGCTTTATCTGGGAAGAAGAAGTCCTCCCGGAGCTAAAAGAGTCATTAATCTGCTTCCTCAGCAGTGACATCCCTCTCCAGCCTGTTTTGGCTCCACATAAACAGTGTCAGCTGCAGTGGGGTGACCTCRGTGAGGAGCTGGTGGCGCCGGCAGCCCCTGCCCGCTCCTGGAGCTGGGGTTAAACCTCCCAGCCACCCTTTTCCAGCACACACTTTAAGGTCCTGAATGCAAAATTTGGAAACAATTCAGGCCCCACAGAAGAGGGGCCTCAARAGGTCTGTAGGCAGAGGGAGGCTGTGCCCACCTTCCCATGGTCCTCAGGCCCTTGTGTGCTGGAGCTGGTCCACGCACGGTGCTGGGCTCCCAAGGACTCCCAACAAGCCCCCTTGGTGTGAATCTGCCCACCCAGCACGGCCCAGCATCCCCATCCACCCTGGCCTGGACCAGCCAGGAGTTTACTTTTGATAAACTCCAGCAGGGAGGTCTCCTCAGCAGCCCCTGTCTCCATCTTCCTGAGCATCCCGGACTCGGTGTTCCGCTCCTGGGAGGGGAGAGAGGAGCAGCCTGTGGTGAGGGGGGTGGCACTGTCCTGGCACAGGGAGGCTCAGGAGGGGCTGGGTCTGTCCCAGGGGCCTTTGACCCCCCGACCAAGCCTGACAATTACAGCAAAGCCCCATCCCTCGTGCCACAAGCACTTCTCCAGGCTGGGAGAGCTGGGAGTGTTCACCTGGAGAAGAGAAGGCTCTGGGGAGAGCCCATCCAGGGCCCTAAAGGAGCTCCAAGAGAACCAGAGAGGGGCTCAGGACGAGGGCCTGGAGTGCCAGAACAAGAGGGAATGGCTTCCCACTGCCATTAGGGTKAGATGGGATCTTGGGGACAAATTCTTGAGGTGGTGAGGCCCTGGCACAGGKTRTYCARWGAWGCTGYRGCTGCYCCATCCCTGGAAGTKYCMRGGKYMRGKTKGSYKGSKYYTKGRASMRWCYKGG